>JAVLVB010000120.1:694974-782295 GCA_032876305.1 Orestias chungarensis | reverse complement strand
TGCGATGATCACGATGAAGTGTCTTGGCAATGTTGATTGTAGTCATGCCTTGACCTAAACACTCCACAATTTGTTGCTTCTCAGCAGCCGACACATCCTTGTTCTTTCCCATTTTGGCTGAAAATGTAGGCTGCTTAATAATGTGGGACAGCCTTCTTAAGTAGTCTTGCCTTTAATTGGACACACCTGCCAAACTAATAAGCACAGGTGACTGCACCTTTCAGCTATATAAAGAGCACTGACACACATCACCATCAATGAGTTTAACTGACAAACAAAAAAATTCTTACCTTATCAATCCTAAACACTTTTTGCATAATAATTTGGAACACAGTAGGTTAATCTAATTCACTTTGTGCCCCTCTTCTGTCTGCAGCATAACGGATCATCTCTGCCTTTTCTCTCTCCCCAACCTCAGATCTGTTCCAGAAGTTGTTTCGTCAGGACTTGCTGGTGGCCAGCTTGTTCCGCAACTTCCTGCTCGCGGAGAGGATAATGAGGTCGTACAACTGCACACCAGTCAGCAGCCCCCGTCTGCCCCCCACATACATGCACGCCATGTGGTAAGACACGCTCACAAAGCAGAGCTTGGGGTGCATGAACACAAATGCGCAGATCTCTGTGGCGTTGTAGAGCTGGAGGTTAGAGGAAACACAAGAACTTGCGCTTAAGGCCCGGCAGTTAACTCAGACTGAAAGCAATTAAGGCTCAAGAACATTTTATAAGCAACACATACTTTTTTTAAACAACAGTGTTATTCTTTTTTTATGTAGTGGTAAGTATATTTAAAAAAATCCTCTTAAAAAAAGTGAAACACCCCTGGAGGCTAATTTCTTTAAAATTTAAGGGATTTATAATTTAGAAAAAACTGCTTCCTAAAACGTTTTCATTTTTTAGGTTTGTTTGTTTGTGACTCTAAATTGCCAGCCCAATTGTTAAAATAAATGAATAGTGGCTTTAAAGATTTCCAATATTTTTTATTGTCAATAAAGCTTTTTGACTAAAATTACTCTGGAGAAGCCTTACAACCTGCTAACCTTAAACAAAATTACCCTGAAAATTCAAAAAGGACCGGCTTACAAATAAGGAAAGCCAACAGAGTTGGAGCACAGATCTTGGTTTCATTGAAATGGTGTGGAGTGCTTTTAAATGATTTGTACATGTAAAAAAAAAAAATCTCTTTTCTTCTAAATTATATCAGACACGGGTAAAAGTTTACAACATGACAGCCAAGCTCAGGTTTGTTCAGCCAAAGTGTAAGTCATTTTCCTGATCTCAAAGGTACACTGTTTTAAAACATTTTAGTAAAACAAGCCTTTTTAAAGATTTAAAATTCCTAATTTTCCAGGAATAAAAAGGAAAAACACCAGTATGTAAAAAAACATAATTCATTGTATATGAATGAATGCATGAAAAAATGCTGAAGAACTGCCTATTCTCATTATTTGATCTAAAAGCCATCATAGCCAACATACAAACACATAGGGGTAAGGTGAACCATAAAAGAGGAGTTTGTTTGGTTTGGTTGCTTTGAGTTTTATGAAACCACAATCTTAAACCAGACTGTTGTTGCTGTGAAGTTGCTGCTTTCACATCATCCTCTGTTCCTGACTTAAGACAATGCAGGTGAGCTGAAAAACCAACATCTTTTGTGGAGCATATTGTTGTCTTGTTTCTTCAGCGGTGATGCGGCAGGTCCTTTGTGTCCTCAAACGTACAGCGGGTTGCAACCACGTTCCTCATTTACAATCGTAAATATATAAGCGAACAGAAGGTAAACAAAGCCTCCTGGAGCCGCTCCGAATATAGAATCCATGTTACAAGTTAAACTGCTTGAGTCACTCCCACAACTTCCTGAAATAAATATTGGTGTTGAGGCCTGCGCCAACGTGTGGAGGTGTTTTTATACATTTTTGCCTTTTGAACATATGCAAACTCTTTCATGCATTGTTTTTTTTATTTATTTTTTACATGTTGACTGTTGCCAGTGTTGCTCTTAGTACTGGGCACAATATTTTCCTAGTGGTGATAATAACCAAACAGTGCAGTAATTTTACATGGAAACAGAAACGGTTCGGTTGATGGACAGTAAACGTAATGCTTATCAAAAAGTTTTTAATTTCATAGAATAAATTCCTCTTAGATGAGCATTTTAAATTAATATCACCACATGACATACTACTGTTTTATTATGAATTTTGAACCAGGATACAGTCTAAAAGAAAGTGCACCCATGACTAAAAAAAGCAGCTTTTACACAAGAAAGTTTTAAAACTTGGCCTGTTTGACTTTATGTGTTATTAGCTATTCTACTTTAAATTTGTTGTTGCATAAGCACTATTTTCCAGGCACTATTGTCTGTAATTTATAGTCAATCAGACGGGAAACGGGTGCAGAGAAGGTGAGAAAATACCTGGTTCAGGACTAATGGCCTCTATATACGAGGCGGCTGCTCTACTTCTACACTGCCCTGGCCCCTGACCTCTTTGTTTAACTAAAAATGCCTTGATGGATGTGCTTTGCGGTTTAATCCTGGTGTTGCTGGGTCCCAGTAAGCCGAAAAGGGGTTAAACGTGTCGAGAACATTATTTCAGTAGCGGACCTCGGTTCTTTTCTATTCAAGATTCTGATCTGAACAAGATAACATTTTCGTTACCTTTATTCCCCTCTGTTCTCTGGTGAGCTTCAAACTTGGTCAAAGCCGTTTAAATGCACATCTAATATACACAGTCTTAACAAGCGTGATGCTTTAATTATTGATTTTCAATATCTTACAAAACACAAAAACACAATTTAGAGACCAATTGATTTAACAGTCAATTTTTTGGACTGTAGGAAGACGTCTAGGTATGAAGGGAGAACCTATGCAAGCACTGGAAGAACATCCTGACTGTTTGCAGAAATACCCAAGGCTGGGAGTCTAACCCATGACTATCTTGCAAGATAGCAGTGTGCAATTATAATAATTAATATTTATGCCTGTAGTCATCCTAATGGCGTTAGATTTTTTTTTTAACCAAAGTTAATGGTTTGGATCAAAGTTAAGATATGAGCTTTGGCCCAAATTTGGTTCTGACAGCCAATAAATTTACATTATAGGACTCACTTTGACACACATAAAATATGTTATGGCAACACACTAACATGTGGATGAAGCACACACCCCAAACAGCAATCAGTTTTTTAGATTGAACTCAGAACTGACTTTAATTTTAGGTGCTAAAAATATTTAAAATTGTTTGTTTTTCTTCACATGTTTTATTGAAGGAAACCGCTATCATTTTTTATTATAATTGAAACTAATTGAAACTAAGCTAAAAGGTGCACTGAAACTACACTGAACAAGCCCATAACAGACTTCTATAATTTGTTGCTTAATATGCTTTTAGAAAATTTTACATTTCTTCTGGCTGATGCTGGTGTGATCCAGTGCTGAGGGAAATCACAGTACATCTAAAAAACGCGCACAGTAATGTATTAACTCTGTACAGTCCAGTCATAGAAACATGTTCAAATTTAATTTGCATACATTTCAATTTGATTCTAATAATAACACAATGATTTATGATTGTCATTTTGTATAAAAGTTATCAAATAAAGCTGAGCTGATGTCATCGGGTCAGTAAGTTTGAAGTAATCCCTCCTTCTGAGCAAGCATGTGGGGATGTTGGAAGGAAAGAAACCTTAAGCATAACAAACCTTAGTATGAGCAGGTAATTAATCCATTATTAACCTTTAAAGACTAAGACTAGACAACTGCTATTACTTTACTTTGTTTAGTTTTTGCGAACCAAATAAAGGTAAATCTGTATTTAGTTTAGATTATTGAATATTTAGAGATATTTAGAACATGGTTTTAAAGGGAAGTACATTAGAAATCAGCGAGAGCCATGAAATGAAATGTTAAATGACTAATAAATGACCCTTCATAACAAAATAAGGACCATTACATTCTACACAAGAACAGGCAAGTTGGTTTGTTCTCTGTTCCAGCGCTATAAGAACAAAATGACACCATTTTGCTCTGCAGCATCTTCTTGACAGATAATCTGGGCAGAGCCTTTTTTCTTGTGTTGTTCCCAAAAACCTTTATTTATAAATCCTTTTGTGAAGTATGAAATCTCCAGGCTAGAAAATAAAGTTGTTCTTGTTCTCACCACCTCAAGCGAAATAACAGATATCTCTGTTCTTGGGGATTATGTATCGACCTTAAGGGTCTACATAGTATATTTAGGCAAACCCTTGTTAATTCTGGCTGTTTGATGTTGCATTTAAGTTCATTTTAACAACTTCTGGAGCTATAGGGACATGGCCATTAAAACCGTTTGTCATTGATCTGCTTTTTGTGTTCCTTTTGTTTGGTTCATTGCGTGAAAAAATTGCAGTCATATTACATTTCTTAAACAAGCTTCCCTTCTTTTCCCCCCGTTTTTTTCAGTCAGAAAAAGATGTTTATCCACTGCTTAGTGAGGGAAACAATGAGCTCCAATTTCCATTCTCATCAAAACATTGTTTCTACTGTTCTCACCATCTGATTTGTCCACCATGTATTTCCATTAACATATATGTTTATACACAAAGGCTTGCTGTTGTCCGATGACTGTTTTGTACTGTGTAATAACCATTACCTAATCATCCCTCTTCCATTAGTTATGCAAACATCTCCCTTTTTTTTTGTTTAAATTTCGGCAGCATCTTCTAAAAATGCCTCTTTCTGTTTCTCCCACTCATTATCTGGCTCGTGTTGGCAAAGCCTCCAGGAGAGGCTCATTGTGTAACTGCCTGGCATCTCATCCTGTAACAAATACAGCTCTTTACTCCTTGAGCATGCTGTAGTCTTTTTTTTTCTTTCTCGCTTGTTCATCCCTATTAGTTTAGATTACTGGTACTTTTCAGTGTTTGTGCCTCAACAAATTGAGATTTTAAAACACCACATGCAGTATTAAGCAGGATAGGGTAACAACTGAGGGATGCTTTAGGAGTCCAGGAAACCAAACAGCGAGGGCAATAAAAAGTGTAAGTGCTAGAGATAAAACGCAAGTAGGAAAATAAAAGTCTGGGTCAGCATGTGCTGGGATAGGGAGGATGGAGAAGGGGGATATTAGCGCTTTAAGGGCTCACTGATTCATGTTAGTGCCAAAACACAAACAGCTATTGCTATTCAAATGGCGCAGAACAGGGTGGGACAAATAAGCCCAAGGCTGATTACTCCCCTGTAGGCTATGTCATTGCCAGTAGAGTGCGTCTGTTTAATATTGGAGCATGTTGTTGAACCAGTCACTGCAGGAAACAAAAAAAAAAAGAGCTTAGTCATCCGCCACATGCTCCCCTACTCACCACAGTTGTATGCTGTCCCTTTATTTCACACAAGAGCTTCGGTGAGTCACTTATCTGGTCCATGTGAGCGACATAACATTTCTGTATTAAACTTGGGGCGGCCTATCCCAGCCTGAGGGGTAACTAAGACGGTACTTTCTTATATTTTCTTTAAATTGAATTATTATTTTAGTCAGCTATAATAAAAATTCACTGTTTCTAACAAACATATTATAAAAACAGTGAACAGAGCTTTTGAATGGTACTTAAATACAGTACATACACATTTCCTTAGCTGTTTAAGTTTTCGTTGCATTAATGTTTCAGATCATTTTAATAGATTAAATATAAAGTGGCATGACACAATTGTGCAGCATTTGTAAAGTCATATCGCACCATCTTAAGTGGTTCACTGTCCTTTGTGGTCCCCTTTCGATTCGTTCTTCCTTGTTTCCATAACACAAGTTGGTCTGGAACTTAATGTTAAACACTGACGGCTGGACATTTTTCTTCCGGGTTTTCTTCTTGAGAGCAGATTTCATGTTTCCATCAATTACAGCAAGTCGCCCAGGTCCTAAAGAAGTAAAGCAGCTCCAGACCATCACGCAAAGACCCGTGCATGTCTCTCTTTCAGTTTTGCACCTCATTGCTTCTAAATAGTGTCCCTAATTTTCTTGCCAGTCCACACAGTATTTTCATAAAAAGCTCACAGACAATGGTCATATTTTGAATGCTTCAGAAGTTTTTCTTTTGTGACCACCTTGTTGAAATGTTGATACACTATTGGATTAATTTTGTTTCCCATGCTGTTGAATTTCATCTGATAAATGCACGAGTTTGCTTTTAATGTTGACGAAAATTAGCATCAGCTTTTCCAGAATTTTTTTTTTCCTCATAATGTCCTTGTTACGTATTACAATATTATTTTGTATCTCAATTTTTTTGTTTTTTTTATGTGACCTAATGAAAAAACCAGTAGAAATCTGTGTGGGCGCGAACACTTTCACAAGACTCTGTACTGTAGGTGCATGCCTTGTGTTGGTAAAGCTGTGCAGATTTATTTGTTGAAGTAATTGTAAACAAGCACAAAATTCTTCAACATTTTATTCTGTTTTTTTGGCCTGAACTGAATACACTGAATACTATTTAAGTATCCAGTAATCCTTACTGCAGACTTGGCATACCCATTGTGAACATAATCCGCCTTTTTTGCAGTTAACACCACATGTGGCTGTAAATCTAATTCTTTGCGCTCCTTCTGACAAAAATGCACCCACAGCCTTAATCAAGGTACCTTTATATGTTTCCATGTTACACATTCATCAGTGAGTCCATTACATGTTCTGCACCAGGCCTGTAAACCAGGAGGGTAACTCTATTATATTACTCTGGAATAATGTGGAAAAGCCATTTGAGCAGTAGAAAAAGTGTCAGGCAGAGTGAGCCAGGCGTCACTCATTCAGCATCGCATTACATCGCTGTGCATCAACTGGGAACATGAATCAACCTTCTAACTCATGCTAACTGAGAGGAAAAAGCCCCAGCGAGGCTCCGAGTTCAATTTGCTGCTGGAAAAAGGAGCTGGAAAGTGGAGGCTAAAGGGGATGGGCTGAAAGGGAGAAAAGAGAAGCTGTGATAAGGTTTGATGTGGGTTGCATAACCCCATGAATTAAAAATGATGACCATGGGAGAAGAGCTGGCGTTCAGAAGAGGGATTAAAGGCTCCTCAGTGCCCTCTCCAGGACCCGTGAAAAGGAAATCTCAGGAGTAGTAGGAACAATTTTGGGGGAGATGAACTGTTCTGAGAAAAATGGATTTGAACACTGGGGTTAAAAACCCGACCATAGACCTGATGTTATGTTACATTTGTGTACGAACTAATAATCAGTTTAGCTGCTAGATGACAAGATACCAACATTTTAAAGCATGCATATTTACTTAGACCTGAGGGGGAGATTGAATTTCCAAAAGCATGATGGAAATATTTCCAGTTTAGTCATAATTTAACATGATCTAAATAGTAGCCTGATTTTTTTTTCTTTTCTTCTGGACAAATTAATCCCAATCCTGGCACTCATGCAATAATGCAACTTCTTAGCTGGCTTTAAAATAAATACACAATTTTGGGAATTAAGTTGTAAGTTTCAGATACAAATATTTGTATACAGTATACGTATACATTATTACCTACTAATTTTTTAACAGGAACACCAGCTCAATTTCTATAGCGTCAATTCCCAAAACAAATCAAGGCACTTCACAAGAAAAATAATTTTAATCCAATCATACATACGTTGTAGTAATTGATTGTAGTTACCAAATAATGCATCAAGTTCAGTTTTATTATCGATATTAGTTTTCAAAATACGTAAACCAAGCAGATTGCACAGAACCATTGACTCCTGAACGAGTTTACAATGAACGTAGACGATGACTTGGGTTGTGTTGTTGACTTTGTAGCAATTCCTCATAGGTAGCGTGCATGAAGCGACAGTAGAGTGGAAAAACTGCCATTTAACGGGATTAAATCTCCAGCTGCTACCATATTAGAAATACCCTTCGTATAATAAAGTTTGTCTGTATGCGATATCTTTGAAGGGTAACAAATCTCTGAAATTATCGGCAGACATTATGTTTCATGTTGACATAACATCAAACAGTTGACGCAGATTTGTCGTGTCTACATCTATAATGCAGGTCTCCAGTTCCACCATTGGATCAAGATCTAATCTTAGCTTACTTATCATGTTCAAGATGTCAGTTTCATATGATTTATGACGAGGTGTTTTCATCAAGAGATGGAAATGGTGAGCTACAATACTGAAAAACAATGCCTATTTATAACGAAGAGGCCCAAAATATGTCGAGAGGTTAGTTCTCACATGGTCAAATCAAATCTCCACCTGATTTTTAATTTTTTTTAATTATGTTATATGTTATTCAATGGGGTTGACAAGCGTATTTCAATTGAAACTTAGTTTTTGGTTTTTAGCTTTTAGAATTAGCCCACGGTTTTGTTTGGGTTTTTTCAGTTTAAAATTTTAGATGACTTGCAAATTCAGCAAGTCATCTAAAAGTATTAAGATGGCACAATGTGATTGTCTGCTTTTTTTTGTTCTTGTTGTTTGTTAGTGTTATCAACTAGTTGAACAGCTGTACATCCAATAAAGGGTTTCTAAGTAGCGGGAAAAAAAAATGTAGTGTGGAAAAAGTAGCACTAGTGATTTATTATTAACCTTCTGTGATATCACAGTTTTTTTAACTGCATTCATCGTATCATATGTTCTATTGATATAGAAATATGAGCAATGATAAAAGTGCATATATCAATAAGCAGTTCTGTTTTCTCCTGATGATGGATCTGATGATGTAATCGTAATGCGGTTTGTGTCTTTGTGATCCTTCCCTACAGGCAAGCTTGGGACTTGGCCGTGGACATCTGCCTCTCTCAGCTGCCTACCATCATCGAGGAGGGCACCGCCTTCAGAGTAAGTGTTTGTATGTTTGTGTGCGGTTAAAGGATAAACCCGGACTCTGACACTTTAAAACGTTGACAGATCCTTTTTTTTTTTGCTGTATTTTTATAAGCAACAATGGGAATGTTAGCTATAATAGGATACCAGCTTTGATGGATGGGTTCTGTCCTCCTTTGATGTCCATGAGCACCACACAGCTCTCGTTTGCTTCTGCAGCTTTTCCTTCACGAGCACCGACAGAATCTCCAATAATTACTCACACTCACATGTTCCCAATGGATAACATCGTAAAATGTCAGGTCTTATAACTCAAGAGTGACTGTCAAATAAAAAAAATAGCTTTTCTGAAACCACTGGCCCAGCACATTCAACGACTGCTGTGTTTATTGTTATATTTACTGACATGGCATCGGGCTCTTGATAGAGATGCCGAGTTCAATGAAAACATGCTGCAAGACGTTTATTAAGCTGATGATGAGCTTGTATATCTCGATCAACTTGTGTTTTCTTATACGCATGTGCCGGCAAGGTCACCTCATTTTTGGGTAGATCAGACATTTGCAACTTCTACTTGGTAATGAAAACTGTTCAGGAGACTTTAGCGCTTTAGTCTCGGCCTTTTTCCTTATCCACTGTGTCCTCGGAGGTGGGCTTCCTCTGCATCACTCCCCTGGGGGCAGTTTCAGCCTTCCCAAGCACTCAGGCTGAAAACACTTACCAGCATCATAATTGAGCCCTGGAGGACCTTTAAAGAAGAGCTTCCCGCTCTGTGTTGAATTGAACCTTAAAGACCTTTTTGGTGTTCTTCAGCTATGCACACTTCCTTTTCAGGCTTTGGTGAAATTGGTGAAGAACATATGGGCATTTTTGTTTTATAAGGAGTTTGGATGGAATCGCTTCAGACACTTAAACAAACATTAATATCAGATTAACTTAATTAACTCGGTTTTTAGTAAGGATTTAATTGTTATCAAACCAAACCTGACCTGTGAAAACATATATTAAAAGAGAATATATATTTAACCATAAATCTAGTAATTGGTTGTGCTTCTCTTGGCTGCAACAATCTCCTTTTAGCAGTTAACTACCTTTAGATTTTGACTTGAAGTCAGAAGCTAAAGGTCATAAAGTCTCTGAGTGTTTTCAGCATCAATTGGGGCAAGTCACCATGGTCATAAAGTAGAAATGCAGCCTTAGATCATCACACTACTTTCACTCTCCTAGTCGCTACATTGTTGGTTTTCTGAAATTCTGTTTTAGTTTAATGGGGGACGTAATGCCTTGAACTCTCCAGGTGGTTCTACCTGTAGACTCAGTTCATACAACAAGTCTTGGGGATTAGCATGGATCTTTGATTTCTTTAAAATAAAAAAAAGGGACAAGAAAAGAGCTTTTAAGGTGACATGAGCCACACTAAAAACAAAAAACAAAACATGAAGCTTAAATCATAAAAAAGACACCAAAAAACCCAAAACATAAAGATTTTAGATGTATTATAATATTTTTTTAAAAATCCTGTAAAATGTAACAAGTGTAAACGTTTCTGTCAGTTTGATATTGCAATGAACAAAAATAGTTACTATTTTTACTATTGATATTGTAAGCATAAGCAGATTATGTTTTATTCTATTATTCATAAATGAATCCATCTTTCCAATTTACAGCTGTTATTTCCCCTCCTCAACATCTATCATCATTGTACCCAGTGAGTTCATGATTCCTGCTATAATTTCACCTCACAGTGGGGCGAGCAGCCAATCGGGCGGCCCGCTGCCGGCAGCAATAAGCAGAGAGACTGGAAGTTGATTGTGATTGATCGGGATTTATGTTGTTACTGCAGTGCAGTGTCACCTCTCAGCTCATTATGTTGGGCTTGTTTTATGTAATGATGAGCTAGTGGCTCCAGACTGCCTGTGCGTGCGTGCGTGCGTGCTTAAGTGCTTAAGAGGGAGATTCAGCTCTAACATCTGTGTTGCATCTGCTGTTTGTGTCCACAGCACAGTCCGTTCTTTGCAGAACAGCTCACAGCGTTTCAGGTGTGGTTGACCATGGGTGTGGAGAACAGAAACCCTCCTGAGCAGCTCCCTATAGTGCTGCAGGTAATACAACTCGCACGCTCCACACAAATCAACGTTTCACTGTCATCTTCAACCTACACCTGACCCTTACCCTAAATCTAACCATTTCTATTAAACGCCTAACCTTAAACTCCATTTGGGTCTTAGTCCTAAACAGGGAAATAGCACTGCTCCTTGTTAGGAAAGTTGTCTTTACAATATATTAAATAAAAGACCACACACACAACAATCTGCTCACGGCCTGGGGACTGGAGAATATATACTATACCAGGAACATTACAAAAGGGCTTCAATATGTGATATTACTTAAATAGAAAACAGTAGTTCAGAAAACCGAACATCATTCCTACTCACTGATACTTGTTCACAGGTTCTGTTGTTGTCATGGCTCTTCATACTGGATTCACTAATGGAAACACTAAATAGAAATGCTTGTCCAAATTTAAAGCTGGAGTAGACTTCGAACACTGTTGCAGTGCTGATATCTGAGAGTTTAGATGCAGCTCGATATAATTTATTTTGTTAACTGTACCGATCTCTAATGTCAATCTCGGATCTTGACACCCCTGTGTCCTTCTGTCTTTTTGTCTTTCTGTCCTTGTGACGTTCCTCTGTGCTTTTGCTCTTCCTTCCTTTGTAATGGTAAATGGACTTCAATCAAAGCGCTTTACACTACAGCAACATTCAACACCGATACATGCATCGGTAGGCCACTTGGGGTGTTGAGAATCACAAGGTAACATGTTACCAGAGATCCTGTTTTAAAAATAATTGAATGCAATTATGATGCCAATAAAGCTCTAAATTTAATTTACGCAATTTAAATTTGCACTTTGGGCATTCATGCACATTTATGCACCTTAAAGTGACAGCAGCTCTGATACAATGTAAATGAATTCTTCTTTTGTCATAAAAACTTTAAACAGAACATCCGACTGCAGATTAAAAGTAGCACAAAGGATAGATATGAAAGTTCTGCAGAGCAGCTTGCAGCATAATCCCAGAGATACGATGGATAACACATAAGTGAAAACCCTTTTTTCTCGAAAGTCACAACTAACAAAAACAGTACTTTATGACAGCTTCAAAGATGAATTGTGATTATACTATTCTGCTTTTCTGTTGTGCCCAACAACAAAAACAGAAAAAGTAACCACATATTTTTATTTTTTGTTAGAAAAAAATGTATACATTCACATTTAAAAACAAAACACAATAGGGAAGAAGTAAAACTTTCTTTGGTCAGAGTTTTACACAATAAATTTAAAAAACACACATAATAGGAAGGATGTTTCAGGCGCTTGCAGATTCCCATTTGTTGCACATTGTCCAGAGGAGCGAGAGAGAATATCTCCTCCACATTGTTCTCGGCTCAAACTACGGCTCCATAAAGCGCCGCCGTCGGTTTTACCTGACATCTAAAACTGCCGGTGTTGCATGTTGCACAGAAAGTGTTTTATTTTCCATTAAGATGCAATAGCATCTTGATTAAACTCACAAATCACCTGCCAGAACTGTACCGGTAGCTGGGAATATTACTGCTACAGGGACTACTTCTTATGCTTAGATCTTGCTCTTCTCCAAGGCTTAATTTATTGTAATTTATTGCACGAGACATTTCTTTTATACCTCCTCTTTTACCTCAGAAGTATAAAGATCCTTCATAGGAGTTCAGCTCAAAACTTTCAGGCTAATTTTCTTTATTACAGCCCCGCAGCAACATCCGCGTCTGTGGCCGCCGCTGTGCCTGCTAGAGATGGTAAATTTGCCGGGTGGCTGCAGTCTAAAGTTTCCCTCTCGTCCTCCCTCCTCCAACGCCATCTACCCCGCAGGGTGGTACAGTGTCGGCGTTGCATTATATCACAGCGTAGTGGCTGCATGAAGCTGTCTGCGCTGAATGGTAATTTCCTGCTGAGTCAGCACTCTGCGAGCAGCAGCGCATCTATACAGCCGGGCCGGTCGGGACCGTTGAAAGCCAGGGAAAAAGGCAGAGTGATTGAAGAGCAGGTGGACTGTGTGTGTGTTTGGAAACAACAGGAAAACAGCTGCAGTAGCCTTTCAGTTTGTGCAACTTTAAGCAGCTTCACACCGTAATGGATGGAAAGAAAATCAGATTAGTACTTTATGTGTCTGATCCGACGCCAGTAGCCCCACACAGTTGCTCATGGATGAGGAGTTTTTATGATTTGGATGTAAATTATATTCAGGCCACATGTGAAGGATGAATGATTGAAAAGAAACAGGCAAAGTACAGTAATCTATCGATAATGCTCTTCAGTAAAAATGAGGCTCAGCTCATGTTAGCAGGTTTGAGAATCTCTACTGTGTTGTCTTGGCAACAGCCATTTTATCTAAAAAGGATTAGCAAAGGGATTACCGCATTTAAGAAGCGCAGTGTTACGGTAACAGAGGCATTCCCGCCTGTTTGTTTTTCTACACACCGCTATAAAAGCTACAACGCAGAGCACCTGCGTCACACGGCGCCCCGCAAAAGTTTTAAACATTTAAACAATTTCATCATAACCGCAAACTACAATGTTTACCATCAGGATTTAATGTGGTTGAACAGAACGAAACAGACCAGCATACAGAACAGCATTCATGGTTCTTTACAGTACAATCTGAAGAGTGCGGTGTGCATTTTCAGCTTTGCTTGTATCAGTGTTTCATTTAACCATAAGTCTTTGCAGCTACAGTTGCTACCCGAACGTCTTCACCAGCTTTTCATTTCTAGACAGTGATATTAGACTGAACAAAAACGTTGTGGTTTCAACTGTAAACAGCTGTCCACTCAGCAGCTTCTCGCACCTGAGCTGGGAATCCCTGCTGCAGCTCCAGAGGTACCATTGGTGACTCCAGATAATCATCTCTTTGCCCTACCTGTCAGTATAAGTAGACTTCTACCTCTTGGTTTAATCCAAGATTACACAATAACGGGAAAATATCCTATATTTGTAAATGTTGCGATCTTTTTTCCCCCAATCGGCACAATATTCCCATCACTCTTCCTAAGTGTTATACCTCATCAAACGTTACAAACAGTAAATGTTAATATGTTATTTTTTGAAGTTAGTTGGATTTAAATTTATTTGTTGAGAATGTTAAAAGGTATGTATCAGTTTCCTCACACTTCAGGAATATTATGCAGGACTTTGTGTTGGCATTTTACATTTTTTAAAAGCCAAAAAAGTTTGTGTGCCGAATTTGAACAGACAAAACTTGAGGGAGGTACTGCAACATGAGATGTATCAGGGCTCAGACACACCAGGAGGGAGTGCTTACGCACTACTTTGAATCACAGTGACGTGAACATATTTCGGAGGTAAAAACACACTTGCTCTGCTATTTTGTAGCGTTGATCTGGGATTTGATTGCAATTCCTTCCAGGCTGTCTTTGATTTCTGAACAATACACACCTAATGTAGTCGGCGATGATGAGATCGTCAGAAATATATGGATTTTTTATTTTTTTGGCTTAAGATCATACCAGGAGAGGTTTGCATTAGTTTTTGTTTTTTTCCTCCTTGTGGCTTTTCTGTGGCACCTACGTCACATAAAAATACTCGTGCATCAGTTTTACCGCGCTCCTCCTCAGAGCTGGAGGCAGACGGTTCGGTCTTCCCCCAGCCTCCTCCTATATCTGCGGTGACGCTCGCAAGTTGATGCCCCCCTGAGGACGCTGTTCATGCATCGTGTGTGTAGGAGGAGATGCTCGTGTGAGTCTGCGGTCCTCCATATGCTTGTTCCCACGCACATTGTGAAAGTCACATGGCAATGATCCTGTGTCCTGCCTTCACACTGACTTTAAAGCTGGACTCCACAATCTCTGCATACCCAAGCATTCGTATATCGTTTTAGCTGCCAACCTATGGATCCTATAAATAGGCCTGTGTGGCTGCAAAAGCTAAAGTTATTCCTAGCCGTTTTATTTAAGAGAACAGGTAAGTTAAAGCAAACTCTCAGATGATGTCATGCACTAATACGTCCAAATTAAATGGCAGCCAAGAGGACACACCCAGCTGTCCACTCGGCAATGGTTCTGGTTCTTGTAGTGATGAGAGCGCCACCTGTTCCATATCCCACCTCCGCTGCCATATTCCCTGCTGTTCTCCTTCTTCTTTTGATGTCAGACTTCCCTCCGGTTTGGAAGGCAGGCACCGATTTATCTTTGATCTGTCATCCTCCCCTCGCAGGTCCTCCTGAGTCAAGTGCATCGGCTGAGGGCTCTGGACCTGCTCGGACGCTTCCTGGATTTGGGGCCCTGGGCCGTCAGCCTGGTTCGTTCGCCTCATTTATGTCTGTTTGATACTGATGGATTGTTTTTCAAATAGTCAAGTCCAGTGTATTAAAAGTAGCCTGACCTAATTTTGAGACTGCAATAGAAAACTGCATTATCTTTAAATCTATCAATGGTTCAGATGGATTTAAAAATCAGGACAACAGGGCAATGCAACAAACACAAACTCTGCATAGTGGAATAAATTTCTCCTGGAGTATAAAACGTGAGCTTCATTTAAGAAAACCCAAATGTCAGAACATTTCACCCGATTGAAGCCTAACAACGTTTTATTTATAGGAAACAAATTGTATTAGTTAATTCTAAAAAAAACTCCTCCTTCATGTTTTCTTTGTCGAATAAAATCCTAACTGGAGCTCGTATTTACTTGCGTTATTATGAACTAACAGTGAATTTGTATTATGTGAAACACATAAGTGTGACCAGGACAAAACAAATAATGCATTGGTTGCTTACGCATGTTCCTAAACTGCAATATAAACACTATTATATAAACATTACACATTAACTTTGAATTAAGATTAAACTATATTTTAGATATTTGTGATGCAGTCTCTTTAATATCTGAAAAATGTAACACAAACTGTGAAAATCAACATTTCTGTAAAACCAGTAGAATAGAAAAAAAAATTAAGCATCAGCTGCTAAAAAAAAAGACATCTTGTCATGCAATCTGATTTAACTCTACCATCATATACATTATATATATTTCTTTCACATCTTATACATTTTCAGAGAATAAACATAAACATAATCTGCATGAAGTGATCAACATTATCTCAACATTTAATAAAATCAGGCCCAGTCGGTCTGAATTAAGCTTTAATCCATCTTCACCGTCATGTTCGCATGTTTCGGAGATGCCACTTAACTGTTCCCTGTAGAAACCAGTGCTGTGTTTGTGGTTGTGGATTTACCAGGCCCTGTCTGTGGGGATCTTCCCGTATGTGTTGAAGCTGCTCCAGAGTTCAGCCAGAGAGCTGCGGCCGCTGCTGGTCTTCATCTGGGCTAAAATCCTGGCTGTGGACAGCGTAAGTCATTTTAACACTTCTACTTAAACGGGTGTTTTATTTAAAGCCTAATAGGAGGGGAGCTTCCATATAAACATATCTCTAATTAAAGTTGAATGAAACAAACTAAGATGCAACTTTAGCTTTGAAATGATGCTAATTTAGAGTTTATTGAACACAAAATGTTAAATACCATTCATTCTGAGACGATGCAGGATCATCTTAATTTGGATGTATGTGTTAACCAGTCAGAGCAGTTTGAGTTTTTTTGGAAGGAACAGGGAGCCCAGTTCCAGTTTATCTGGAGATTTTATACATTAGCAGAATCAATTATGACTGCAAGCCTTGAAAGCTCATTGTAAAGTTCTGGTTTTGAAAATAGCAGTTCTTTTCAAACCACCCAGATTTAATAATAGCATTCATTATCCACTTAGTCACCGTGTTTGGAGTGTCTCTCCTGGGAAAAAGAGAAAAGTAACACGTTATTATAATGATATACTCTGAATAAGGAGTGAAGCCTCACGACTCCTCTTGTCCATCCTTGCAGTCATGTCAAGCTGACCTGGTGAAAGACAATGGACACAAATATTTCCTGTCCGTGTTAGCCGACAGTTACATGCCTGTAAGTATTGCCCGCCATCGTCAGCGGTTGATGGCGATTGTTTAATTATTATTTGGCTACTGTGTGATTTGACGGATGTTTCCTCTTTTTTTTTTTTTTTTTTAGGCTGAACATCGGACCATGGCGGTTTTCATCTTGGCTGTCATCGTCAACAACTACAACACAGGCCAGGTACAAACCAGGCGGATTATGTGTATGTGTGTGCGGCTCTGAGCTGCTCGCCGGAAGGCCAGAGAGCGCACAAGGCGAAGTGTTAATTTACTCCTCTCGCCTGGTGACGGGGTTCTGTAAGGGCGAGCTGTCATCCCTGTAGCCTGTGGTTTATTTCCAGTAGATATTGGTTATGTGACAGTTTGGTCGCCAGCGGTTACTTCTGCAGCCTCCTTTTCTGCCCCCGCCACCTATGTAGGGACACTTTGTCACCAAGAGAGTGATTTCCGTCTGCCCCCTACTCTCCTTCCTGCAATCCCAGAGGCTCTATATCTGGCGCTCATCAAGAAACTCAGCGGTGAAACCTGGGGATAATGTAGCTCATCGTATCACAGAGTGCACCCCTGACGCAACGACAATTACTAAAAGTAAAAAATGTGTTACATTTCTGTCTAGTTGTGGTTGTTATTTGAGTCGTTTACTTCCCCTCGTGTGCGTGTTCTCCGGCGTTACGTTTTACAAATGTGACAAATCAGAAAACCTGTAAGCACCGTCGGGCTCAGAAACCGCAATCCTTCATCTATATTTCTCTGTAAGCTGAGAGCTCCCGCATCTCCTGCTGGTTTCTGTAAATAATAGATGATCATGACGTTACACAGAGAGACTCTCATGCTGCTTTCCATCTTCATTTTCCTGTTTGTTTCTCATGTTAAACAACAGCATTCATTGCTGTGGGTTTAAAGCTGAGAATATGAAATGTAGCAATCATAATGTTCAGGCTGTCTGAGCTAATTTAGAGCCAAGTATATATCCTTGGAAGATACACGGCAACAGGATTTCTGCAGATTTTATATTTAAAATCGTCCTTCGCCAGAAGCATCATTGAAAGTGGAGAATGGCTCTCTGTGTTTACCTCGATTTAGGTAATTTGCTGAGCTTTTCTGGAAATGCCAGTAAAATTCTTTTTGGTTTTTTTTCCCTGGGGAACCTGTTGACAATTTTTTTACAAATTTACAACTTTTTTCTATAACTCTAAATGACCAACTTTGCTCCAAAAATCAGAAGTATTTTTATTACTTTTAACTCCCTTATAAATGCAAAAATGTTAAAAGAAATTCCTTGTATTAAAATAGTTTTCTATATTTACCCAGCTTAGCCTTTTTTGATTGAGTGGGGAAGAAAAATCTATTTCCATTGTTTTGGTAAATTATATTAAATCTATTCATTTTTAACCAACAATTCCCTCCTTTGTAAAAACATTAGCAGAACTTTACTCATCGCTTCTTTAGGATGGATCTGTTTGAACAATAGATTTTCTTTTGAGTCAGTGGAATTGGTACCGTTTTGTTAATTTGTTTTTACTATTCATATTATGCCCCAAAAAAAACCCCCACATCTGCAGATAAAACATATCTCATTACTTTCCAGACTTGAAAAAAAAAAAAAGATCTTTTGTTTAAAGTCGATTATTAAAGTCTTCAGTTTGTTTAGTTTCAAGCCTGTAATGTTTTCTTGTCCAAATCTAACAGCACCAGGTTTAGAGGTTGAGTTGTGATTTATGAACAAATGAGCTGCAAATCAAGCTGAGATCTCTGCGCTGTTCTGGAGAATTAGGCTCCTGTCACACTTGTGTTGTCACTGCATAAATCATTCACAGAAAAAAATAAAGTTGCACCACGAGTAGCAGCAGTCCTAGACAGAAGATCTCTATTTTTAACTGGTAATAATCTTTTTTTTTTCCTCCTTAAAAGCACAAATCAAACATCTAATCAATTTATGGTCGCTCCCATCCTTTCTCTCCACTTTCTATCCAACAGGAGGCCTGTTTACAGGGTAACTTGATCGCTAACTGTCTGGAGCAGCTCTCAGACCCCCACCCGTTGCTCAGACAGTGGGTGGCGATCTGCCTGGGCCGGATCTGGCAGAACTTTGAACCGGCACGCTGGTGTGGCGTCCGAGACAGCGCTCATGAGAAGTTGTACACCCTGCTGTCAGATCCCATCCCCGAGGTGAGAAATTGGAGCCAAATGATGAACAAACTTCAGAAACCTATTAACTAATGTTTGTAATTCATAATTTAGGTTGTACCTATCAGAAGATGTCAAATAACATATTCTCGAACAAAAGCAGAAGCAACAATATTGTTCAGTTATAACTGCCATATTGGGCTATATTATGAACTATTTGTCTTTCTAGTTGTAGGAAATGACCAAATATGCAGTTAAGGTAACCCTGGGGTTGGGTTCACATGGAGGTGTTACCAGAATCACCTGAACATTCAGAATGTGGTCTCAATAAAACATGGCCCTCAATTTGGCAAAAGTCAAACAGAAACTTCCAATCAAAAGTCACATCGATGCAGAGATAAGAAATGAATTGTGTTCTGTGTCATGAGGTCTGGTTGTTATTTAAATAACAAAATCGTCCTAAAGACTTTCAGGTAGTCTGTTAGATCCTGGGCTCTGATCTTAGAGTCTGTGAAGAGGACAACTATTAGTGTTGAACTCCACAAATCTTATTATATAAGAACAACCAGAAAAAGTTGTTGATTGAAAATAGGTTCACAAACAAACTGATATGATCTTAAAAGTTCTTTATATGTAGGATCCAGATACGCCATCATATAAAATATATGTGTTTAAGCTCCCATTACGGTTACATTTGCTTAATACTTGATTTCCTTTGAAGTTATTGTTATTTTTTAATTCTCTGGAGTTACAGTTGTCATGAGAAAACTGGAGTAATTATACTGTTATAAACAAAGATGTTTATTTACTCGTTTAAGCTTCAAGCTTTCAAGATTAAAGTGAGGCCCGTACTTGCCGGTGCTGCATTTATCGCAGAGTTAGACTGCCAACTTCCCACAGCTGTCGCTCTGTTCAGCCCTTGTTCTCCCTCTCTTTTTCCCAACTACTCCTACGTTCCTCCCAAGAAAGTCTTGGTGGATCATCGGCATCCATTGACTTCTGCATTATTTTGACAAGCGTTTCATGACTAAAAGAAGAGCTGTGTGGGAGCCTGAGCTGGACGCAGATTTTATGGTTGAAGGGTGGAGAGAAGCCTGTCTATTTCTGTGCCCGGTCAGCAGTGTGTGGTTCTTTGAAGGCTTTGTTTTTCTAAACCTCGATTGACTGAGATGTATTCAGAAGCGATGTTCACAAATAATGCTTTTTTCTTTTTACAAACAAACTTTAGTTACTGTGTTCTGCTTATGGGTGGATAGATTTGGTGATACCGTGGTTAAATCTTCAAGATACACGTTTTCACCAAGAAGGTAATCAATACAAATGTTCTTTTCAGGTGTTTTTGCATGTAAGCCAAAACTGGTTAAAACAAAAAAAAAACATTTTAAAAAAGGTTTCAGAACATTCAGGAGTCCTATGATAGCTCTGGTATCAATGGGTCATAAAAATCTGGATTTATGAATAACTATAAACAGAGTTTGGCTTATAACTAAGGACGATTTTGTTGCAGCAGCAAAACCTCGTTCTGGAATTAATGGTGCACACAAGTGCATCAATTCTTGATGCTCCAGCTGTTTTGCTTTGTTGGACTTTTTTGTTTTTTGTTAAAAGGACTAAATACAGTATTATTCCTTAATGTTTTATTGTCAACCCCACAGAGGGATCTTTTCATTAATTATTATTTCTCCCACCTTTGTTGATCATTTATGTTTGGTCCTCTCTTAGTCACAGTTCTCTTCGGCTCATCATGAGGTCTGGAGATTGGGATGGGAGACTAATTTAGTGCGTACAGAGATATTACTGTATTGTTATAATTAACTGGCTTGGATTTATCATCTTCTATCAAAGCCTGTTGAATAGTTTTGAAGATTTCTGGTGGAGTTAAGCAGGTTTTTATACAAAGCATCCTGGTATTTTAAAGGGTCTATCAAGGTTCCATTATACACCAAGGTTAGCATTGTCCTTTTACACACGTAACCTTTTGTTTCACAGAAAACTGAAGTGTTTTTCTTGTTTGTTTGTTTTGTCTTTTTTTGTTAAAAGCTTCAATCGTATCCCCGTAAGACCAAGTCACACAGTTCCAGTTAGTTTTCCTGTGTTGAAGAAAACTCCACATGTTCATGTATGTGATGCTAAGACTGAAAATACAGAGAAAACTGTAAACAGTGGATTAAATGAGACATTTATAGAAACTCTTATCAACCTAAAAAACAGAAGTATTAATTATAATTTGTAGCATCTTTTTCTGCAGCTTAATGGTTTTGTGTAAAAGCAATAATTTTCTAACATGTTTGGACTATCTGCAGTTTTATTATTAGGGTGAAGGTCAGTCAAGCCTTGAAAGATGAGCCGTGAGATCAAAATGAATTGTTAGACTAATCTGATGATGGACAAGCAATGTTTAAGACCAACTACAGGTTGAAGAATGAGTTTGTTTTATGAGCACAGTTAACATTGTGCTTCCAATTTGTTTTTATCTTATTATTGTTCTCGCTTTGTTTTAAAGAACTTAAATGCTGCATAAAACGTTATGAACATTAAAGAAATACACTTTTAATATATATGTATATATTTATTGCTTTTCAGTTTATTTTTATACCAACAACATTATAGTTAGTGCTGCTAATAAAAGAAAACCGTTTTGTCTTATTTGCACTGCCATCCATCTGTCTTTCCATTTCAATATTAAACAAAAATCTTAGAAGGTAACTTAGATTCAAGGAGGAAGTTTTATAATAAGATTATATTTTAGTTTATTATGAATAGTTTTTCTTGTCAAACCTTTTGCTTCATAAAAAAAAGAAGGAAAAAAAAGTTTTATTGATAAATTCAGTTGTTGTTTTTTTATTTGTCTAACTAAATAGCTTCCTAAAGAATGTGTGTTTTTTTCTGATCTGTTTTAACTGATCTCTTAGTCACCACTGATCTAGGAACTATTCATACTGAAGTTTATGATCAAATGCGGTCAGACGGGGATCTTTTATCTTCTCAAAAGGTAGCTTGCTCTGTTCAGACATTACTGCCGGACCTCCAGCACCTCCCTGGGTCTATGTGGACCTCAGACAAGGGCGTGCAGAGTTCACACTAACGTTCACCGAGACTCTCTCAGAGAAACATTTGCTTCCAGCGGAACCGCTTCCCTGGCAGCTGTTTTATCTCCAGGGTTGAAACTGAGGTCTGATAAAATACTCAGTCTCTTTTGCATATCCAGGCTTTTAAATGAATTAAAATAAATCATTTATTGTATCTACTAGGGAATTAAACCTAAACTCAAAAATAGGTGATAGAGTAACACTTTCACCTATGGGCTGTAAAATGCCTGAATTAAAGCACCAAATGAAATTAAACAACATTTAAGTTTTAAATTGGCACCACCAGCTTTTTTTAAAATGTTTGTTAATGATGGTTGCAGACAGTTGTCTTTTTTCTGCTTTGTTTTATTGAGTCTTTCAAGAGGATTTAAGCCATGTTGTATTTCTAAATTGGGTCAAACTCTTTTGTATTATTGATCTATTTGGGGTTCAGGAATGAAGCCTATTTTTGTGTATAAAGCTGGTCCATTCTCTTTTTCTCTGCCTAGTAGGGAAAATAAGAGCTGCAATTTAAAACTTTAATTGGATCCAAATACAGTTTGAAGAAACAAACACGCCAGTCAATTCTGAGCAGTCTACATGAAAACCAAGGACACAAAGAATTAGAAAACTAAGGCCTTCAACTTTAACCTTGAAATCATTTTAGTTTTGAATAAATAAAGGCTTCTCTTTTGTCTGGTTAAATCAAGTCGGGAAAAAATTGCATTCAATTGAAACTTCAAGTATTTATTTGAATCCCTTAAGTAAGTCACTTTTTTTTTTACTTAACAAATGACCAAAAGGTGAAAACAGTGGTTGTGCAATAACAGATAACACCTTTCTATTTGTTAAGTGTTGCTTAGGACGCCTTAGGTTAAAGTCATTGAATGAGAAGTCTGAATTAAATCCCTCCATTGCTTAGAATCCATCTTACTTTGACAGTGACATTGAAAGTTTTAATTGGTCATAAAGCTTAATCCCATATGAAGAATTGCTTATCCTGGCAGCAATTGTTCCACAAAGCTTACAGAGAAACACCAAACCCTTGTGTTAGTATGGTAGAAGGTAAAATGTCACCTGAAAGGTCTTTTAGTTTAGATTATAAATATATATTTATATACCATTTTAAACAAAAACTAATTTATACACTTGCTGACCCCTTTGTTAAATACACCTATACCTATATCAATGTCAGAGCTTTTATTGTCTTTGTAATGGCTGTAATACTTCACAACCGAAATCTTGCATTGCCGAATTGATATTTTACGATTGCCCATTTTTGGTAAGCCTGAGTGAACTGTTGCCTCGGTTTCTTTCCCTAATCACTAACAGAGGCGGCGCTTAGTGCGATCTTCTGCTGCTGTCGCCCATTTGCTGCAGGGTTCAGTCTGTCATGTGCAAATAATAATCAGCATATCATGGTTGTAAAAACTGCAAACTGACATTTTCATCCAGCAAACTGTTGCCAGCTGTTGTGGTGCTGGCTGCCTTAGATAATAGAAGAGTATTGACATGTTCAGATTGTATAGATCAGATTTAAGGAGTCAGGAGATGATCATGACTGTCTCATTCAAAGCTTGTATAATTGTAGCTTTTCCTATATTAAATAAATGACTGTTGTCTGTCTTCCCTTCCACCAAGGGAAGATTAAATTGCTTTCTTTTCTCTGTGAGGCACAGATTTACGAGGCATTAAAACGACTGTACTCTTTGTTCTTATGTTTTGTATCACGCATTTAAGAGCAGACCTATCTTAAAATGGTTCTTTGGGAGCAATCACAATAACTTCAACACAAAGTCCCATTTTAATTTAGCAAATATTCTGTGTTATTAGTTAGAAAGGTCTGAGGAATGTTAAGGTTTTAAACAATATGAAGTTTCATTCATACTGTTCCTGTAGGTTTAAATCCTTTCAATAAGCCAGAACTGCCTCTTTCCCCATAAACATCACCTGTTGCTGCATGCTGCCAGTCAGCTGGCTAAAAAGAAAGACTGGTAGTTTTCCCTGTCTTGCACAAATATTTCAGGTTGCAGGCATTCATACTGTGGAACCTAAAGAACCTCCAATTATCGTAACACTTTTGAAACCGCAAGTGTCAAGATGACAGCAAAATCTCAGTTAAAAAGCTATCCAAGCAACTCATCTAATTATTTAACTGGTTAACACAAGGTTCTTATAATTTTGTAGATTAATAATAAAACACACTGCTACTGCTAAGTTTAGCTGGTATTATTTCAATAGTTATGCTCAATTTTGTATGTTTGCACATTAAAATTGCACAAATATAATGGAGCAAAAGATTAACATAAGCATTTCCAGTGCAGGAACTTAATCAGGACCAATAGTTTTGCCTGTTTTTACTCTCTGTGCTTCAATAGCAGGAATGACAACCATATTAGGACATAATGACAGAAATCTACACGTTCAAAAATTGGATCTTGTATGGATGTGGGACATTTTGTGAACCCTAAATAAAACTAGTGGGAGTTTGCTAAGCATTTCTGATTTGTATTTTATTTGCCCCTCCCACGTTATAGTCCTCAGCTTGTCATATTTGATGTAATCTTTAAATTACATAGCAAGCACAAAAACTTAAACCCATTCATACTAAATATTTGTGGTTTGTAGAGTCTGTATCTCAAATCCGACCAACCTTGGTGAAAATATTTAGCCAAAACGCACTGACCTACGTGTTCATAGTCTTCCCAGAGATGAGGGATATTAAAGGTTTAAATAAAGGGTTTTTATGAAATTTTAATCAGTAAAGTTGGACTATATTTGACGGTTCAAAATCTAAAAAAACAGACTTAAGCAATCAAAGCTCTCGAGAAGGGTTGATCAATCATTGCTTTTATGTCTGAATGAAGCAGATGGACTTCAGCTGGAGGTTGTGCATTTAAAATCTGGTTTACCTAAAGGTTTTCACATACTTTGTATTGACAGTCTGTGGCTTTTAAAATAAAACTGCTGTAGCACAATCTGTTTTCAATTCCCTATTGGTTTGATTTTGATCCCGTTTTGGAAACACTGAGCATCTGAGGACATAATCTACATGCTGTCAGTGTATAATGCGAATGAAACCACAAGTCAGACATAATTTTGTTATTATAAAAGGTGATCAGGTATGGTTTGATGCTAAAACCAGACGAATAATGCCAGATGAGCTACTTCACACAAGGCCTGGCCAAACCCTAAATTAGATACTATGTTCTTTTACAATGAAAACAGAAGTTTGAAATTAATTGTTTTGGGAAAGCTATTTTCTTTCCTCTGAATGTGTTTTGTTACTTTGAAATATTCGTGATAAAAGTTTTATCCGCAGTGAAACTAACGCTAACATCCCTCCTTAATGTCTCGAATCTTAAACCGGCAGCCAGAATCGAAAAACCTGTGACGGTGTCTCTTCATAACTCTAAAACAAAACAAGTGTCTGTTGCCGCCACAAATCCATAGAAAAATCTTCCTGCAGGTGCTGTAATTTGGTTTGGTTTATGACATCGGTTGCTAATGGCAAATTCTCTCCGGGAAGTGTAGATTGAAGCAGCACGAGAGAAACGAGATGCAGTGCTGACAATCAGCTAATAGAGGCTCGCAGCTCTGATGATCTTTGCGTTTTCTTTCACCAACAACGCAACAAGCTATTGTTTAATTGCCCGAAAAACTTTTACAAACTTGAGGTTCTGTCATTTCTGTGTGGTTTCATGTGAGAAGAAATTCATCAAGTTAGAAGTGTAGGAGTTCTGCTCACGGTCTAATAACAAACACCGGCAGAACAGACAGTTGAGGTCTGACATCTTTATTTAACTACAGGTAAGATGTGCTGCTGTGTTCGCTCTGGGAACATTTGTCGGAAACTCTGCAGAGAGGACGGACCACTCCACCACCATCGACCACAATGTGGCCATGATGTTGGCGCAGCTCATCAACGACGGCAGCCCTGTGGTCCGCAAGGTCTCTATGCCAATCACACTCACACAATTAGTCCTACATTAAATGTCGCTTTTTCATAGCGTTTTCCCCAAAATGCATGTCAACATGCATTTCAAATGCTTTATCGTCTTCCAACTGAGAACTAAATGGTAAAATGTGGAGAGAAACTGCACACATTATAAAACTATAGTGCAACATTTTGAACTACAGTACAACAAGCCAGTAAGATAATATCTTAAAGTACATTGGATTTTTTGTTTCCTTGTGTTTGCCAGGAGCTGGTGGTAGCCCTGAGTCACCTGGTGGTCCAGTATGAGAGCAACTTTTGTACGGTTGCCCTCCAATTCATAGAAGAAGAGAAGAACTACGCAGTGCCCTCACCAGCCAACACTGCAGGTGATTTTAAGCAAACCCTCATTGAAAACATGCACAGTTTCTTTACTTTCTAATCTTTGGGGGAAATTTGATTCCAGTTTATGCCGGAAAATATATGAACTGTTTTTTAAGGCACCAACGGTTGATTTATTTTACGGCTTGGCACTCTGCGAGGAGCTATGCCGTCACCCGACAAGGCCTGTAATCATGTTGATGATGATCATTTGTTGTGAAACAGAAGGTTGGGGCCTAAGTGTGCTTTGCAAATCCATCACAGGTTTTACAGTAAGTTTAAGGAGGAGTTCAAAGGATCTAAAGCTGGAGTTACACTTCTCTGCACAAGCAGGTGTGTAATGGGGTGCAGGGGTAAGTGTATGTGGTAAACTAATGTAGCGTAATAAATTTAATTTCAATCTCTTTAAATCTCTAACCAAACAAGAAAAGGGAAACAAATGATTTGATGCACCATTGAGGCAAAGAGACATTTCTGTTTGCCTGACTTAATTAAATATCACCTTGTTTACATTTCACAGATTTATTTTTTTAAATTCACACGGTGTATCTGAAATGAAAGCAGCGGGATCATTTTCTCTAAGTTTCAAACAATATAAATTTTTTTTTTTTTGCCTTTTCTCCTGATGTTTAGAACCCGGCAACATGACTCCAGTGAGGGACAGCCCAGCAATCCCTCGTCTGCGATCCGTCAATTCCTACACCAACATTCGAGCGGTAACCACCGCTCGCAACCTGAACAAAAGCCTCCAGAACCTCAACCTCAATGAAGAAGGTACGACGGCGTGGGAGACAGGGAGAGATGAATGCTGGGAAACTGAGAATAAAAAAAGGGGAATACAACATTAAATTTATCCTAAATAAATTTTTTAGATTAAATTTATGCTGCACAAGATATTGTATAGCGTTCGCCATTGCAATCGCAGTTTTTGCTACATCACAAACGCACACCACTAATATTAGACAAAATTTGGTTGAAAATCATTTTTAAATTGCAAACCTCTTTTACTGCCTTCGATAAAATTTCGGTAACTTACCTTTGCACCCACTTTATTCCAGTCTCCCCAGAGAAATGCGGGCAAAAATCCTTGATTTTGCAGTAAATTCTGCAGCATTTCGTCCTGTTTTCTGCGATGAAAATGCATGAAAGTGCCAACAATATGCGGAGAACTGTGAAAATTTTTTAATTGTTGTTTACAAATGTAGGTAAAATAAACATGCTTCTCCCAAACATTGTTTCACCTCCAGTAAGCAGCAAATATGGCACAACATAGCAGCGTAGCTGACGCAGTTATTTAGTCCTGTTATGTTAACTTAGAGTTTTGGACCATTTAAGGTCATCTATAACGTAGTATGAGCAGAGTGGAAAAGTACAAAATATAAACAATGCTTAGTTATGAAATACAGAATATGTCTAACAACAAAGCCAGTTATAACTCACTTAAAGCTCCCTGTATGACCTCACTACGCGACGCGCCAGACTATACACTTTTGACTGGGGGGGTTAGTGTCGGTCACAAATAAGAAAAGAATAAATTATTTCAAATTTCGGTGAAAAAATGCGAGATTGGGCAATTTTTTTAGAAATTATGTGCGCCCCCGCATATTGTGCACACTTTCCTCGATTTTTCGAAATTTTTAGTGACCTCAGGATCTTGTTTTTCTGGAGGGACTGGTATTCCTTGTACCCAAATTGTGCAGCGTTCTTGACACATGTAGTTTAGGTACCCATCAAAAATAGATTTTAGCACTTTAAATGTAGACTTTCACGTATAAATTGGTACCTCCAGAACTAGTTTAAATTACTAAAGTTCGAAAAATTTTCCCACTGTATTTAAATGGGTGTTACTTGTCGTTTTTCATGACATTTCTCCCCATTCATTTCATTATCAATTTCAATCCATGGTGATTTATTTTTATTTTTATGACCTTATCAAGCTCCATCAGAGTCTAATGCTTCAGATTGTTGCTTTGTTCAGGAAAATATGTTTCAGCTTCCGGCTATTATTAGCAATGTAGCTCTTCTGAGAATTTGATTTTATATGTACTGAGATTTACTGAGAATAGGCAATAAAAAAAGAGCTCCTGCTTTATTTCCTAATTCAGATTGTTATTGGAGACTATGAGCTGTCGTTTGCGCTGAATACTGGAGACATTTATTTTTGCCATACACTTTGTGGGACTAAAACAATGTAAAATATTGTTTTCCTGTAGATGAATAATTGCAACAATTTAAAATTTTCTAACAGAACATTTAGTTGATTGTAATAGAAAATATACTGAATGTTGTTTCTGTCTTTTAATTCAGTCGAAAAAAAGCAGTTAATGGTGAGCATGTTGGGGATTTGTAAAGGAGCACATTTTAGCTGTTTGGTAAAAAAAACTATTAAATATGCTCATACCAACCTTAGAAAAGCAGACATCTCATGTCAAGACCTGCATTTAACATTACGACCATGATTAAAAAAAATAAACTACCAGATAGTTACAAAGAGCTCTCACCATCCCACTTTATGCTCCATAATGCTTTGCATTTAAATACATTTACTCAGCACTCCAATTAAGTTTATATAAAAAAAAAAAAAATCTTTAACCCTATTTTTAGGTTCATGTTCCCTTCACATGGAGAGAGAACCAGAGCTCTAACCTATAGAGTTTATAGGATTGCACGTTAACATCCCCCTGCATGGGAGCTGCACAGTTCTGTGCGTCCAACCCAGAGACATTGGCCCAAATCCACCTTGAGGCTGATCAAAAGCTCAACATGTTTGGTAGAACAGATTTGCACAGTCAACTGTTTACCTGTGATAAAGATACACAGGATTGGTTTGCATTGCTTTAAAATTACGCACAATTAGGCTAAAATCATTGATTTACTGTTGTATTTTTTTACTCCAAAAACAGAACAAAGCACAAAAAAACCTACGATTTTACTTTTATGATTTAGTCCCTCTTTTAAAATGTGGGCACCTGCTGTGAGCCTGAAAGAAAGTTTAGTGCATCCTGCAGCTTGATTCTTGGCCTGTTCTTAACAGTTTTCGAATATTTGCATCGTTAGACACAATTTGTAACTGTAGAACGACAAGAATTATAAGAAAAATAAAAGTGAAATGAAATTATTTTAAAAATGATTTAAGATGATTAAGTTTCTGCAAGAGAGTTTCTCAAGTCATTTTCGGTTTTTCTCTACAAACTGTATTTAACATTTAAAAAAAAAAAAGCGATTCGTCTCTGGTCTCCATTTTGTATTGCATTCTAGTCATTAATTACAATCTTGTGCTTTTTTGTTTTAACACTTGAGAAAATTACTTTTAAATGTTTAATTCAGCTTGTAACATCCAAGCGAGTTGCTTTAAATTAGTTTAAAAATTAAATTTGATGTCAAACGATAAATATTTGGAGTAAGTTACCAGGTGTTAAGTCAATCTTCTAAGTAAATATGAAAGCGGCTGAAAGTATGGTGTTGTTCATTAAAATAGCCTCTGATTAACGACAAATAGTCCCATTTACATTGTTAGTCCAAACATTTCTTACAACAATTTTTGAGGCCTGTTGTCACTCCCGGCGCTCGCTACTTCTGTCACATCTCGCAGATTCAGGCAGCTAAGCCGAGCGCGCTCCCCTCCGAACTATCGCTGCCAGACTGAGTAATGCATGAGATCGGGGCAGCGCTAAATCATCAGCGCTCTGTGAAGTGCCTAACCTACTGCTGACACCATTTCTAATTCACCTTCTCTGTGCTTGCTCCAATATGCAGGGGTGTTCATCATCAATGAGCTCCGAGCGCAGCGGCTCTTTATAGTCAACCAATCTCCATTCTCACATTTCAGGCTGTGGTTTGTGAGGACGATGCATGGCGTTGAAGCTTGCATGAGTCAGAGTAATGTTTTGGGGACACTGTGAGTTACGGCAGCTCCTGAATTGACCAGAAAGCTTAGATCAAGTTATAACTGCTTAGCGTCCAAGTGCAAATACATTTAGTTACGTATTGGGGTTCAATCCTGTTAGCTTTATTTTTATTTTACAATGTATTGAGCAACAGTTTTGTTAATAAATGGTGTAAATTTCCATTTCTGCTTTCCATTATACTTTAATATTTTCTGGCCCTCTCTTCTTTAGGTGGCCCAGCAGCCTTCTCTCCGGGTAACCTGAGCACCAGCAGCAGCGCCAGCAGCACCCTGGGGAGTCCAGACAACGACGAGTACATCCTCTCATTTGAAACCATCGACAAGATGCGGAGGGTTTCTTCTTATTCCTCCCTAAACTCCCTCATAGGTAACAACTCTCCCACCGTTTAGGCTTCTGAATGGGTTCAGATTCATGCCGAATGTTGCATAAGACGTTGTATTATGGGGTTCTCTGGAGGAGGTCTCTCCGGTTTAGGTAGATGCCAGCTTAAAAAACAGAAAGCTTAGCTTTATGTAAGGATAAAGTTCAGCTTGCCTTATATCCTCCTTCCTGTAAGCATTTAAAGTTCCCTTAATTGTAGGATTTATTTCTTTAAGACTGCAGTTTGTGTTGAAATCAACAAAAAGTCAAGCTACCGAACAAAGACTTCAGCTTACAGGGTGCTGTTTTAGGGTCTTTATAAATCTTTGTGTTACGTTATAATATCTTATGTGAGGTTAACCCTCAGCGAAAATATTGGTGATAAGTAAAAGCAAAGTTTTTATACGGACCATACGGACTGTTGCCTGGGGCAACAAGAGAAAGTTTTGCAGAAGTGCCTTGTTAAAAGCTTCAGTTGTTTTTATGCTTCTGTTTTAAATATTATTTCATTGCTTTTTTTTCTCTTTTTAACATTTTTCCTGAATCATTTATTTCCACCCATCCCCTTTTTCTGATTGGTATCATTAATCGTTGCTGAGGTTTTTTTTTGTTTATCAAATAGATCTCCACCTTGCTATGCACACACAACCAGCTCGTTGGTTGTCACTTTCATGTTTTGTGCAGCTGGAAGGCTTTTGTATCGTCTACCAGAGCGCACCAGACAAATAATTCATTGGGCATGCTCCTTAATATATTTATGTCCTTTAAGCCAACATCAGCTGTGATTAAAGTCCTGGATGGTTGTCATGTCCTCTGCTTTTCTTCTCGCTCTTACTGGTGCAGTTCCCATACAACACTGTGATGCTGCCAGTCACGGGCTCTCAATAATCCACCTAAAGAAAGTTGTAAGGATGCAGTTTTTTCCCAGAATGCCCACCATTCTCAGGAGGCAGAGCCGTCACTATTGCAAGAAGGGCAACTGAGTGAAATCATACTTTATGCACAAAACAAAGTTTACTTCACCTTATATCTCTTAATGCTTCTAGTGTTGATGGAGACTACACCTTAGCAGATTTTTGACCATGTGCATGCACTTTGGGAGTCTGCATTAATTAAATATCCTCTGAATACCAACTTTTGTAACGTACATAAGATAGCAAACGTTATGCTCTGTAGGATTAACCCTACAGCCGTTTTTATACAGGATCTAAAGCTGTAATTAAAATCATTAAACTGTATCTGCTCTGTCTCAACCTCTGTCGTGCTGGAGATTGGACAGCAGCTGTTATAGGATTTAAACTGGAAAATGATAACTTGCACAGCTTTGAGTATTAGACGGAAAATGACAAACGTTAGAGCATGAAGGCACTTTAGAGACACAGGACCTTTGGGCATCCTGTAGGAGAGTCCCTTCTTTCAAACAAAGGTACGGATAAAACAAGTATAAAGAGCCCCAGCAAAAAAGCTGGAATAAGAAACTTTTCCGGTCTTTTTCCGGTTTACAATTGTTTGTATAATCCATATTGGTCTGTCTTCTCCCATTTTGTACTTTTTTGTACATTTATTACTGAGTTTGTTGTTTTTTTAAAGGCACATTTCCTTCCAGTTCCACCCTAAATTAATCCACTTGTTTTGTTTGGATATCTTCAAACATCACATAATCAGATTTCATGCGTTCTTTTTTTGACAGTCTTAACACAATTAGCTCTATAAACTGTTTAAAGTCACAGATGTATTAAAATTTCTCCCTGAAAAACCTTGTTTTTTTTCTATTTTCTGGAAGGGAATTATTCAGCTAAACTAAAGCTTAAAAAGAAAAAACCTAAGCTAAGCTCGTCGCTCGTCTCCTCATTTTGGAAAAGCACTTTTGAAATCATGAAAGCTTTGAAAATCAATGTTTGATGAAACAAAGACTAATTGCTGTTTGGCTCTAGATTTGATCTCCTTACACTTTCATCCGACAAATCAAACATTTGATGCTCGTTGAACTCTTTCCTTTTCAAGCCACTTATTGGTGGAATCAGGTTCCTAAGCTAGAGGGTTAAGATGCGTGTTGGCCTCTCGCCCACCCAGCTCTGTGCCAGCTGCTGTTGTAAAGTCTCCTGGCTTCCCTCAGAGACTGGTCGAACCCACACGTTGCATTGTTCGGCGTGCATTGACAAATAGGCTGCATCCGTATATACTATAAAGAGACGACAAACCACTACAGCGCAGGATTTATCTTCTTTGGTGTCTGGCTTGAACTTGTTCTCTGTGTTGTTTTTTCTTCTCTACTGAAAGTTGTTTTCTATTTTTTGATCTCCATTTTATGCTCCATTAATACAGAATGCGTCTAACATCTCAAGTTGGACCTCTTCGCTTTTTGGGCCTTTTTTAAGTCACTTCAACTTTAAACGTCTTTTTGTACAATGCGGATAAAATTGAGGTTGCGGCTTGGCTTAATTAAATTTTTTTTTTGTTAAAGGATATTGTTGTCTGGTTCCTTGGCAGCGTTCTTCCAGAAAAATTTCAACAGCATTCAGAGTTTGGGGATTTTCATCATCTCCTCTATCAGTTGTGCTGATAAGGATCAGGGCTAGTTTCATGTCAATCGGAGTAGAGAAAAACCGGGACAATACGTTTATCCGCCATTATTACTTCGGGGACTTCCACACCGTTGAAAAATTTGTCAATATGTCTGACTGGTTGACGCTCGACCATCAAGCAGCAAACGTTCAGGTTTCCCAACTTCAGCATTTTGAATTTTTGACGCTCCTAGATGCGCGTCCACATAGACATGCTCCAGACACGTAGTGTCAGTGTAAACACATCATTAACTCTCTGCTTACAATAGAGAACAAAATTGTCCCCATTGATTTTTCTAATCCCTCTGACCATTTGCTATCCTAAATAAAGCAAATAAAGGCCGATAGTGCAGCAAAAAACGTAACAACTGTTAATAAGGATAGTTTATTAATGTGCAGAGTTGTAGCAAAAAAAACGAAAACAGAAGCTAAGGCCACACCTCTTAGCCCTCTTTGGTATTTAATATTGCATGCCTCCCCTGTAGTTCTTCACCAGCTTGGCACATGTCTCTTGAGGGTTACAGACTCAGTCTTCCATGGCATATTGTCAAAGCTCATCTTAATACCGTGGTCTCCAAGCAATGGACAACAAGCTAGCCTGAGGTTTGTTTAGCGGGTTCGTTATGCAGAGAGACTGTCACTCGTAATCATTCGTAAAACATGCAGAACACGCAACACTGGCCCATCCAGCGATGTAAGTGATGTAAAAATGATCAGACGCAAGCAACTGAAAATTAACTTGCTGCCAAAGTCAAAGCAGGAACGTAAAATTTCATGAGCCTCAACGACGATTGTGCAGGAACACTGAAAGTTTGTCAGTTTAGATGGAAATATTGACTAAAAAGAAACTGAATACACCAGAAAGCACAATATAATTAATTAGAAAAGCTTAAGGGACTCTTTTACAATTTACAATTAATTATCAAACTTACTCAAGGAATCAAGGAATTTTTATTTGTCATCACATCACATGTGGTACATGAGGTGGGACGAAATTCTAATCCCCCGGTCCAGTTTACACCCTGGTAGTAATTTTAAATAATATAATAAAATATGAGAACTATGCGAGAATAGGATTTGACTACACAGAAGCTACAATATGGACACAGAATCTACAATATGGGACTTCGGACATAGCAGCAATGAAAATTCGGAGTGCAAGTGACATTTTTAAGTGTGATATTAAAGTGAACAGTGCCGGTTAAATGAGAAAGTGTTTTTCATTTCTAATTGTCCTTGCGTGTGTTTGAGAGACGCCACACTAAAACACCCCTAAAAAAACTGTTTTAAACTTCTCTATGATCTCATTAAATGGTGAACGCTTATGTTCTTAAACCAGGATTCATGTTTTGAAATCAATCTCGTTCCGCCCATTATTTTCTGGTCATATCCGGGGTTTTATATCGACTCATGTTGATGCATTTGATGGGTTTTTCCCACCGAAGGATCATCATACAGTTACTACAGTGTGGCGTCTCCGTGCTCCCCCTTGAAAATGAGCTTCAGGGATGCTTTTAAAAACATCCTAAACTATATTTTATGTGATAGCATTAAAGGCTCTTTTAAAGTCCCTGTGCTGTATTAACTGTAATTTGAGCCATTTGCCAGAAATTCGGATGCAATGAAAAAGGAAATGCAGCGGGTCATTTAGTCAGCGGTTTAACATCTTTATGACTTAGCACATTTATTTCACTTTCGCTCAAATGACATATAAGGACGCGGCACCACTGCAGCTTCACATTCATCACGACACATACTGTCCTGATGACTCCGAAGAGTCGGAATAGGTTTAACATGCTTTCCTGTTTCATGCTTTCTGTATACTGCAGTAGCTACCTTGCTAATCACATTGTCTCTCTCTCTCTGGCTCTTTAGCTTACACTTTTTCATTCAATATGTTTTCACATTTGTTGCAAAACCCCTGCTTTTGTCAGAGGACACTGGGTTCTAAAATAAGTCGCCCTCCTTTGTCCTCCTCTCTTTGTCTGCTACTGACAAGCCCTCCCTAGCAGCTTCTCTCTTCTGGTTTCATGTACTGTCAATCTTATCTGACAGCTTTAATCCCTTTGTCTTTTTTCGCCTTTCAATCGTCCCTCTGTGGTGTACGTTCGTTGAGGTGTGGGACTACCGAGTGTTCCCCAGAGTGGTCTATAGAGAGAGGGTCGCAGCAACAACTGGGTCTAGGCTCAGGGATTTCCATTTTTTTTCCATGTATGTATATAGAAGAACCCGAATCAGGGGCGGAAACGTCTGCAAGGGAGGAAATTGAAGGACAGTCAACTTTCAACTGGAAGAGAAAGAGATGTGGGAGAAACTAGAGAACCTCTTAAGAAACCCCTAAGCTGAAGATGGGGAAGATGTTAATAGGTTGGCAGAGTATGACAAAAACAAGGAGCAAGAAATAAATCAGCTTAAGCAAGTAAAACTCTCCGCTTCAGGCGGGTTTTTTAATACAGTTGGTTGCTCAAGTTTTGCTTTTGTTCTGGAGTTGATAGACAAACAAATTTCTATGAGATAAACACCAAACCATGTTTATCTCATAGAAATTGTTTCCTTGCTGAATGGCATGATGACAATAACATCCGAGATTGTCTTTTATTTACTTCTTATATCTGCATATGTCTTTAACTTTAGTTACTCATTTTCATGTGTTTTTATTTTCTTTGTTTCTAGAAACCTCTAAACTTTGCTCTTTCTGTGTATCCTTCTCTAGGTGTGTCCTTTAACAGTGTTTACACTCAGATATGGAGAGTGCTGCTCCACCTCGCTGCAGATCCTTTCCCAGAGGTTTCAGACCTGGCTATGAAAGTCCTCAATAGCATCGCGTACAAGGTTTGTTGGGGTTGATATTAACCATAATACCAACATTACCAAAAATGAGGCAGGGGTTACCAGCTCTTGTCTATAAATGTGTTAAGATGCGATAAAAAAAATGTTTCCTCTTAAATAGCTTCCTACTCAAACATTAAATACATCACTAATGCTATAACTATCTAACTTTGAGTCTTCACTCAGTAAAAGCATTCAGATTAAAGAGTTTACCTTTACCAACCCCTGGTTCATAAAAAAAAAAAAACTGTATAATTTCACTCTTTCTGTTTCTATCGTCCTTGGCCAGGGATGATCACACAACATATTCACCAAATCATTTCTCTTTGCCTTTTAAAGGATAAACTAGATAATAGAGACGTTTTTAATTAGTAGCAGTGTCAACAGAAATGGCTCGTAGGATTGAAAAGTTGCTACTCCTACCACTTCTATTTCCTGCAAAGACCCTTGGAAAAGCGACTTAATCCAAGATATAGGTTTACTGGTGTTAACACCATTTTAACAGGTAATTCTGGTCTTTTAATTAGGATTTCGAATTTCAAATGTCATTTTGAAATTCGTTCATTTTTAACTAAGTGAACAAGGTCAGAGGATAATTAAAGTGTACCTGCTCCTCAGAAAATCCACTTATCAATTGTTTTTTGTTTTTTCTCCAAGGTGTTTAGGTTTTTTTCCTCTCAAAATGATTTTGATTTTAGTTGGTAATAATTTATTTGGTTTCTTTGTATGTTTAGTTTTAGGAGATTCTCTATTTATTTATCAGAAGGCATGTTGAGAGGAGATTTCTTCTTGTTTTATTTATTGTTATTAAACTTTATATTTTACCAGTTAATATGTTTAACAACCAGTTCTCATTTCCTACCATTTGAATCTGAAGCGAGGATATCGTATAAGTGACTGTGACAGTGATACCTGAGCCATGGGATCCTTCTTGAAATGAAATCCATGGATAAGTTGCATAATTGGTTCATGTTGTAACTTACCAGCTCAATGTCCTCTGTTACCTTAAAACGATTTTTTGTTTTGCTTAAAAATAAGTTTTCACTTACTTTAAATTCATTGTATTGCGCTATATACTGCATATATCAACATGTCAAAAATTCCTTCCTAGTTTTTTAACTTCCTCAGATTCTCCATTATATCTGTTTCAGACTAACGGTCCCCTGAAACATCACTCATGTTTCCTATTTGATCTTCTTTCATCTGTCACAAACACTAGGATTTCATAGAAAAGACTTACATTAAGCCTTCTCTGCCCCCCTTCCAGCCTTCTGGATGCGCAAACAAACAAAAGATGCTTGCTACAATCCTGTAATTAGCATAGAAATCAAATCGCAGCCCATTGCCAGTCAGTGAAATGTGTTTGCCTGTGCTAACGAGATTTAAGCAGCCCAGTTTTCTTCGCAGTTAACAACAACTCTGCTATTCATCAGTGGTTCTTCGCCTCCATTGTCCTTATTAGGTTTACCCCTCCCTCACATACTGTCGTTAGACACCTCACAATGAAGCGGCTATATTACCTGCTCCTCCTAATAGGATAAACTTCTTGAAATTTGGGGCGAACTTTGTAAAGTGTTGCAATTCTTATACAGTTGGAGCAGGTGGGGATAACCAGATTCTCAGCATTGCTTTTAAACCAAACAGCCCCATTTTATCCTTCTGCTTTTTTAAATTTGTAGTAACTTTCTGTCGTCTCACTAGGCAACGATGAATGCCAGACCTCAGCGGATCCTGGACTCTGGATCGCTGACTCAGTCGGCGCCGGCCAGCCCCACCAGCAAAGGGACGCACATTCATCAGGCGGGGTGAGGAAACACCTCTCACACACCTGAATACAGAAATCCAGTCGTGCACGCATCGGCTAACAAATTAACATATTAAAGCTGATATCAAACAATTACGGTTCAAGTTATGAATTACAATTTATAGGACCCCACAGTTTTCTTCACAGCTCCTGTTTTCAGATTGTGTGTGGCCATGGACGAAATTTTGATTTCAAAGGGGGGGGCGCGTATTTTTTAACAAAACTCTTGTATATCAGTCCACCATGTTTTCTCGTAGTTGTTCTAGGTTTCAAATGTTACCCTTAAGTTTAATGGTTCCTTTTTTGGTTTGGTTATTAAGCATGTAGCAAAAAATTATCATGTTTTTCTTAATCCCGTAGTGCCTGTTCGCACCAATTACCCTCCAGCTCTGTGTTATTTGAGGCGCATTCGCACAGGATGAGCAAACTCTGCGTATTACTCGAATTTACACTAAGGCCGGATATGATGTAAAAGCTGTCATAACATCGTCTCCACCTACTATGCTTCTGTCATCATACACCACAACTTTTAAAGTAGTACTGGAAACCAGACAGCTGTCAATACTGTTCACGTTTCAGGAAGACTTAGAGCTAATTAATATATGTCATAAATAGCTTCATCATTTCAAAAATGTTGCTTTCTACATGCTGCTAGACTCAGGCACATGAACACCAATTCAAAGATTAGCGTAAATGAATACATCTGATATTACAACCCTTCTGGCTTACCTGACCCAATCACACAAACAAATGTCCAACTTTCAGTAGCAGCTTCCATCCAATGACCAAACTGCGTGCTCCTTAAAACTTTAACTCTTGGACAATTTAAGATTTCTCAAAAATTCAACAACTACCAAGAAGCTGAAAAATAGACCCTGCCACCAAATAGTTATAATTACGATAGCCCCCAAAATTACGTCCGTGTGTGTAGCGGACCTTAAGGGCATTGAAGCTAAATGCTACCTCTCTTTATTTAGTGATCAGTTGGTGTTCCCCAAACCAGGGATTATCATGCTAATTGATCTCAAACCAGTCCACAGGTAGATCTAATGTTGCTTCACTTTCTTCACTGCTTTTATAGTAAAGTAGACGTTACTGTCGGATCCTGCAATAAGAGCTTTGATTAGTAAAACACATGTGCTCTGTATGCTTTGTAAGCTAAAATAGTATCATAGGCAATTTTACTGATGGACAAAAGTATGTGGACAAGATTTAACTGGCGCTACAGCTTGGCTACCCATAATTGGATATAGGTTAAGCACCCTGCAAATGTAAAATATAATTTGGATAAATGCAGAAAAAATCAATCGTCCATGTATAAAAGAAATTTACCTACAAATTCAAGGAGATTTTGAGGATTATGTTTCTCCTGAACATGTTGCCTGAATTGTATGACAAGTTCGTTCCAGCATTTACAGAGAAAAACAAGTTTAAAAAAAAGAAACTAAAAAATCCAGAAAAAACAACTCTGGTTATGTATGTCAACACATTTCTCTGCCTCACCAATTGCCATAGACAATGTAAACTACTATATTATATTATTGATTTTTTTTTCTATGCTTTTAAATTGTTGACAGCACATTAGTTTTCTAATGGAGTACTTTTAAGTAATTTTCTATATGTACAGGTTGGAAGGACTACAATCCCATCTACTGATAATGTATTATTACTTAATAAAGGTTTATCAACGTTACTCTAAAATTTAAAGTCATAGCTCGTCTACATTCATCCTCCCTGAGTCGTACCGTACAAGAAACGCCCCGAGTTTTGGACGAGTGCTTTAATTTTAGATGTATTAATAACTTTCGTCTTGATTCCTCCACTTTCTGTAACCAATGGAAAATAATTCAATGGTTGCAGGAACAATCCATCTTCAAAATGCACCAGATGAAGACGCAGGTCTCATCAAAGGTGAATAGGCAATAAGTGAACTTGTCCAGACATTTCTGAGCTTCAAACGACTGACATATCTGTAGTTGTTTGATTATCTTTACACTTGCAGCTCATTACACACCTAAACAACCCATGTTACTGCGGCTGCCACCATCCTGTGCTCTGTTTATAACATAATCGATCTTTGAGCAGCACCACCAGAGGATGGTTGGACAGAATAGCTCTTATCTGCAGGGGTTGTTTTTGTACTTCAGTTTAGGGAGAGCTTTGTCTAATTTTTTATGCATTTTTGTATAATGCATGCATTAAGCATAATATCTTAGCCCCCAAAGATCTCAAAACATATTTGTTTACTTAGTTTATGGCTTTATTTACCCAAATGACACAGAAGTTGCATTCAGTCCTCAAACCAATGAGTCTATGAGCTTTCTCCATACTTAATGATCATCTGACAATTTTGATTCTTCTCTTGGCAGTCTGAGTGCTTCCAGAATAGTCAATAGCTAAATCATTTAGAAAGTTTGAGATGTTCTTACAATTTGTCAAATTTCGCAACTCTATCTTAATGTGACTCCAATGTGAGCTGCTAGTTCTGTTTACCCAATAGCTGCAGCCAGTATTTCTGTCAGGTTCACCTCAGTTTTCATAGTGTTTGGTGAAAAACATCCATTTAATTAGTTCATCCAGTCTCATCAACACCAACGAACAGATTTGTGTTCATTCAAAAGCCCTGATAAGACCTCTTGTTCTTCTTATTAAACTCCAAACCGTCTGTTTTCAGATCCCTCCGTCTATTCAGCACCTCATCCAGGCTGACCCATCTTGCAGCTGTCTCACTATTGTGCTAATGCAACAGGGGGACAAATTGGCTGACATCCAGAGCTCTATCTCTTGTTTCAGACACAAGCATACACATGACTAAAGTTTAACATAGACTTGAACAAAATCTCCTGATGAACGCTATCCATGGATAACATCAGTTTGTGATCTGGGTTCATTTCAGTCATTATTTCATGTATTTGCTTGCCCTCACTGCTGCATCCGTGGAATAGTGGAGATTTGGAAAAAAAATCCTTGTCCTAATCTGAGTTTAGTTAGCAACTCATCTGATTCCCGTGTCTGCTCTGCATAACTAACATTCTTGTACTTCTCTCCATATTTACTATTTGCTATTTCACTCGTAATGGTAGCTTACAGATCTAATTGCCAAGAGCTGATTTCTTAAAAGGCAGTTAGTAAAGCACAGAGACACACTATTGACATAAAGGTAGCATTAAAAAAGTAGCTGTGTTGTTGAATTTCATGCACATGTAACAAATTAATGTAATTTTTGCAAGCAGGCCGAACAAAGGTTGTCAGCAGGCCACAAAATGCCACGGTCTGACCAAAAGGATTAAATGTTAACAGTCAGAACAAACCACTATATATATATATATATATATATATATATATATATATATATATATATATATATATATATATACACACACATTTATAGGAGTCTTGTTTCATAGTATTTAGTGGTTAAACATGTTTTTCTTCTGCTTTATTCTGTGCTCAGTAAAAATTCAATATCATAACGTTACCCACCTTACCTTCCGTGCAGTTTGTTACAGTGTATTGTTAATTTAATCACATAAAAGTTGATGCAGAGAACGACAAAAGGCTTGTATTCATTGTATCTTTGTATCTTCATTCCTTCAGCGGATCTCCACCCATGCCCAGCAGCTCCAGCCTGACCAATGAAGTCCCCAAACCGCCTGCCAGAGAGACGCCGGCGGCACGCCCCCCCTACACCCCGACTCTGGGCGGACAGGCGCCGCACTCGCACCAGTTCCCCCGCACACGCAAAATGTTTGAGAAGGGACCTGAACAGGTGATCAAAGAAAATTCCCTGCTGTTGGAAAAAGATTAGTTAAATGGTAAAATACCTCTTAGGTGAGCACTTTGTTTTCTTTTGTGTTCGGGTTCAGGGAGCGGAAGATGGCGAGGAGCCTGGTGGTCACAGGAACTACGTTAGCTTGGCCCTGCAAACAGGCCTGTGTGACTGGAGTGCCAAGTACTTCGCTCAGCCTGTCATGAAGGTGGGTCTCCATGTTTTAAACCATCTCCTCTAACACGCTGCAGACGAGGATACAGCTCAACCTACTGTAGAATTAGTTTTTTCTAATTGAGCGATTAGACATTCAAAATAAAAGAACCAATATGCAAAAAGCTTGAACACAGCTTCAAATTAACTTTAGTTTGTGAAGACATGTGATGTCATACTGAAACTGCAGTTGTTGTTACGTATTGAGTGAAAGAGGAGGGAACATAATCTTAACAATAAAGCACGGCGATGGCAGCATGATGAGAGGGACCTGTGCACGTCACAGATCGATGCTTCAAATTGGAACTCAAACTTCACAGTGAAATCAGTTCTTCCAAATCCCAAGTGGAATTTATTTAAATGCCTAAATTTGAAGAAATTTGAATGATTTTTGTCATAATTTGAGTATGTGGCAAATACAAAAATGTTGAAATCGTTAGTGGAATACCTCCATGAAACTAACAATTAGACAGAAGCAGCAGATGTTTATTTTGTTTTTATGTCACACATTGAGAAAATGTGTGACATGCAAAATGAGACAGGTTTTGTGTTTTTTATTGGCCAAAAGTAAATATCTGATTTAATCTGGAGTTTTTGTTGTCGTTTTTAATACTTGCTCAGGTGACTTGAGGTTGTTGCTAAACCACAAATGGACCACATTTGTTTTGCACTTCTCTGGTCTTTATGACATCTGAAAGACTAGACGAGACTAAAAGTTACACTTGCACATTCACAAAGAGGCTTTTTAAATTGGGTTTTATATTTACACACGCCATAATAGGTCCTGAGATAAATTCAGCATTCAGTGTGTTTTTTAAGGACCTTTCAACACTTTATCTATGGAGTCTAGAATCAAACTTTCTGACGACCATTCACCCTTTTGAGCTTTCCTCGTTCTTTGTTGCTAAGCAACAGTTAAAAAGAATTTGAGTGGTTATTTTTCCGTTTTCACATATTTATGTGAATTTTCATCATAGCTGTTTATCCCCCATCCTGCTTAGGTTTAGGAACACAGTGATCCATCCAGGTACAAGAAGTCAAGTTTTTTTTTTAAGGTTATTTTAAATAGTAAAAAACCTACAGTAAGGTATATGGGAAACTGTAAGGCGGGGACCAATCACAGCAAAGAGAAAAATAACCCGATGCTTATTCAAGATGGTTTTGCTGAATAATTGAGCTCCGAAATGTAACATCCTCCGCAGGGAAATTAAAGATTAAGAGGATTGATTTAACTTTACCTATTAGTTCACCTTAAAAACAAAAAGGCTTTTTTTTTAACAGTCCATTGTTGAATAACTAACTTTCAATGAATTGGTTTCAAAAATAATATCACATACATTTAAGCATTTTAAAATGTAACATTTGCATACATGCACATCGGTTGAAAAACTAGAGTAGTTGTGGACTTTTATATATATTGTTGATTATTACAGTTTTTTATGCCATGAATTTGTTTTTTCCTTTATGTAACATATTGTAATTTGAGAAAACGGGCGATTGTGTTGACATTTGCCAACCTATATTTCTTTCTTGAACTTAAGTATGTTATTTAAGACTGCAGTTACTGTACTATGTAAAAGGACGGAGTTTGTAAACACACGGAAATAAAAACTTATAAATAAAACTTCAGGCAAAAGTTACAACATTAAATTAGAGTCCCCACGGACACTGATAGCAGCAGCGTGCCAATTAGCTTAAAGGCATTTTACCTTGCTTGGTATAAAGTATTGCTACCATTACCTTACTCCCTCTAGATTGGAGACACTTTTAGGACTTGTATTCTGTAGGCCCAGTCTAATTCTACATGCAGGAATAGTATCCATTCAAGGCTATATTTAACTGCAGATGTAAAATGTAGGACTTTCAATAATGACTTATATCTTATTTCATTGCAGCTATTTAGAAGCAGTTGTCAATAACTAGTGGTCTAATGGGGAAAATAGGGAGGGTATTACAGTTACTCCGTCCAGCTATAAGTAACTTCTTGTTTACGTTTCTGAAAGTTTTCCCTAAACCTTGCAGACAGATTTAGTTCCTATATTGAAGCAAACTTTTATTTTCAGGAAGGAAAAGAACAGTAGGTGGTTTTTTATATCGTATGGTTCACCAGAGTTTTTTTTGCATTCATTTGTTTTCAAAGCACAGAGGCAGCAGCTCAACAGGACTTTGTGTGAGCAATAAATAGATCTGGATGGTATCTGCAGTCTTCCGGCTTTAAAAAAAAATGAAATAAGTATTTGCAAAATAAGTTGGTGCTGATGGTATGAAAGGGGGAGGGTAACAACGTGTCCTTGCGGCACTCTGGGCCTTGTGAATATTTTTTCTACATTTGCAATAATCCATTCATAGAAGTTAATATTTAATCTCATCAGCTACTCGAATATTTTACACAAAAAAAAATGTTTTGGGGAGACAAATCTCACTACAAAACTGTTAAAAATTTGCTGCTGTTGTAAAATATTTTTTTTACTTTTTAGTTTAATCAAGCTCTTTCTAACATTTCACAGTACTAAAGTAAAATAAGTGTAAATTTAAGTAGGTATAATTCATGCTGATATCATACCAGGTCAATGCCAGTAAAATACTGAACAATGCAATATAGGAAGCGAAAACCTTGTACTGGGACGCTCCTAATATCATTAGACGATGATTTGAGGCTTTTGCCTTAAAAATGCACTCTCAAGAATGCATGTTTTTACACTCCCTCCAGAAAAACACGATTCTGAATTATGTAAACTTGTCTCATTTTGCATATCCCACAGTTTTTCACAGAAACTTGAAACCTTTTATTTTCTCACTTTTGGCTGACCATGTTTTTTACACTTTTCCGGATATTTTCGCACTTTCACGCATTTGTCGCACTTTCGGACGTTTTCATCACAGAAAACTGGAGGAAATCCTGCAGAATTGACCACAAAATCAAGGATTCTTGGCCAGGTTTTTCTGGGAGTTACTGTTTTTAAGAGTATCTTGATCTCGGGCTGTGAGGCTCAAGAATCAGTTTATTTATATAGCGTCAATTTACAACAGATGTCGTCTCAAGGCACTATGCAAGAAAACCAATTAAAATCAACAATAAATCAGAAACAAATCAATTTGAAAAAGTTTCCAATCTAAGGAACGCCAGCAGATTGCATTGAGTCATTGACTTGCAGCATTCACTCCTTTGGAATCAGCAGACCCAAACAATGGCTTGTGTTGTCGTTGACTTTACAGCAATCCCTCATACTGAGCATGCATGTAGCAACAGTGGAGAGGAAAAAATCACCTTTAACAGGAAGAAACCTCCAGCAGAACCAGGCTCAGTACAAGCAGCCATATGCCATGACCGACTGGGGGTTTGAAGAGACAGAAAGCTAAATTAGAAGCACAGGATACTGAAAAAAAAAAAAAAAGTTCATAGCAGCAGTTGAAGAGCGTCACTGGAAGCATCTCAGCCCATGTTCTCATCCAAGAAGCTGTCTCAGCTAACCAAACGCCAGCCTATGTGTGGTTACTATGGAGAGAAGAACACTAAGAGAAAACAAAAGGTTAACAAAGTTGAAATAACCGTAACTAAGCTGATTGGACAAAGGAAGAAAGTAGCAGAGAGAGAGGTGGTCAGATTGTCCTCCAGCAGTCTAAGCCTATTGCAGCATAACTATAGAAATAACTTAAATAACTTAACCCTGTAAAGTGAGACATGAAGAAGGTAGAGCAAAGGAGAACTGTCTGTCAAGACTCAGTTCCTTCCCAAACGGATTAGGCTGTCTTCTTTACCTCTTCCTAAATTGCTTTTTAAACAGGAAAATTTTAAGCCTAGATTTGAAACTAGACCGGGTGTCTGCCTCACGGACTAAAGCTGGAAGCTGGTTCCATAGGAGAGGAGCCTGATAACTAAAAGATCTGCCTCCCATTATGCTTTTAGAGATTCTAGGAACCACCAGTAAACTTACAGTCTTAGAGCGAAGTGCTCTGTTATGAACATAAGGAGTAATCAGATCTCTGATATACGATGGAGCTTGATTAGTGAGGGCTTTAAATGTCAAAAGAATAATCTGGAAATCTATTTGACAGTTTGACAGGAAGCCAATCAAGGGAAGCTAAAATTGGGGAGATATGATCTCTCTTTTTAAGTTTCATCAGAACTCTTGCTGCATCGTTTTGGACCAACTGAAGGCTTTTAACTGCATTTTGTGAACTTCCTCCTAATAAAGAGTTACAATAGTCCAACCTTGAAGTAACAAATGCATGGACTAGTTTTTCAGCATCTGTCCTAGAGAGAATATTTCTAATTTTGGCTATATTCCCAAGGTGAAAGAAGGAAATCTTACAGACCTGTTTTGTATGGGACTTTAAAGACATTTCCTGATCAAAGATAACCCCAAGGTTCTTTACATTGTCACCAGGCGCCAACCTGATGCTATCCATGTCAATTGGCTGACTAAGCAATTTCTTTCAGAGGTTCAGAAAATAACAACTTCTGTCTTTTCAGAGTTCAAGAGCAGAAAGTTTAAAGTCATCCACATTTTTATGTCATCTAGACATGCCTGTAATCTACCAAACTGACTGGATTCATCAGGATTTATAGATAAATACAGTTGTGTATCATCAGCATAACAGTGGAAATTAACACCATGCTGCCTGATGATTTTACCAATAGGGAGCATGTATATAGTAAATGGAATTGGGCCAAGTACAGAACCCTGTGGTACTCCACAAGTAACCTTACAATGCGGAGAAGATTTTTCATTTAGATGAACAAACTGGGATCTATCAGACAAATAAGATTTAAACCAGCCTAGTGCTGTTCCCTTGATCCCCACAGTATGTTCAAGCCTTTCTATGAGGATATTGTGATTGACTGTGTCAATAGCAGCACTGAGATCTTACAGAACTAGAATAGACAGGAGTCCATTGTCTGAGGCCATGAGAATATCATTTGTGACTTTAAGGAGAGCTGTCTCAGTGCTATGATGAGCTCTGAAACCTGACTGAAATTCTTCAAACAGTTCATAATTCCTCAAATGCTCTCTCAGTTGATTAGCAACAATTTTTTCAAGGATTTTAGATAAAAAAGGAAGATTAGATGTGGGTCTGTAATTTATTAAGCCTTCTTGATCAAGAGAAGGTATTTTAAGTATGGGTTTTATTACAGCTAGCTTAAGAGCCTCTGGTACATCATCTGGTACCATTCACTAATGACAAATTAATTATATCCAAAATGGGTGTAACAATAATAGGAAATACTTCTTTAAACAATTTTGTCGGGATTGGATCCAACATACAAGTTGAAGGCTTGGATGAAGAAAATATTTTTGAAAACCTAGAAGGTTCAACTGGAACAAAACACTTCAAACAGAGATCAGGCTCCAGAGCCACATTCAGTGCCTCCTTGCTTACTGAGGTAGTAGTTATGTTTGATAGGATGCCATCAATTTTAGTTTTAATAGATTAAATTTTATCAATAAAGAATTCCATAAAGTCATTACAGCTAAGAGCTGGGGGAATGGATGATATAACATAGTTTTTAGTTCTCGTAATATTAGCAACTGTATTAAAAAGAAACCTAGGATTGTTCTTATTCTCCTCTATTAATAATGTAAAATATGCAGATCTAGCTTGGCGAAGGGTCCTTTTATTCAGAAGCACGCTGTTTTTCAGGATAAATAAGACTGCTCTAAGAGCAAAAACCGCCATTTCTTCTCCAATTTCCTGGTGTTTCCCTTCGAGGTAGGAAGTTCTGAATTAAACCAGGGGTCCAACCTCCTATGAGTAATCACTTTCCTTTTTATAGGGGCTACGTTATCTAATGTAGTACGGAATGAGGATGTAATACTATGAACAACAGCATCAATTTGTGTAGGGAATGAAATAAATTTGCTGCCCTCAACTGCGTTTCTCTGAAATACTGAAGAAATTAAAGGTGGAATGGATTCTTTAAAGGCTGTAACAGTAACAGTCTGATAGACACCTACTATAAAGAAATTTTCTTTCAGATTTTAAGTACTCAGTGAAAACAAACACAAAAGTTATCAAAAAATGGTCAGAAAGGAGAGGGTTATGAGGCAGTACTGTAACTTTTTCACACTCGATGCCATACGTCAGCACAAGGTCTAAAGTGTGACCAAGAGAGTGGGTAGGTGTTTGGATTTTTTGAGTGAAGCCAATTGAGTCTAAAATGGCAGTAAAGGCTACATTTAGGCTGTCATTTTTGGTGTCGACATGAATGTAAAAATCTCCCACTATAATGATTTTATCAGTTTTTAACATTAGTCCAGACAAAAAATCTGAGATCTGATCTATAAATTCAGAGTAAGGACCTGACGGACGATACAAAATAACAAACAGAAGTGGTTTAATTCTTTTAGAGGTTGGATGAGGAAGGCTAAGGGTTAAATGTTCAAAAGAACTATAAATATTAGTCGGCCTGGGATTAATTAATAAATCTGATTGAAAAATGCTTCCTACTCGTCCACCTCTCCCAGTACTTCGAGGAATGTGAAAGTTTGAATAATTAGAGGGAGTTGATTCGTTGATACTAACATAATCTTCTTGCTGCAGCCAGGTTTCTGTGAGACAAAGCAAATCAATTTAATTATCAAGAATTAAGTCATTAACTAATAAGGACTTTGAGGAGAGAGATCTGATGTTCAATGAGCCACACTTAATACATTTTTATTTCATCTGAGTTGTTTTTATCTTTATGAGATTTTCAGTATTAGCTCTTTTTAGATTGATCTTTAATCTATTTGTTTTTGGCCGTGGGCAGGACACCGTCTCAATGGGATGATGGGTAGGTACCTGTAGAGAAGCCGCAGAGAGGAGTTCTAAACTACTGTTCTACTGGTTCTTCCACAAAGTTGACCTTTAAAATCTTCTTTTCAATTTAACTAAACAACGTTGTTTTAAGCCTAGACACCTTCGGGTGTTGTGAACCCAAACGCACGTCAAAACTGTTTATTTATTTAATTATTTTGATGAATAAAGTAACCTAAGGTTTTGTGAGGAGTTTTCTGAAGCGACATTAAACTTAATCAACTAAATCATTTTGTCTGGATTCCTTTTGGACATTCTGATATCTACAACAAGTCTCTCCTGCTTGCTAATTGGACAATTACCTAAACGTCTATAGGGTTGTATTTATGTTCAACTGTGTGTGTGTGTGCGTGCGTGCGTGTGTCTCATTTTGACCCCGTGCAGATGAGAGAAATCTCACAATTATTTTCCAACCCCACACTAATTTTTCTCCATGTAAAAACCAGAATACAAAACAGTGTATTTCTATCATTAAGAGGTTAAAATGTATGAAATCCGTGGTCATGATGAGATTGTGGCATCTTGTTACAAAGAATAGAGGTTTTTTTCTGCCACCTAACGCTGTATGTGTTTTACTACGGATCTTGTGTAGAATTAACACTCATCCATCACCTGAGGGTCTCATTATACAACACGTTAAGTGCTGACACACAGCAGGGGTACAGCCCTGGAAGCAGCACTGTGAGCAGGCTTTTACCTTGACATAACCTCGCAGTCGCACTCGTTTTCCCTCTCGGCTTGGAAAGTACGTCAGTCATTCTGCCCAACCTGCCTTTTTTTTCCCTGTTTAGTTTGGGAACCAAAGAATAATAATCCCACAGGAAGTAATTTAGTGAGTGACTCTGACTCTGAGGTTGCTTAACTGTACATGCGTTTCAGAGCCACACACACGTAAGGATGTTAAAGGAATGTTGATAACGTGCAGGAATAGCGTGGTCACGTGGCATTAAAGCTGTTTGAGGCTATTTAGCATGCAATGGGTGTGGGAGGCTTTGCAGCAGAAAGTGCTTAATAAGCAGAGATGGGCAGCCATCATTAAATGCCACACACATGCAGATTATCCACTGTTGTTTATTTATTTTTTATGAATTATTTACAAAGCATTTTTAATGCAGCCATAATGAAAGTCGTATTCTGTTCACTTAAACCTGTGCATCTGTCGTATGGGGTCTCGTTTGTTATGCAAAACTTAATCAAGTTGATTTGTCAATGTTGTTCCCCCGCTACGCAGATGTGATTAGATGTAATTACAGAAAGTGAGTTTGAAACCTTGAGTCATTTTCCCCGTAACTTCATGAGCGTCACTAAGGTTAATGCAGCAACGCTGGGTTTTAGGCTGGTACCGGGTAAAATATGACCTCTTATAAACGCTGTCAGAGTAAATAAATACAAAGAACAAATCTAAGATGTTATGTTTTAGGAAAATAAAGCTGTATCAAGAGATGCAAAGAAATGTGTGTAAAATTTAGAGCAATCTTTTTCTTTTTTTTTCTTTTTTATCAGATGAAATAAGAATATAAAAAAAGATTAAATCTTTATTTGTAAAAGCAGCTGAAATAGGCTTAAGCTGTTTTCTATTTTCTCCTTTCATTATTTATTAAAGCACAACCTTCAGCTGAATTGTAAAAAAAAATAAAAAGATCTTTCTGATTATATTTTAGATCATTAATGCTCGTTTTACATGTTCATAACCTAAATAATCTCATCAATCTATGGTGGTAGTAAAAATACATTTGTCCCTAACTGTAAATACATACATAAACATGTTAAATCACAATAGCTTTTTGAATCACAATTGTTGGCAAAACCTTTATTGTGGAGTCTGGAAATGTTTGGACTAGGAGGAATGGAAGTTTAGTTATTTGTAGGCCATTTTGTTTTAGGTATTGTTTAAAAATACTCAAATATATTTGAGTGTGTAAAGTAGTTCAACAAAGCTTCACAAGTGTGCGACAACAATTCTGCTTAACAGCTATTATTGTTTTTGTGCACTAGTATTGTAGAGTTTGGCTTTTGTCAAACATGGAGATGTTTTGTATTTATTTTTATTTTATTTTTTCAAACATTGAAAAAACTTGAAGATATTTCTCCAACTGCCCCTCCTCTAGAATATTGACCAAGTTATAAAGAGTGAATGAATTGATATTTTTGAGTTTTACCCTCCCAGGTGAATGAAATTAACCCTGAAACTGAGAAACACAAAATCCTTTTATTACAGAACTTTATTTATTAGAGAATGCAGCTTCTTTTGTAATATTTAAATGCTTACTTTCTGGGTCTTTCTGTGCTCAAGTAGACAAAATATGTTTTTTCTTCAGTAATTTTCTTTGGCACATCTACTAACAATTAATTACGGGTTTAATCAAAATCACAAATTGGGTTTGTATTTGCCTTTGCATCTCTCTTGGATAAAAACAACACATTTCTGGGGTCTATTGAGTTACTCTTTTAAAGAAGCCTCATTGATAAACTAATTATCCATATTACTCTTGAAGCAAAAAACACAGAACTATCATTTATTATTATTTGACACTGTCTTATTTTAAGTAAAAACTACTTTCAGACAAAATGTGAACATTTAATTAAAAGTTTTCACAGAAAGCTAAAGGATTGAAGCACACCAAAAGTTCTTCATCTGTTTTTTATGAATGATTTTTGTTTTTGTATGTTTGTTGCCTTAAATTATCCCAGATCCCTGAGGAGCATGACCTGGAGGGCCAGGTTAGGATGGAGCGGCAGTGGAGGTTCCTGAGAAACACGCGGGTTAGAAGACAGAGTCGAGTTATCACGCAAAAAGGTGAGATTCGCATACAAATGCAACAGCATTTTATTTTAAACCACTAGCAGCAAATGCTGCTCTTTCACTGCTTTCGACAGCCAGATGAGATTTGTGAAGTTTGCTTTGGAAAACTTCGTAATCATATGACATTGTTATGCGACAATTGGATTCATAAATGGACAAGTACGTTTAAAAGCAGCAGTAAACGCAGAAGCAGCCATGCTTTTATCACTTCATCAACTATATCAGGGATTTACTTAGCTCCGTTTCCTCATGTCAGCCGGAAAAAGCTAAAAATATTAACAGCACGGAAAATTGTGCAGAGATAGATTGCAGCAGTGAGAGGATTAAAAAAAAATATTAAAAAAAAAAGCAGCTGGAAACATCCTGCTCTGTGAGTCACAGGACTCCCCTCACATGTACACACACACACACACTCAAACAGAGCCTGGAGTGGCATCATTTTCACAGACGCCTGTGAAGTTCGAGAGCTCTCAAACAGAATACCTAACAAACCCAACGTCACCGGCAGCCGCTTCAACACACACACAAACAGAGTCACGAGGCGATTGGCGTCAGTGCCGAGTTTTGCTCACGTACACCCATCTCCCTCTCTTTTCTTTTTTTTACCGTCCGCTCAATCGTTGACTCCCTCCACCCCCCTCCCTCAATTGTTTTGGGAAAGAAGTGGAAGGGTTGCCCTCATTCAGTCGGCTCCCTCCTGAGAGACACGAGACGAGCGGAGGAGGAGGAACGTAGAGAGAGAGGAAAGTTGAGGGCAGGGGAGAACAGGAGAAAGCTAGAAACTGGCTCAGTCTTTGTTTCGCGTTTTCACATGTCTAGATTCTCACCTCTATGCAGTTGATTTAGTGATGACGTTGCCCGCTTTTTAATCAATTATAGCACTAAGTAACTTTTCAACATTAAGATGTTTTCATAACTTTTGTGGTTATACGTCGACTTACAGCTTGTTGAATGACATCTGTGTCACGCCCCAAGCGGGTCAGTATTGCTTTAACCGGCACTAAGAAACTTTGAGGAGGGTGGCAGGAACCCTGACACACAAAACAAATACAAATGTGCTGACTGCTTTATGGCATACGTCACTTCCCCCGTTTCTTATTTTCAACATCATCATATGATGTTGTTTGGCCACAATTGGATTCATTACCCCCTCACTATTCATCCTTTTCCCCCACTTAGGGTCTAATAATTACTTTTTCATAATAATTTTGTTTCTGATTGACTTATTATGTTTTCGATCAGCCTATCAGAAAAACAAGGACAAAGTACAGGTGGATCTTGTTAGCATTATTACGAATTGTTACCCTTCTTTATCCCAAATGTAGATTTTTTTGTGTAATGCACTGTAGTGGTATCTCTCTCGATGCTCGACACATATCAATCTTGTCCCCTAAGCAAAAAAAATTTGAAACAAATTTCTCATAACAAGAATATCTTAGATTTCAGGCACATTGAAAAAAAAAAAAAGTTGCCCATCTGACTGTTAAGCAGTTTTTTTCCTTTTTTCTTTATTACAGGCATTTCCCGTCTAGACGATCAAATATTCATCAACCGTAACCCCGGAGTGCCATCTGTTGTAAAGTTTCACCCCTTCAACACCTGCATCGCCGTGGCAGACAAGGACAGCATCTGGTCAGCACAGACTCACTCCGAATTCATCTAAGCAACAAGAGATTTTTAAAGAATATTCACTATTCCACTTGTAGTCATCTTAAACCGGAGCCTTGTTGTTAATTTCTCTATCAGTTTCTGGGACTGGGAAAAAGGCGAGAGGCTGGACTACTTCTACAACGGGAACCCTCGTTACACCCGGATCACCGCCATGGAGTACCTGAATGGACACGACTGTTCATTGCTGCTCACCGCGACAGGTTGGAATTGATCATTTACATACAGAAAATAATAATGTCTGTACCCTGCAGAACATTAGCAGTCTTCACTTGTCTGTGCTCATCATCAATATAACAGAACGATTATCTCCATCTTCATGAAGCAGGTTTCTGTAAGAAAACAAATCTACATTAAAACTCCTTTATTCTGTTTGTTCCTCATTGCTTAAACATAAACCAGGAATAAATAACACCTTTAATTACAGCATTCACACTGATAAAATGCTCAGGAATTTTAAATCCAGTCTTATGAAAAAGTAATGTGCATGTATTGAGGTTTTCCCAATCAGTCAGGCTTTGAAGGATACTGTTTCTTATACAGATACTACATTAAAAGGTAAAGCAATGAGCATAAATCAGCTGGGAACTTTTATGGCTTGCAATAACCCTCTGGAAGGAGCTGGTGGACGTGTTTTATGCTTGGCTCTTAGTCGTCTTTGAGCTGCAGAGCTCCAAGTTTCTTTACTGTTTTTCTTCTCCTTTTTAAGATGTTTTCAGGTAAACAGACTGTTCGTAACATTTATGATGTTTTTTGTTTTTTTTACAATGGGAATTTATAAAACAATCCCAAAGACTCAATCACACGTAGCACATAGAGATGTATCTTTGTCAATTAAAATATTATAAAAAGTGTATTTATTTCAGTTTTCATATTATTTACATTTACATAAACAGTCATATATTTCTTTTCTGTTGTTTTTGATGGTTGGGCCCTTTGGGTAATTAAAACTGAGGTCAAGTTCTTACAAAATTACATTTGAGTATATGAGTAAATTTTTAGTACCAAAGTGTTACAATATGACCGACAGAATCTCAGTGAAGGCAGTGAACATAATACCCTCTACAAAGAAGTTAATCCACTGGAGGTCATGGTTTAAGAAGCTGAATGTCTAATGATGGGAAGTTTAGTGACATAATTTACACTCTTGGGTTTAGACTCTTTCACACTCTTTTTTTTTTTTTTTTTCTCCAGGAAACAAAAAATAATAATTTAGCAACAAAATACGTTATATATATATTTTTTTTTAGATTTAGGGAGTTTTGTTTTTGAAGAAAAGTTTCAGGCATTCATTCTTAGAGTAACTCAGAGAAATACTGTCTTCAACAAACAGTACGAAAGGACACTTACTTTTCTCCTGCTTTGTCTCAATTTTCTTTTTACAATTATTTTTTTCTTTCACAACAATTATCACAAATGTGCTAAAATAAACTACCATTGCTGTAAACGGCCTACTTCTGTCTGAATTAATTTGAACCCACTTTTGTAAGTCTCTTGGGATAAAAGTTTCTGCTAAATCCATTAAAGTAAATGTAAATTTTGCTTGTAGTTTAATTTATTGAGATGCACTTGTTGAGTTGTGTCTAATGTTCGGATTTTAATTTCCCTGGTATCCTCCTTTTGTCTAGATGATGGTGCGTTGCGTGTCTGGAAGAACTTTGCAGACCAGAAGAACCCGGAGATGGTAACAGCATGGCAGGGCCTTTCTGACATGCTGCCCACCACCAGAGGTCAGCCCTCATCCAGCACCCACAGTTAAGATCAACCCTTTATATTCCTACGTGTCCTGCTACCACCCCACAGTCCTGTTGTTTCTGTGGAAGCTCATCCCACCCAACCTGTCCCAGTCATACTTTTTCCACACAGCCCCATCCACAGCATGTATGACAGGACAGCAGCTGCATTGATTCAAGCAGGACTACACAATGGATCTATGCAGTTCTCAACGCCTGTGCTGACTTCATTTACATAATATCCAATCCAATTTAATAAACAATGATTAGTATTCCTTCTGTCTTGATCCCAACAAATAATACTTAGAACATGAAAAGAAAATTATGAATCAAGACAACTGACAGGTCTCTGTTTCAAAGAATGAGTGATGATGAGAAGTTGGAAATTTGGATGGTAATTTCTAAGCATATAAACTGAAATAAGTCAGAAAACAGGTTTAATCAAATGTTGGGTTAGTGTCAAATCATATTAATATAAAATCACACATTTAAAAAATATTAAATTTCTACATTTATTAAAGCTGCAGTAAAAACTTACTCATGCAAGACTTAAAGACTTGATATATAAGTTTCTATTCTGTTATTTGTAGTAAAGAGTTTTTATTATATACAAACCATTAAACTGTGTTCATACCCCTGGAGATATTAGATTAATATTTTTTTTCATAAAGCATATTTGAACGCTGTTAGGTAAAACAAATGCGATCATACGAGCTACCGCCAGAGACAGTTGTCCATCAGGTTTCTGTCATAGCCAAAAACTGCAGAATTATGCATTCAGCTGGTAGGTAATTTTACCTCTTCTCTTCCCGGATTGTTTATCTACCATCAGTAAAACGAACCAAGCAAAAGTCAAATTGTTGACAGTCTGCGGGTTTGCTGTCACGTTTAGCCTCTTAGCTGACACACTTCCATAATTCGTGAGGCAGAGTTATTCACAAATATTTGAACCAGGGCAGACAGCCGGACTGGGCTCCTGTCAAAAAACATCAGCACACATGAACACACACAAACATTGACACAGTACACCCTAACATGGCTCAGTCCCAGCTGCTCCACATTTTTATGCCTCAAGTGCTTCTACATTTCTGGGTCAGAATTGTTTTTTGGGGGGAACGGCAGAGTTTGTACACATCCTAAATGTGTAGATGACTGCTGTATGAAACAACTATACTTTGTTTTTCTTATAAGAAAAAAGAGCAGATATATGCTATATTTATATACTAAATGCACAAAATGTATTTTGAACTTGTAACAATAAGGGTTGGGGGATTTAAGCTGGTAATATTAACTTATTTACAGAAAAAATAACACTGAAAATAAAACAACAAAACAAAATTGAGTGCAAGTGAGTATTGCACAGAATGTGATACCAGGAGTGGTGGATGCCACAACTAAATTTGGAGTTGAAAAGTGTTTCTGAGAGCAATCTTTAAAGGTATTCATTAGTATAGAGAAGGTTTTGGTGTTTTTAGTTAATTTTTGGTTCTTGGCTTATAAATGTAGTGACTGTGCTACATAAAATGGATTTTATGCAAAGCTTTGTATCGCCGAATTTACCCTTTGTACCTCCTAAATGACTGGTTCTGGTTAGAGAGGTGCAAAATGTAGATATGAAAACCAGGATACAACTAGGTGTTGAATAAAACAACACCAACAGTTTTCTCTGTCCTTTTAGCCAGTTAAATACTTCTATAGTTTTAAGAGCAGGGTTTCTGTCACTTACTCCTATATTTAGATCCCTTCAAACTCTCTCTGTTTATCTTTACAGTCACTACATTTTTATACAAATTTAAATGAAGAGTATTTTTCACCTCAGGTGTCATTCTTAAGTAAAGAGGGAAACAATTCCAATACAGTAAATTTGTGGGTGAACTGCATGCGGCCAGGGCACCCAGATATTCTCCGTTGTACCTCCGTAGTAGGAATGAGCCATGTAAAGTTTACTCGCAAAAGCACTAATCAGAGAACTTTCACTCCTGGTATATTGCATGATAACATACCCCGGTCATTGAAGCTCATAGGGCTTGCTGTATAAATTTTGTACCACCTCATAATTCGCACATTATCTTAACACCCTTGGGCAAAGCGTAATGGAAATTCAGTCTTCCAACTTGGCTTGGATGTTCGTACGGCTCCAAAGTTCTGTTGACGATCTAGTGCTATCTAGTAAAAGACTATCTTACCTTAGAAACACCAGCGGATTCAATAAAGTCCTATATTTCTCAACAACTGTTCTTCCTGAACAAAGATGTGGCGATGATGGAAAAGAACAATTGAACCAAGCTTAGTTTTAGCAACTATCAGCCACAAACCACTGGATGGATGGGAAACAAAAACACAGCGTTTAACGGCAGGAGTAGCTTCATTAATAGAATGATATTTAACGGGTTGAAAACAAACCTGAGGCATAAAAACTAGAAGTTTAAATAATAGCTAGGTTGTATTCCTTCTAATAGATTATTTTAAATTATTTTTACTATACAACTGTACTGACATCTCAGCCAGAAGTATGTCACAGCTTTATAGTTGTACAATAAAAGCTCCATTTGTACGAAACTTCTGCACCACAGTTTTTGTAGTGCATCTGACTGAACGTTGGATCTGCAAACATAACTGACTGGATGACCTGAAGGCAACGCTGAGGTCCCAACAGAGCGAGCGGAGCTCCGATGGGACTGTAGGGATGTAGAGACGACACATTTAACCTAACTCGCAGCCTGCAGAGTCCAACACCATAAATTGCCCTGAGACGCTGTTCCCTTGCAGAGGGGCCTCTGAGTCTTTCTGGCTTACTTGCTCTGCAAGTGTTTTCACAAGGAGTTTCACATCTAATGGTGTGCTTGTTATGGTGGATTGACAGTCGCTGCTTGGATTGGACTCAAACTCTACTGAAAGCATCAGCTGAGATTTTACTTGAGTTTTTACTTGAGCTTGGATTGTTTTTTTTTCTTCTTATTATTATTTAATATAAGTTTATTTTACTTTTTGGCAGGGATGTTAAAAATACATCTACAACTTTAAAAACACACTAGTTTTCCCGTAATTCCTCGGATGCATTAATAATGTAAAACTTTATGAAATATTATACAATCTGTCTTTGTGCTGTCGACAATCTGCTCTAGCAGCATCTAAAAGACTGAACTTACCTCAAGGAGAGGCTGGCAGAGACAAACAGTCAAAGCCTAGTACCTGCTGGACCTGTCCTCACTCACCCCATCTCCATCCTCCAATGGCGTGCTTCTGTGCTGTTTTTATACCAGTGAAAACATGTCTGTAGATTGTCTGGCTTGTTGTTTCTTTGCTGGGACTTTGATATTGTTTTGTGCTTCCACCTTCGTCTCTGGAGAGAGGCTGAACACAGCAGCAACAAAAGATCTTTGTATCACATTTAATAAAGCAGCTCCGTCATTTCCTAAAATATTCCACTCAGAGTCGACCTTCCTCTTAAACCTTGATTTCCAGTCATAGAGGTTATTTTACAGAAACCTGCAATAGTATTCATCCAGTCAACCTTTTAACGATTTGCCACAATACAACCGCAGACTTCAGTGTACTTTATTTAGGTATGATGATAGACCAAAGACATAAAGGTTGGTGTATTGTTGACATATTTAAAAATAAAATTCTAAGTATTATCATCTTTCTTTGTATTCAGTATATTGCCCAAATAAGTGACAACTATGTTTGTCAATTCAGTAATTTTATACCTTGATAGACTTTGCTCCATTCTGTTTAATACTTGCTATCCAGATTAATTTCGGTCTTACTTTCCTGCTAATCATACCATTTTCTTTTTGGCCAAAAATAAAATACTTACCTTGTGGGCAAACCCGAAATTGTAGTTCCTGCGCCTTTTTACCCAATAATTGCTTTCAGTGCCAGTTTTCATGTATCTGCATGAAAAAAAGTGTAATGAAACATTTTTTCCATTGAAATGGAAGATTAAAATATCCTCATGAGGTGATGCTGTGTTTTATTTAGTGGTATTGACGTAAAGGAGGCTTAAATTCAAATGCATCACTGTTCTGATTTTTATTTGTAAATAATTTAACACAGTACCTTATTTTTATTTAACTTCTGAAGAACGGTGCACAATGTTCCAGTAGAATACATTAAAGTATGCGGTTGTATCCAGGGGTATGAAGACTTTTGTAAGGGACTGTAGACGCGGCTGGTAATGCTGCTGCTTCATCCTGTTGGGCCATTTTTACCCTGCGGTGAAGGACGAATCAGAAGTTCAGACCCTGCTGGTTTAGAGGTCGGGGGACGGTCGCTGTTTGACATGCAGATCTTGTTGGAACCCAGTTAGATGCTTCAGCAGCTGCTGCCTTGTTCATTCGTCTCTCTGCAGAATGCATGTGTAACACTAATACTGGTGAGGTGATGAATGACATTCATCATGTCACGAGTTTTACGGTTCTTTTTGAAGTGTGTGGGACACCTGGGGTTCGGCATGCACAGGGGTTCCTTCTAATTTGTCGCTGGCTTTTGTTGCATTCCTGCTCCCCCGCCCCCCACCCTCCGCTTACAGGTCTGGCCAGAAGGGTTTCAATCTATCTTGACAGGAGCAAGCAAGGAGGTGAGTTTTACCTTCCTTTTCTTTTCCTCAAAGGTGGTGCTGTATACAGCTGGGAATGTGCCTCTTATTGTTTTCCTTCAACTTTACCACCAACCTTTCCATTGGTCATTCATCAGTCTGGTGGGTGTTTATGTCCATCAACTCCATCTCTGGGAGTCATGCTAAAGTTTTCAAGAATCTAAAAGAAAACGTCTGGTTCATTTTTCATGGGGACAGTATGAACCCCTCAAAAAGTGGACCCACACATTAAATTTTACCATGATTTCTCTTTTGACCATAAGTTTTTTTATCATACAGTAAGGTTTGGCCCAGGAAGAGTACCGATTTAAAAGAGATTAAGCTAAAGATTATGGTAATGACAGGAGGCCTTTCAACCTCAAACACTTTGAGCTTATCCTACAAAAATAAATCTTGAAGTGACCTGCAGAAACCCTTAGACTTTGCAAAAAATGTAGAGACATTACTGAAAACGTAGGCCTTTTGTTAGACAGTTACCATAAATTGAAGTTTGTAAGCATTAGCCTAAAGCGTTAATATTACATATATCTGTACTTTAGTACATTTAACTGGTAACATTTAACAAGATAAGTCTTATGTTAAGCAAGTGCAAGATGAGATTCTGATGCATATTTGAACCATCACTAAACTCCGCCGTTGCAAAGATGGTTCATTTTTACTGTTGTTTGCAGAGGAAAGGCCTTGCTCCTTTGTCTACCCTCTGCATTCATATTCACGTTGTGTCGCCACTTTCTTGTGTAAAAACGACTAATTTACGTTCGTCCCTGGGGTTCCACTATTTAATTGGAGTATGCGGGTGCTGTGATATTTTTAATAACACTGAGCTCCCCAGTTTGTGACGCTGCAGGGATCAGCCTGTTAACTTCCAGAGAAAGCAGTGAAAATACAGGAGGGTTGGTTGGCACAGACTTTATTCCTGCTGCTGCAGTTGGAAGCAAAGGCTGTCACCAGAGGTGTCGAGTCAAAAGAATAAAAATAACAAGCAGAAGATTGTTTCCAGGGGAGAATGGGTGAGGTCACATGGATTGTGAAAGGAGCTGTACGAATAGTTGGGCAGCATAAAGAGAAAAAAAGTAGAAGATTGAGAGAAACTGAGGATGAAACTGTGAAGATGTCTGGAGTACTCACTGATTAAGGAAAAGGCGACAAAGTCTCTCTTAGATCTGAGAAGGATGAAGTGAACCACAAAGCCCTGTCATCCCTGCAGTGACAGTCAATCTAATTAAATCTGGTGCCAAAAAAGGGGAATGTTACAGATAAAAAAAATAAAACGATGACAAAAAAGAAGATTGGTTCAAAGTTAATCCTGTCGTGGTCTAAGACTTTGCCGTCCTGGTTCTCGTTGTAGCCCTTCCGTTTGACTGCATTAAATAAAAATAGGACAGTACGCTCCTTTTAGCTGTAGGGAGGCACACGCTGTGTCCTGCTCTACATTCAACGGAGACACTCGATGCCTTGTTAACACCAGGGCTCTGGGAACCATAATAAATCCACGTCCTGTGAGTTTAAAGTGAAGAGTACACAGAAGTCCAGGTTAAAGTAGAAAAAGCCCGAAAGCATGCCTTAGCCCAGCCACCCATCCCACTGCATGTGACATTTAACGATGGGATAAATGAAAACTAGTTATTGGGTTTTAATCCATTAAATAAATATATAACTACCAGGAATTCTTGTGTTTATCAATTACGTGAAGACTTTCAAAGGTTGCTGTATTCCAACACCATCACATTTATGTTAAAATTATGTTATTCTTTTCCTCCGTCTCCATCGACAGAGACATAAAATGTGTATTTCGCAGTCTTCTGTTGCCTCACGACTGAGACTGTTACCTTTGCCTTGACATAACCCCCTTTTATTTATTTATTCCTTGTAATTACGGTTCAACTGTCTGAGAAATAGTTTTTAATGATTCCGCATGCAGTTCGAGGATTATGAGTGAAAATTTACAGAAAGTAGCTCGTCCCATCAGTTTCACATATTTGTAACAAGCCCGCTAAAGTTTTTAAGCGCAATGTGAACTGATGTTATTATTTTGGTTAGTGGTGCAACATTTGAGTCATAAATGCAATTATTCCAGCAGTGCCGCACATGTGCACTATAAATGCAGATTGAGAGCAGATATGGTTAGAAAATTACATACTCTACACTGTCCATAGCATTTTTAGGTGATGTCAAAGTGTATTTTTTGTGGCGTCTTGTCTTTTACAGAATTAAAGACAGATTTAAAACAATGCAATCATCTGGTATTTCTATCCGTATTCCACCAGAATACATTTTTTCCAGTTTACTCTTTGTTGAAAATACTTCCCAGTGTCAAAAAAGTGATGTACTTGGACCCGAAAGAGGTCAAGTAATTTCATCAAATGCAAAGATATGATCCAGAGGAATAAGTTTTAAACTAGTTAGATTTAAAATGTCTTGACTAACCAGTTCAAAGTTGTTACTGCACACCTTTGAGGATTTATTAGGCAGTCATAAGATGTCTCAATCTTGATTTGTTGTTCATTTAAACTTGAATTTATCGTTCTTTGTATTTCAGTTCCCACTATGCTGTTTCCATAGGCAAAATACATTATAGATAAAAGGAAACATTTTGTTTATACAGGTAATTTTCTGAATACATTTGATTTTGGATCTCTTTATCCCTACTTGTTGAGCTTTTTAATATTGTAATTCTAGTTTTGTGTTTGCCCTGTGATTTTTCTGGGATTGTAAGGTTAAGTTATGGTGCGCTGGGATTTGCTCTCTTCTGAATAATTTAATAGGATGTGAGAAACCTTTTGTCTGTGATAATTAGCTCAACAAGTGTTAGTGCTGTCCACATTTCTAAGGTACCATTTCTAAGGTCTTCGTCAATCAACCAGGATGAAGATATTTGCTTCCCCCGTGTGGCAGGACAGAAGACCTAAAGGAAAACTAACATCCGAGCTGGGGAGGCTCCCTGCAGATCAAAAACTCCCACGGGCTGATGTCATTGTCTATTAGAAGGCACAAAGAGGCTTCTAATAATACAAGGGAAGGTGCATTACCATTCAAAGCAGGATGGCAGGGAGATAAAAGAGGAAAAACCAGGTTTAATGAGCTTTAGGCAGAGGGATAGTGCGGCCAGAAAATGGTGCAGAATAAAAATGTAGAGGAAGCCCCTGCCTTAGAGGGCTAAATGGATTAAAACTGTAACATTTTTTTTTCACAAGATTGAAATATTCAGCACAAATGGGTATTCATCTCTACATGCACCAGTGATAATATTCATATTCATGTTAATTTGCGCCTGGTTGAAAGCTGCATGAGAACAGGTGATCTCAGCATGTTCAAAGATGCAGTCCTTCCTTCGACCATCTCTCTCCCTGGCTGTTTTAGTTCAAGCTTCTCTACGTCCATATTGATTTGTGTGTGGATAACTAAGGCCTGTTGTGGGTCTCAAAGGGTTCCTCTTAGGCAGAGTTTTCTTCTCGTTTGAGCTGCCAAGCACTGATGGGAAGAGAGGGAGCTGAAAGCACCTGGGCTAAACGTACATATCTGCTGGTTTTAACCCCTCGAATCTGAAACAATGTTTTCTGTTGGAGTCAACAAGGGTTTAGCTTCTTGAAATGGGGAATCACCAGGGAGAGTCGTTTTGGAGGGGGAAAAAAAGAAGCAGTTTAGAGGAAAGCAGGCTTTTCAGTGGAGAGCCAAGACAGGAGAAGAGGGAGTTGACTGGATGTAAATCCAAATAAAAGTTAATGTTTAGTTTATGTTACCTTCAGCTGACATTATTCCAGGTGTTTTAAGGAAATTTAGAAAACACTCTTTAACCTTTTTTCTAAAAGTCAAGGATGAATGATGACAATTTAAAGAGTAAAAGTAAGTAAAATGTCTGTAGTTTTATTTCTCTTCTATTTAAGATCATCTTAACTCATCATGCTTCACCTTAGAGTTAAACATTAAAACAGTTTTCCCATTTCAGAACTTGTTAAATATGTAAAAAAAAGATCTGTAAGATAAATCATTAATTGGACTACTTGAAGTTAAAAAAAGGATTTATAGTGTCAAAAATAGACATATTTTTTTAAATTATGCAGTATTATAATTATGCTCTGCAGTATTACAGTTACCACCTTTATTGTGAGGGGTTTGTTTTTGCCTAAATAACTTTATTAGGTGATGGAAAAGGCTGAATTTGAAACTCTTGTGAAACGTTTTTTTAAGATTGTATATGAAAAGGTTTGAAACAAATATTTTGTAGACATAAATACTAAATACGACATTATATTAGGAAGATAAAGATCTTAAATAGCGTTCTCTTTCTTTTGCTTGCAAGGTCATTTGTAATCAATTTAGAGAAAAAGACAGTAAGACTCCTCTGAAGAGGAATCCAGACATCATTATGAACTGCAGTGAAGGTCAATCAAACGCAGCTGAAGCCAGATTCCTAGACTAGACTCCTAGACTTTGATAATTGAGTTATAAACAGGACAACTTTGGATTGCTGCCAAAGTTGTTTATTCATTAAAAAGGTGTCACTGATGAGTTTTTTTGTGTGAAACGATTAAAATTGAAGGTTAACTTCTAATCACTGTTTTTTATTGTATATCTACTTTCTAATTTACTTTAGCTGAGAAAACGTCTTAGACAATCCTTACAGAGGCTTTTATAGCAAGATAACATTATTAGTAAGATCCTTAAAGCTATTTGAGATTTAATAAAGCATTAAACTTCTTTTACTGGCGTTATTCGCTTGGTTCCTGTATTTCTGATATCTCAAAAACGATGTTATAGCAGTTGAGGCCATGAAGCGGTGAGGGATTTAAAATTTGCTTTGGACATGTCTAAAGCACTGAAGTGCTTTGTCAACTGAATGTCTTTTCTTAGATACACTACAAAATCACGAGGATTTCCCTTCATTGTTTAACACGGTAAAATAATAACGATGGATTATTTAAAATAATCTAAATCAGAGATTGGTGATGTGCCTGCTTGCATGCTCACTGTTCTGTGTGTTGGCGAACCTTCCCCTCTCCTCCCCTGTTGTTGCATCTCGGCTCAGCTCACATCCAAGCTTTTGGCTTCAAAGGGAATGCCTTGTCTGTTCTGCCAGCGTTGGTCTTGTGAAGAGCTTTTCCCTGCACTCTATTGGCTCTACATTAGCCCACGCTTCAGGCGGCGTGATGCCGGAGCAGGCTGGATTACATCACTGTCAGAGCGCCGAAGCCGCCACCGCATGGGGGCCGGGGTCTTTCCTGAAAATCCAGCAGAAAAATTAAGGTTTTAGTTTAGCAGTCAAGTCACTGCTCATACCAACTTAGTATTTAAGGCAAAGAATATTGCATTTATTTATTTTACAACTAAGAAAATGGATGAAAATATTATTTGAGGTCTTTTTTTCAGTAACAACGTGATCAGAAAATAAATGTTTGTGGAGGTCGATAGAAAACTTCTACTCTTAATTAAATTTTATTTTGTTTGTACTTTTGTATCTTCACTGCTATATTAAACTAAGGATGGAGTACTAACTGTACTCTGGAGAAACTGTTGCTTTCTAACTTTGCTTTTTCTAACTGCATTAAGTACAATTTGGTTCTCCGTCTGCAAAATAGATTACTTATTTAAAAATGTGGCTTCTTGGCATTTTTTTTTAAAGAAAAACACATTTATTTGACAAAAGGATTAGCCAGCATGTATACCTTTATAACTTTAAAACTATAATTTATGAGGTTTTTTTTCCTTTAAAATATTAATAACAGACTCAAAGCAAAAAAGAAATAAAACTAAAGTTTAGTCAGAGAGTTATGTATGAAAACTCATCTGTCATTTTCCATCTGAATGTTATTTTTCTCAATTCTGCAACACTACCAACTCACCAGTGAGATTTTGTCAAAACAAAAAATAATTGGCATAAAATGTCAAAGATTTGAGTGAAAACTTTTAGAGATTAATTGTATACACCTAACCCTTTCTAACCTCTGTTGAATATAAACTTTAGGTTTATACCTTATTTCATGTTTTTTAATTATTACAAAAAATTAATATCTTCTTGAGTTTTATTAGCAATTTGCTCCCTCTGTACTTTGCTATGTAGAAGCTGTATCTATCTTTAAACTTTATTGTAAAAAATATATCCATCTGTACTTATAAATGTATATAGATATATAGTTCTTGATAATATAATGTTCATGATAGTTCTTGATGTTACTGATATAGCTAAGGAAACACAGCTTGTATTTGTTTTAATGTATTTCAAAGCAAAATAGCACAAACTCTCCCCTAATACCTTTAAATGAATGCTTCTTTTTGGATCAAACAATTTATTCCAAACCTGGGAACGCTGCTTTATTTCGATATGCGTCTTGGTTTTGTAATCCTGACAGTATTCTTAAGTTTTTGTTCACTCCCAAGGAGTTTGAAGATCGTACAGTAGAGATGGCAACATCCAGGACTGCTCTTACAGATTTGTGTGACGAATTCATTGTGATCATTTTGCTGATTTAATTGCAGCCAGAGCGACTGGGTTGCCCGTTAACCACCTCCTCTCACTGGACTGACTTGTGTTGCAGTTTAGATGCCTTCGGACCACGTTGTTGAGCCAGCAGAGCTTGTTTTCAAGGAATCAAGGAATTTTATTTGTCATCACATCACATGTGGTACATGAGGTGGGACGAAATTCTAATCCCACGGTCCAGTTTGCACCCTGAGAGCAATTTTTAAATAATATAATAAAATATAAAGAAATATAAGAGAAATAAGATTTTGACTACACAGAATCTACAATATGGGACTTAATGTGGGGTCCTTCATGATGCTGGAGGCCCTCTTCCTGCATCTGGAGGTGTAGATGTCTGTGGTGCTGGGGAAGCTGACTCCAACAGGCCTCTGTGCAGCCTTCCCCACTCTCTGCAGAGCTTTCCTGTCTGCAGCAGAGCAGCTTCCATGCCACACGTTGATGCTGCAGCACAAGACGCTCTCCACCACACATCTGTAGAAGGCGGTGAGGACAGAGCTCCCGAGTCCAGCTCTTCTCAACCTCCTGAGGAAGTAGAGCCGCTGGTGCGCCTTCCTGACCAGAATGGAAGTGTTGTTGCTCCAGGTGAGGTTGTTACTCAGGTGAACACCCAAGTACCTGTAGCTGTTGACCACTTCCACCGCAGTTCCTCCCATGTGCACGGGGAGGTCGGCATGCTTGCCCCTTCTGAAGTCCACAATCATCTCTTTGGTTTTCTTTACATTAATGTAGAGGTTGTTATCTCTGCACCAGCCCTCCAGGTGTTCCAGCTCCTGCCTGTAGCTGGACTCATCACTGTTCGTGATGCATCCAACCACTGCTGTGTCGTCCGCAAACTTCACAATATGAAGGATGGATAGGCGAGCAGTCATATGTGAGCAATGTGAACAGGAGGGGGCTCAACACAGAGCCCTGAGGGGAGCCAGTGCTGAGGGTGATGGTGGGGGAGGAGATGTTGTGAATCCTCACAGACTGCGGCCTGTTGGTCAGGAAGTCCAGGACCCAGTTGCAGATGGAAGAGCTCAGTCTAAGTGAGGAGAGTTTATTAATCAGAGTCTGAGGAATCATGGTGTTGAAGGCAGATGTGAAGTCCACAAAGAGCATACGAACATATGAATCCTTCTGCTCCAGGTGGGTGAGGGTAGTGTGGACCACGGAGGTAATGGCGTCCTCTGTGGATCGATTTTTCCTGTATGCGTACTGGTGTGGATCAACAGTGACGCTGATGTTGGCTTTGATGTGGGTCTGAATCAGTCTTTCAAGGCACTTTGTGACTATCGTGTGAGGGCTACTGGCCGATAGTCATTCAGACCTGTCACTGCGGAGCTCTTGGGGACCGGGATGATGGTGGCGGTCTTCATGCAGGTGGGGACAGCTGCCTGGATGAGGGAGGCGTTGAAGATGTCCGCCAGCACGTCTGAGAGCTGGTCCGCACACTCTCAGCACCCGTCCGGGGATGTTGTCTGGGCCAGTAGCTTTCCGTTGGTTGATCCTCCTCAGCGTCTTCCTCACTTCTGCTGGAGTCACACTGAGGGGCTCTTCCCTGGTGAAGTCGTGATTCTGGTGCCGGGGAGGGTGTCAGGGTTCTCAAACCGGGCGTAGAATTTGTTGAGAGCCTCAGGCAGGGAGGGGTCTTTGGGGCATTGTGCAGCTTTAGATTTATAGTCTGTAATGCACTTGATGCCCTTCCACATGCTCTGTGGATACTGGGAGGAAAGGTGCGCCTGGATTTTCTGAGCATATGCAGCTTTTGCCCTCTCTACTCCTGCAGTCAGCTCTCTTCTTGCCCTCCTGAGCTCTTGTGAGTCACCAGACCTAAACGCAGCATCCCTGGCTTTCAGCAGAGAACGTACCTCTGCATTCGGCCAGGGTTTCTGGTTCGGGTGGCAAGTCACAGTCTTGGTGGTGGTGACATCCTCAACACACTTGCTGATGTACCCCAGAACAGCAGATGTGTAGTCCTCCAGGTCCAGCTCCCCCTCGTACTCAGCAGCCTCCCTGAAGACCTGCCAGTCTGTGCATCCGAAGCAGTCCTGCAGCACAGCGTCGGCGTCACTTGACCACACAGTGATGGTCCTCTGTATGGGTCTGGAGCGTCGCAGCGGGGGATGGTATGAAGGCACCAGCATGACGGAGATGTAATCGGAGAGCCCGAGGTGGGGGCGGGGGAAGGCTCTGTATGCGTCTTTTACGTTGGTGTAAACACGGTCCAGCGTGTTGTTTCCACGTGTTGGAATGTTCACATGCTGCTTAAACTTCGGCAGGCAGTTCGTCAGTTCTACGTGGAGAGATCTCTGAGTTCCTGCTGTGACTGCCAACATTTGAAGGGCCTTGCTGTCTTTTGCTCTTGCTTCACCCACTCGAGTGAAGTTTCTGTCACCAAAGCCCTGATGCTCTCACAGGTTCAGATTGGTGGGTAACCCATTCGTTCATGAGCATAAAGTTTGCATTTAGAAACTATAAAACAAGTTACGTTCTCTTTTTAAAGCTGGTGAAAAGTTTCTGTTGTTACTTTGGTGTATTTGTGTGTTTAGTTATGCAGTGGGGCAGAAAGCTGTTGCGCTAATCTTCATTTGACTTGCAACATGTGGCAGCGCCAGCCTCCTAAAATCTCCAGCAGATTGTGCAGGTTGGGTTTTGGTGAGTGAACACTTGCTGTGTTGAGTTAAACAGCTGTGTCTGAGTGCGGGTCCGGTTTAAATTAAATTAAACACTTAAAAACGGCAAGAATAAAGCGCCACTTCACAGATTGTGGGCCAATTATTTTCAGTAATCTAATATAATATGTTGAGCTTTTTGATTAAAACACCTTCTGTTGGTGCAATAAGACCTATCAACCCTGCTGTGAGCTATTACAGGCTGCTCTTATTTTTATTACCTCTCTCTTTGACCACCATGAGTGTCGATGTGTTTTAGGAGCTGGGATGGTGGTGGACTGGGAACAGGAAACGGGCCTGCTCATGACGTCGGGAGACGTGAGAGTCATCCGGATCTGGGACACGGACAGGGAGATGAAGGTCCAGGTACGCTAGTCTTCAAAAGTATGGAATTTGATTTGTTTTCCAGGTCTGGAAAGTGTGGAGACGGAAAATGTGGAAAAATTATTTATATTTCCAGATTTAATTCCCTTCAAGTTTGTATAAATTGTTTGCTTTAATTCGCTTTGGTTCTTGTGTCTTTCTGTCTTCGTGTCTTTCTTACCTTTCTTCTGTCCCTTCTTTTACTCCTTGCTTTTCTTCTTCATGTTCTCCTATCATTCTTTCTTTTATTCCTTGTGTTTTTCCTACTTTTGTCTTTTTTTCATATGTTCTTTCATAAAATCTAAACTCCTTTTTGCTAACTGATCAGACCTGATGCAGACTCTATGAGAGTCTTTTTTTTTTTTTTCAATTTAACAAACCTCAATGCGTTAATTATGCTCTTGATGGATGGACTTAATACGAGTACAAATGACCTGTGGCTGCAAATCGAGTCCAACGTAAAATGAGTTGGACATGATTGATTATTTCGTAGTGAAAGGTTTGTGTGAATTTACTGCTACGCATTTAAACCCCTGACGGAAGCGTTGCTGTGTGTGAACCAGGACATCCCGACAGGAGCCGACAGCTGTGTGACCAGCCTGTCCTGCGACTCCCAGCACTCGCTCATCGTTGCAGGTCTGGGTGACGGGTCGGTACGCGTCTTTGATCGCAGGATGGGCCCCAGTGAATGGTAAGGCAGTCCGTCCCTCACGGTAATCCGGCACACATCTTCTGACCTTGTTGTTTTCTCATTAAATCAGTGTGAATTTTTTTATGACTTAATTTCTGTGCCCTGTTTTAAGTCCAATGTCTTCATTTAATTTTAAGGCAGAGGAGACATGCCAATTTTTTTTATCCACATTTTCTCCCTCTAAATCCTACATTATTCACTAATCTGTATTTATTATACCTAAAGTGCTGTAAATCTGCCCCTTGGGTTGTCACTTCATTTAATGGACCATTGTGACACTGTGTCCCCCCTCCTCAGCTGGTAAAACATTATTTTAATTTCAGCCCCTTAGGGTTGCAAAAAAAAAGCAGCTGAAATGTTGAAAGCCACATAAATCTTTAAAGAAAGAAAGTAGATGTAATTGTTCCCCACAGACCTGCTGTTACATTTCTTAGGAGATTTGTTGGTTCCTCTCTGAGAGCTGGAATCAAACTCACTGTGGTCGTGCAGGTGATGTGCTTAAAAATCCAAAATGCAGCTTTCAGTTAAAGTCTAACTAGGTTAATGTTATGCTTTTAAATTGGTTTCATTGTTGGATTAGGATAAGTCTTGTTATCTGTTATTAAACTGCTGAAAGTCTTTATCTGTGCAATCTATAATTCACATAACGCTGTTCTATTGTACGGATTAGTTCATGTAGGTTCTGAACCGCCCCAAAGACGTGATGAGGTACATTTTCAAAAGCATAATCACAGGAAGGTTGAAGTTGGCTACCTGAAGCCATACTGCCATCCTGTGGTCTTCTGCCTGTAATGCGTGATACATTATTAAGTAACACTTGATTGCTTGGTTTTATCCGAAGACTTATTGTAACTTCAAACACTTTGCACAGATGGACCAAAACTAGACAATGATTAAAAATTATGCAAGATCTAAAAGGTGCAGTGCATATTTGTGTATTTAGCTCATTTTACCATAAAACCTAAGTAGAACAGTGTCCTGAACAAGTGTCTACCTGTGTTATGATATAATCTTAGTATAAATCCAGCTGGTTTTTAAAGAAGCCAGAGGCTGATTAGAGAATATTAGGGAACAAACAGCAGCTTAAAAACCAACGGACACAGCCTAAAGCATATTTAGGTTATAAGAAAATATCCTGGGTTTAATCTTTTCTAAAGATTAGAAAGAGAACAATACATCTGATCACCTAGACTAACAGCCCAGGCAAAGAGCGTTCATCTGAGAACAGCAAAGAGTTAGCACTGGAGGAAACATGTGGGAGAAGTGAAAATGCTTAAGTGAGACTTCAACTGAACTTTCTAGAGTTAACAAAAATACTGTGTGAGGTGATAAGTTCACAGTTGACATCAGCATCTTTATCATGGAACACAATTCCAGCATCACGCTGTTAGGATGCTTTACTTCTGAATAGACAGGGAAGACAAGTTTAAATGGAAATAAAAACAGATTTAGATAAATATTAAGACAATCTGGAAAAAAAAACTTAGCAGACTTGAGAATGTGGAAGCGATTCATCTTCCAGCAGGAAAATGGAGCCAGAAATCCAATGGAAATGGTTTGGATCAACGTCTGGACCAGATGAATCAGAGAACCTGTGGCAAAGCATGAAAACAATATTTACAGCTGCTCTCATTAAGCCTGAGCAAACAAAATAAGGAATCTCAGTCACTTAGGGTGTAAAGCTTCCAGAAGCATATCACATTAGAGCTGCAGCTGTATTTCTGAAGAAGACCACACCTACAGACTTACATTTGTTAAGAAAAGACTAAATCATGTATGATTTTCCTTCCCCTTCAATATAATGCAGCACAATTTTTTTTTAAATCCAGAATTTTGTGGGTTATAATTACTTTATATAGGCGACAATAAATACTCCAGAAAAGCCTCGGATGTGTATCTATTATGGTCTGCTTTAGTTTGTTTAACTCAATCTTAAAAAAACTTTTTTCTCTAAATTCTGTCTGATTTACATTTCTGAAAGTATGTAATTCTAAGCAAAAACAGTTCTTTACACTTCTAAATAGAGAATTACATGTAAAAAGTATGCAACCACCGTCTCAGATGAACACTACACACAAGTTTAGCAACTTGTCTATCTAACAATCCTTTTTGTTCAGTCAGAACACAGACAAGAGGTCTAATGTGAGCTTGTGTTGTTCCTGCAGTCGAGTGATGACCTACAGGGAACATGGAGCCTGGGTTGTTAAAGCTCACCTGCAGAAGGAGACGGACGGAAACATAATTAGTGTCAGGTAAACATTTCGCCTCACGATGACCTTTATTTAGCTCGGCCGTACTGACACTCGTGTCTCCACGCGCCAGTGTTAACGGAGACGTCCGCTTCTTCGAGGCGCGGATGCCAGACTCCATTAACGTGCTGCAGACTGTAAAGGGATTAACGGCCCTGGACATCCACCCGCAGGCCAACCTCTTCGCCTGGTGAGTTTGTCCGAATAACGTCCAACCTGTGAGGAAGAGGTCTTCATCGACAGCTATTCCCATATAACACCGTCCTGCTGCTGTAAGCCTGAGGGTCTTGTGTTTGTTCTGCTGTTGTTGCCGCAGTGGCTCGATGAACCAGTTCATAGCCGTCTACAATGCCAACGGCGACGTGATCAGCAACATAAAATACTACGACGGCTTCATGGGACAGAGGATCGGCGCCATAAGCTGTTTAGCCTTCCATCCGTATTGGGTAAAAACATGAACCGTGACCTTTTGTATGTGTACTTATTTATTCTGGGCTGCAGCAATGACAGATGTCTGAAAACCTTTAGTACTGAACCTGTAAATGAACCTGGGCCATGTACAACTCACTTCCTAACTGAGAAATCACAAAAGCAACTTTATAGATAATATAATAATAAATATTCCCTACCGTTTACTGCACTCCAATGAGAGCAAAGCAGATATTGTCTTGTGATGAGGCCTTTTGCCTTTTGTTTAATATTTGTCATAATAATTTTAGTACCTTAAGTTGAGTCTCAAAAGCCGCATAAGTTGTTTTGGGAAGAAGAAAAAAATACCCACACTTTATTACATTAATCTAAAATTGTGATTGGAGATTTTAAACTGAAAATTGCTTTTCAGGTTTACCTCAGCTGATGGCATTTTAAAAGTCAATAACTGAGATTAAAAAAAGGAAACTTACATGTTTTTTTTTGTCTTTTCCTCTCTGCTTTCAGCCTCACTTGGCTGTGGGAAGCAACGACTACTACATGTCTATCTATTCAGCAGAGAAGAGGCTAAGATAACACACCAGCACAGCCTGACTCAATCTACACTCTTGACTTCTAACCCTGAGCTTTGAGCTCTGGACTGAAAATGGATGTTTGTTTTGTTGTTGTTGTTTTTTTTTTTGTTTTTTTTTTGTACATATGCAATTCACCACCATGAATGTTCAAGTGATGGCTGCTCAAAAAAACTCATGCTACAGACGTCTCTATACATACATATATATATATATACACATATATTTAATTATTATTCTGATTGTTTATTCATATTCTTATAATAAGGCTAATGATTGTAGACTTGGCTGTGCTGAGGAGTCTGTGTGTGTGTATATAATTAGCAGAAGAAGAAGAGGTTCTATTTTAAGAAGTACTATCCATGGATCAGAGTAGCTCCCGGCTGCCCAGCGAAGCATCGCTACCTGAATGAACTGTGAGCCGACACCCACTTACACGAGCCCAAAGGTTGGAAACTCACAGGTGAAAACGGACCCCGCCGAAACGGGACGCATGGACTGAACTCCCCACTGCTCTGGAGCCTAGTGTTTAAGACCCCACGAGATGCGGCTTTACTCCACTGGACGTGACGGACTGCGCTTGTTGTTGTGCGACAGATGTTATGAGGGATTCATCTTTTCATTGTTTGTGTTATTTTAGCACAGATGTGCCCAACTGTGGACCTTCTTAGCCCAGAAAGAAATCTTGACACCACTGCCCCCTCAGCGTGGCAAATGTAATCAGAAAAGTCGGCCTCTCTGTAAACTTGTCGACCTTTGTTTTTGTTTGTTGTTGTTTATTTATCAGTTTTAATTGAGTGAAAACCTGCGTCACCCCGTAGAGAAACACAACGGCACCCACCCGGAGGGTTGATTGACTTGCTTATCTGGGTGCCAGGCAAAGCAATAAGGCTGCTGCACCTCAGCAATACAAATAACACTCGCTCTTATTTTGCTTCTCTCTGATCGTTTTCGTTTTCCTCCGCAGAGCATTGGTCAGGTTTGTTTCCCCCCTCCCCACCTGCTTCCGTCGGTGACTTTTTGCTTTCTAAATGATCAATATAAACAAATATGATCTGAACAGACCTAAAACAAGCTCTGCTTAACTATTCCTGAAATGCAGCCACCTCCTCTTATTCTGGCAGGATTTTTACATTAATTTATTTGTTGTTTTTTGGGCTCCAGCTCCCTCGTTTTGGAGGCCTAGGTTTTCATGCTGGCTGCTGTTTCTCTCCACATGAGTCTCCGCTTCAGTTGGCACCCTTGATTTCACTCAGGAATCTAAAGAACCCACCTCAAACGGCTGATCTCAGAGCAGTGAGGACGCTCAGGTCTGTCACGTGTTGTTGAGATGAGCGTCAGCTGTGGTGTTTCGAGTTAAAGCTCTGAGGATTTTTACTTTTTTTTCCCGTGCGAATCACAAACAACGTGCCTCTTCTTCCAGGCTGCAGCTTTTGCCTTCTTAGCTTTTTCCTTTTTTTAATACTTACTTTTCTGCTTCTGTTTTTGTATTTTATGTTTTTAAGTGCTTCCTTTTGCATCCTAAGACGCTACCAGGCCCCCCCACCCCTGCACCGCATGACTGCAAGTTTGCTTCTCCGTGTCAGGATCCAGCAGTCTTGAAAGCCACCCGACTCCACGGCGTCATAAAGCTTTGGCGCTTCATTGGTTCAAGCTCAGCTGGCATTTAGACACATTCATCTCTAATTATCCTGCTTTGAGTTTTAAGATTTTAGACTTTGGGGGGGAGAAGAAAAGAGACTTTAACACAGTAGTGACAAAAGAAAAGTTGAAAACAATCAGGTTGGTCTGTGTGACTGTAGACGCCTTTTACTGACTGGTTTATGAGACGAGAAGAAATCAGTGAAATAAACCAAATGCAACACCTGACGTTGTTCCGCCTGTGTCTAATTATGATGCTAATGTTTTACTATTAAACAACCTAATCCTTTAGAGCTTTAAACTCTTATTAAGACACACCAGCAATAGGTTTTAGAAACCTTATAGGTTATTTAGTGCTTATTTATAGCATTTATTAAAGTGTTAACACTTTTATAACTGCAAAATAAATCTGTTCTGAGAAATAAGGGGTTGGCAAGTCATTTATTCATTGTTCATTTCAGTAATGTTAAAAATACATTTATTTAATTGAATCAGTTCAAAAGGAGAAGCTCATGAACTCGTAACACAGTGATGTAGTTTCGATTTTTATCAACTACTTAGACTAAAAACAAAATACTTATTATAGTAATGTTGACATAATAAAAAATCTTTCCAAATACCGTACATACTGTGTATAATGAGGCACTTTAGCCTCCTGCTAGATGGTTGTGCGGACCTGTTAGACAAACTAACAGTGCTTCCACAAACCTTACCCACTCTTGACCCTTAATGCTGGACCTCCATCAATATGGATTCTGTCCAGACTTTATGATTAAATAATGAGGGGTTTAGCTGGGTGATTTTACCAGAAATGCGGCTGGAAACCTTGATACAACCTGTATATAAGTAAATTTTTTAAGTTTTCTCATAGTCAGTGATGTTTTTTTATGTGTGTTTTTGAGATAACTCAATTTCCATGGATCCATTTGTTTCTTTAAACTCTTCCAAGAAAAATATATAAGAACTGGCAGCAACGTTTCTGCTTAGACCAATATAGTGGAAATAAGACTGGAGTAGTTGGGTCCAGTCTCCACAGCCTATAAAGCATATATAGAATAGAAAAAAAAATTTGTTTCGATATTCCTAAAATTGTATGATTTTTATTTTTTTTATGAAGTTTAAGTGCCCCTGATGGCACCTCACGGTTGAGGAATGAGCTTCATTGGGTTACTTGCCTATTCAGATCGTTTTGCTTGTCAGTTGTTGCAGTAAGGACTTTAGTCGTTGATTTTTGTTTTCCACATTTTCTTTCATTTTAGACAACTTTTTCCTCATGTATGGGTCAGCGATGTAATGTTTACATCAACATATATTAAATAATATTACATCATATGTAATTGAAATAAACAAAAAATATGGAGCTCATTGAGGTGTTTTAAAAGAATTTCAAAGAAATGCTCAATAAAATTCTAATAAACTTTATTTAAATTTTAATAGCTTTCTTTTGACTAGTAAATTTTCTCAAACTCTTAGTTAATCTGAATTCATGCCTGAATACAGTTTGTGAAATTTGCCCATGTTATTTATAATTCAGCACTTTGTTACTAAATCTAGTATATCTTGGCTGCTTTAAATAAAATCCACTAATTATGAATAATTTGTGGATGATTTGGTTCGTTTTGAGGACAGTGAAGCATCTCGTAGTCCGTTTTCACCTAGTGAAGTTTCGACCTACATTTAATCCTGATTTTTTTTGTATTAAATTTAAAGAAGTGTTCAAACCTTCCAGTGTAATAAAAAAAATGATTCGGCAAAGAAAGTGCGCCAAAATTATTTAATCCATGTATGGCTAAAGTGCAGCAACTTTTCACATGGAGTGAGCTTTTTTTGATAATTATGGAAGACCATTTCCGCCACACTGGTGAAAAAAATAAATGTATATCTCATAATTATGACTTAGCTATCTCATTATTATGAGATAACTAAGTATAAATATTTTTTTTTCACCAATGTGGCAGAAATGGTCTTCCACAGATAACATTTGTTAGACCAACAAAAATTAAACAGGCAAATTCCTCTTTTTTTTTTGACACCTGTTTTTTAAATGTTGTTGCACTTATTGCATATTGTCAACTTTTTTATATACCAAAATACCATGGCAACAGCAAGTTTTAAATGGTTAAACCGGGTAAACCATTAAGTAATAGCATGTGACTCTATATTTGAATCCAAAAAGGCTGACTGCAATGCTGGAGTCCCTCCGTTGGCAAAAAGATGTTTTGCATTTTGCAAAAATTTTATGATGAATGCTGGGAGACATCCTGGTTCATGAAAGCAGCCGAGATGAAAGATAAACAGTAATCTTAACCAATAACTGGGTGTTAGTGGTTCGGGTTGAGTAAATGAGATCATTATCATTTTTTGGGACTAAGCAAGAATTATTTCATGTGTTAAAGTGGGTTCACATTACTAAGCAACTGATTAAATAGTATATCAGGTGTACAGTATTCAAACCAGGTATATTGACTTCTGAATAAAAATTGAGTATTTTTATACGTTGATGCCCCCCCATGGGTCACATTTCTATGTGTAAACGTTTTCTTAAAGAGAACTGACACTTTGCTGTATGTGCTGCCTGCAGGGGTGATGGGTTAAAGTTCTGACCAACGTATGCCCAAGCAGTCCACCATTAATATCATTAACATTTCAAACACACACACACTCTCTGCTTGCGAACAACATTCCATAACTGCAAAGAGCCGGGCGGCGCGAACATCCTGAGGAAACAACACTCACTTCCTCTCAAATTAAGCCAACTCGATGGCTGCTTGGACTGATAACCGCCGCCACTGAGTGAGGTAGAGCACCACCTCATTGTCTGCTCCCACCCACCAGATCCTGGTACATCCTCACCATACACACACAATCACAGCGGGCAGCTCCAGTCTCTTTCACCCGAAGGACAACCGATAACGCCAGACAGGATGGGCCTCCTGCCACTGTTCACCTCCACGTTGCTGTTCAGCTGTAAGGAATCTCGTCCTCTCACCTTCTCAAAGAGGAGACGGTTGATCTGATCCTCACTAACCTGCTGATTTCTTTTCTTTTCTCCAACCCTTCGTTTCAGGGACAGCTGTGAATGCAGGTAAGACTACTCGGAAATCAATCATATCTTGACTAGAAACTGTCATATAAACAGAACGATCTATCCATGAGGGATTGATTTAAGTTCAGCTAAAAGAGAATTGAGCTTAATTGAGCAGAAATGCTCCCGTTTTTACAGTGGAAAGACTGCTGGTCGTTATCAGGGTGTTCTGATCACTGTTGTCCACTGTGGTGGAAAAGTTGTGCTAGTAAATGTTGGGAACTTGTAGGCGAGCGGAGTCACACGCCTGTGGAGCCGCCCGCCGATGGAAGGTGTGAGTCTGTCCAGATCAGCCACAGATACAGGTCTGTAAGGCAGTGGTCCCAGGTTTTCTGTTTTCTAGGCTAGATAGATGCACTTGCACAGCTTAAATGAATTTCAAATATTGCAGTTTTTTTTCTTTCGTTTTTTGGCAAATTATGCTCATTTTATAGAAGACAATTTATTTTTATTTTTTTGGTTTCCTAATAAGAAAAGTTTCAAATCAAGGTTTTGCACAGGAGTCAAACAAACTTTAAATTTGTTTGACTCCTAATTTCTGAAGTAAATCAGAAATTAAGAAAATGTATTTAAAAACTAAATATTACCATCCATAAAAAAAGAGCTTGCAAGTTTATAACACAAAGAATTAAAGAATCTTTTTCAAATATTTGTTATAATTATTCATTGATTTATGGTTGTTATTTAGTCAAGCAATTGTCTTCAACAATGACCAGAATGACCTGAACTGTTTATTTAAAGATCTAAATCTAAATACAAATAGAACAGAAAGTCATGTCTCTAACTTCAAAGTCACATAATCAGTTATCAGACATCCTTCAGTAAAGCTACTCGAATAAACACAGATTTTTGGTGAATGTTGTGTTTTAGCTCAACTTCTGTTGTAAAATCATTTGAATCCTGCAAAAAGAGGAAATTTCACCTTCTCACTTCATATATCAGAGTAATTTTGCGCTACCAGTGTCGATTTCAAATATTGATGCTCATAAGCACATATTTATACTAAAGCATGTTTCCACTGTCTGACCTCTAATCCAACTAATCTACTATCTAAGAGATAAATAGTGCTACTGCCTTGTTCAATTTAAACTGTTTACAAACACTTGAGATCTATTATTCTAACAAAATCGCCTGCAGACATCGTGACTTTATAAGGTTCTGATTAAGTTTATAAAACTTTACTTAAATTCAGGTTCCTCTCTGGAATTGTTTTAAGAAAACATGTACGATATGTTGCTTTTTGTAGACCACCTTAAATCCTTTTGGGACAATTTCCTTAGGCCTATACCTAAAGGTGCATCATTCATTTCCTGAAACAGCTTTATGCAAGTTTAAATCCCAACTGTGAAGCAAGGAGGTGGCAGTTTCATGTTGTGGGATTTTTTTTTTTCCTGCAGGAAGAATCGGCGTATTTCACCCAATAGATGCCATCACAAGAAAAGAACATGATTTGGAAATATTGAAGCAATATCTCAAAGCTGTAGCACTAATTCGTATTCTTGATAATCAGTGACTGTAAACATAGAACCATTAATTATTATTATTAATAATATTATGTAATTAATTAATATACAAAATTACAAAAAACAGAAAAGGGTTTAGTTTGATGAAATCTCAGGCAGTCAAAAACTAAAATATATCATGTTATTAAGCGTGTGTAATATCTGGTTTCTGCTGGATGGATACTTTTTTCGTGAATTTCAAAATACTAGAATTTTTTTTATAAATTCAGCTTAGTAACATTTATTAACTCCCTTATGAAAGAGGAAAAAATGCCTCAAAATTAGGCATTTTTTTGCAATTGGATGTTCTCATGCTGTAAAAATGATTGTGGTTCCCTAATTGTAAACCATAAAAGGCACGTTAAGGTTCAGTGTTATTTTTATTCCCACTTTCTCAGTTGTTTTAAACTTTCAAATCACTGATTCTAGTTTCTATATGTTTAATTATGTAAAAATGTACAGACTTTATGGAGTATTTATTTTTCTATTGTCTTCCCAGTTGTGAAGAGTGTCTAATAGAAATGGCCCAATATTAGTAAATCTTTAAAGGGGTTTTACTAGACTGGCTGATCGACTTAAAGTGAACAATGGATTTTTAAGGTGCTTCAGTAAAATATATTTTCTTGAAAATGTTTGGATTGCCAATAAGTAAGAAAAAATATATATTTGTATAACATTATTTCACACATGTATAAATATATTATTATCCTGGCATTTAACGTATCTGTAATAATTTCTCTATAAATATATGGAGAAGATTTGTCTCTTTTGCGCATGTTTTTATACTAAAATGTACATTTTACATGTGCAAATCTGTTTTTGATGTATTTTTGTATATAGAGTAGTTTAACAAACTACCTACTCGGGAGAAGTTACAGAAGTTTAGTTTTTTACATTAAACACTATAGTGGAGTAAATTTTATTTGGGTATTTTTGTAGTGTAAAGATTTTTTAGAGCATATTAAGTATCTCTCTCATTAGAATCCCATTATTGAGTGAACCCGCTGTTATTCCAGTTCTGTTTGGAGACCCAGAGGTAAATCTGCGCCTTGCATGTGCCTCGTTTCCCATCATCAGCCCCGCCAGCTCCTGCTGAATGGTGCTGGGCGTGGGCCAGGATCAGTTTGCTCGGTAATGGTGCTACGTTCCCCAGAGCGACCTGTTTGTTTAACAGAGTGCTTTTCCTGCCCGCTCAAGGTTTTTTTACTGCGCCTCTACAATCCAGTCTGAGTCACAGCAGCAGCCGCTCGCCTGCATGGGGGATCTGGTGGTTTGAGATCGGCACACAGAGGCTTTCTGCCTTAAACTGTCCTCAGTCCTAAACATGCTTTATACTCAATTTGGAGATGAATCAGCATCTGGCCTCCTGACAAAATTTAAATATGCATCCCTGGGTTAGGTCTACATGCTGATTTTGTTTCTGTGTTGCATATGGTTTAATGGTTGTATCCATTCTAGGATTGAAGTCTTAATTTGAGATTGAGTTTATATATATATATATATATATATATATATATATATAGATTCTGTTAAATAAAGTAAAAAATATATACATAAATGGTTGCATACATGTCTGCTAACATTTGGATAAATCTCCCATAGTAAGCTGATGAGAAAAGACATGCTTGTAGAGAACATTAACAAACTTATACTGTTCTTGCATTATATCTGAGAGAGCATCTAACCAAATATTAGTGAGGTTGTAAAGTCAATGATTGTTTTTTTGTGTTCTAATTAGTACATTCAAACTTGAATCGTGTTTTTAACCTTGAAAAAAATCAAAGTTCATGTATTTCTGTGAAAGTTTAAATTTACTTAGACTTTTGCAGCTAATAATGAATGTGTGTAAGATTCTCAGATGACATGTTTGTGGTCTTCATCCTGACTGGAAGACTAATAGACATCCCTGTCAGTGAACAAAATATTTTCATAAAAACTTTAGTCCCTTTTACTACTAAAGTTATGGATCAGCTTCTTCAGCGGGTTAACCACTAAAAACCTCAGCAGAAGCAAGATTTCCTTTAGACACAGAAGCTTAAAACACAAAATACTACCATGTCTAGCATACAATCCTAGAATCTATGTTATCGATGTGAGTTTTTAAAGTAATTTAATATTGTCAATTCTGATTCTTCATTTCCAACCACAGCTGTAAAAATAACAAAAGTGGAACTGTCCATCGAGCCCAGTGCTACAGTGACTCGAAACACCAACGTGACTTTGAGATGCAAAACCGAGGTTCTCAGCGATGGGACTGGGGCGCCGGACCGCGTGTACACCATATACAAGGACGACAGTGTGATCTACAACAAGACAACCAGCTCCTCTGAGAGCTTTCTCTTCCACTTGCCTAAGGCCAGAGTCTCCAACAACGGCAAGTACAGGTGCAAGATAAACATCATGGGAGAGAAGGCGACCAGTGACGCTGCGACACTCACAGTGGAAGGTGGGTCTGCGTTTACCTGAAGTTGTGGCGCAAAGGTGATCAGATGGTATTTCTGAAGAATTACAAATATCAACATAAATACTATATGCACAGTAAATTCATCTGTGATGGTCATGTTAAATTTACGGTGAATGTCAGTAACGATCCAAGAAATTCACATAATTCACAAAAGCTTATATTTATTGGTTGAAATGATGAAGGGAACATGTATCAAATATGTTTACATAGATTTATTTTGTCAAAGAAAATTCTTTATTGGCATTGATAGCTTTTTAATGTCTTCTCTGTGTAGAAAGTACACATTTGTTCAGATATAAGTCGTCCACTCTTTCATACAAACTGTCTCAAATCTCCAAGATAAAAGGCTCTTCTCTTTATTCTGATCTTTCCATATCTTTTCAAATGGACTCAGCTCAGGTGATGGATTGGAGGATTCATACAGTTGTATTTTCTTTTGGTTTTTCAAAAGGTATATGTAACGACATCAAACAAATTATCATTGCCACCCAAATTTTTGATTAGTTTGTGCAAATGTTCAAAATTAAACCGGAGAGAAACTTTCACATAACCCCCCGAGTTTAGTGCAGAGAGCGTTAACAGAGCCTAAGACTGAATCCATTGTTTTGACAGAAAAAAACTTTTCCCAGTAACTCTAGTTATATCTAAACCTTTTTTAAAGGTGTTTCTTCTGAATATGAAGGTGAATATAAAGCAGGAAAAATTAAATCTGGTTAATATTTGCTTCTGGTGAAATGATTCTCACGAGCAGTGACAGAAACGTGTCCGTGAGAGAAAACATCGTTATGGTTTGCAGGAATATCGTTGTGAAAGTCAAAAGAGAAGTTTGTTTTTAGCCATAATGACGTGTTTATTGAGCAATACCTTGATGAGACTTTTCATAGCCATCAAATAGAGCTGAGCCAGCTGATAATAATTATCACTAATAGGGAGAATAATTGTTTCCCAATTGCTAATAGACATGCGGTATTTTCTTGGTGTGTCTTTTAACGGCTTCTTTTTTTTTTTTTTCTTCTTTCCATTTTCACTTTATAAATATTTTTTGCAAAGAAAAAGATTCATGCATTTGAATATTGCACTGTAAAAACTATTATGGGGAGATTAAGTTGTTTAACTCTCAGTCTGTTTCAGTCTTTGGTTTGTGTTAAGTCTCAAGTTTATGTCATGTTCACTGGTTGCCAGGCATGTCGACGCCCATTCTTCGACTCAACAAAGCTAATATCACTGAAGGGGAAGTTGTAACTACAACATGTGATGCGCTGGGCGAGCCAGGATCCCTTTTGTATACCTTCTATGACGGCTCCAAAGAAGTCGAAAGTTTGACCGACAGGCAAGTCACGTTCCTCCCTAAAGGCGCTGGCGACCACGTTATTCACTGCTCCTACTCGGTCTTTGTCTTTCCGTACTTATTCAAGTCCCAGCAGAGCAACCCAGTCACTGTTACGGTCAAAGGTATGTTGGTTTTCTTCGTTGGACAGTTCCTCCAAGCCACTTTGTCTCTCATGGCTTAACGGTTTTCCTCCACAGAACTTTCCGTCGAGCCAGTCTTGATGATATCCCCTCAGGACAACGTCCACGAAGGGGACACTCTTAATATTAGTTGCTCTCTTCGAGATTTTAGGGAGGACCGTCAAGTTGTCCAGCTCTACCTAATTCAGGGCACCGAACTACTCAAAAATGGGGACACATCAATCCAAGTTAGCTGGACTGCACATGCAAGAGCCCCAACACTCACCATTGAATGCAGGTTGTTTGTGGGAGTTGTAGAAAAAGTCATCAACAAGACGATTTCAGTGAGGGGTGAGGAGAGGTCTTGTTTATTAACCGTATTGTATTCACCATTGTAAACGTTAGTATGATACAATTCTTTGTTTTTAATATACCCACAGAGTTGTTCTCCGCGCCCACTCTCACCATGTCTTCACCCGAAATCTTTCAAGGGGATTTAATCCAGCTAATCTGCAAAAGCGAGAGAATATCGGACAGATTTAAGGCAGGAGAAGATCTGAATTACAGTCTTGAACCTTTTGATTTACGGACGGAGAGAAAAGGAAGGAGTGCCGTCTTTTCGGGGAAGGCCAAAACAATTGATTTCAACTACACATGTACAGCTGCTGCAAAGGACATCAAGAAGAGGAGTAATGTGCTGACTATTCGTCCTAAAGGTGGGTTTTACCTTACTGTGCAATAGTGATAAAAATGTACATTTCTAACCAAGGTTTTATTTGATCTTCTACTATTTTCTTTATGAATAATGATATAGTGGAACCTGTGGGGTTTGGTTTGTATACATTAGGTTCCGTTTCAAATTATGTTATTATCTGGTGGGGCCCAGATCATTAAAAACATCCAATGTAATGGCAATACCTGATTAAAATGTGCAGTTTCCGAGATTAATGCGTTTGTGCTGAATTTAAATTATATGGAGGACTTACAAGAACACATAATTAACCCTATGTAATTAAACCAAATATTATGTTTATTTGCAGTTTCCCCAAATTATTTAAGTTTTAAGTCTATCTTTTCTAAATCATTTATCAATAGGAAGGTTAATACCACTTTGAACTTAAGTGTTGGTGTGGTTTAATACTTAATATTTTCCTAATAGGGCTGTGTGAATTAAAAAAATCATGGAATAATAGTAACAAATGTTGCAATAATTAGAATCCTTGCTGAAAACAATTATAAAGTAAATATTATTCATGTTTTTTCTTTGGGTTCATAGCAAACATAATATACTGGAGTTTAAATATTGGTGTTTAAATATACTGGATGAGAGAGGGGAGGGTGCCATAGGAGCCAGAGAGACAAATCAGAGGTAATTGGAGGCCGCTGGTGTGAGAGCAGGCGGAGAAAATATGAAACTAAAAACAGCAAGCTGGCGGGCAGAGGGGAAGGTGAAAGACTAACAGAGCAGGGAGACAGAAAGGGAAGAAGAAACCAGAAATTAATGTAATCAGTAAACACAAAGAAATTAAAAAAGTTGCTTGTGCCCAACATGTGCTGCTTTAGTGTTGTTCTCATTCTGAACTGATCTCCTTTCTACCACTTCACCTTCTAAAACACTTTAAATGTCACAACAATATTGTCACCAAATACATCACAGAATCTGAAAACATGGCACCAATATAATTGCCCAACATTAAGTTGTGTCCCAGCAGTTTACAGTGATATTACGATGCTACATTTGTGATTAATTGTGCAGCTCCATCTCCACTTAGTTTTTTTGAATATTTTTTTTGTCTTCATATTGGGTGAGTTTCTTCATCTTCAGGCAGGTCTGAGAATGACATCATTGGGTCTTCTTCTCTTGAAACGATTAAGTTGATTAATTTAGAAATTTACAATTAACGTGAGTATAGTTGTGCATTGTATTAATTATTCTTTCTTTATAATGGGGTAAATATTTTTCCAATAATAACACATATTAACACATTTGTTTTTTTGTTGTTTTTTTTAGAAAAAGTGTTAAAACTTCAAGATCCTTTTTAGATGTTGATACTTTAAGTCAGGTCTAAATACAAACTGTACAGGGTTTAAATTTGTTACTTACAGCAATGTGTGATTAAAGACAGATTAGATGACCTGCTTTTGATGAACAACATAGTTATTTCAAACTTGAGGCACTTAGAACTAGACATTTCTATTAAAGTGTTGTGACATACAGCTGCAGTGTAACTGCTAAATAATACTAAATAGTTTTAATAATTTAGGGTTTTCCAGACATTTATTTTCAACATTTCCAAAAATATATAATGTCTCTGCAGAGATTTCATGAATTTGTTCACTTCTGCTGCACAGGTTTATACACATACACTATGTTTTACAATGGATTCACTTTGTGTGTCCGTACAGAAAACTATAACCTAAATAATGCGAATGTTGAAGGAAGAACTGCAATGTGTACAATTTACTTTGATTTTGGAAATGTAATTGTAATTTTGGGTTGGTTGGTTAGTTAGAGGAAAGAGGGAAGTTGGAAAAGTTTAAATTGCTGTTTAGAGCTTTATTTTGATTCAGGTCGGGCTGTGGATGTGCTGTTTTATATTTTGTCTTTAACTTTAGCTTTATGATTTTCACCATTGTAAATGGTGGTATGACACTGTTGTGTCATACCACCTTGAGATATTGTATTCTTTTTATTATTATTACTCTCCCTGTTGACAGCCATGTAGCTCTCAATCCAATCCAATAGGTCTGATTGTGCCACTTTTGCGCCTCAATGATATCTAGCTACACTATGCTGCTCTTTCTTTGGCATCTTTTTTTGATCAGATCCTGAGTTGCTTTAACAAACAAGGTGTTCTATAAAAGATTTGTTGAAAAAGTTTCATTTTGTGATGCTGTTTTCTTTTTGTTTGTGTTTACTGAACCAAGGTTTTTAAATTGCTTTTCTGTCACCGACACCTATCACTTACCCTTTTTTAATCTTTATGCCTCTCCCCCCTTTTTTAGTTCCCGTCTCGGCTCCAAAGATCTGGATCTCTGCCAATCCGATCCTCGGGAGGACAACTGATGTCTTCTGTCTGTCTGAAACAGGCACCCTACCCATTACCTACTCCCTACAGAAGGCTGACCAACAAAACCAAAAAGCCGTAGTTCACGAATCCAAAAAACCTGCTAACTTTACGATCTTCATCAGTAAAACCGGAGAACTTGGTGAATATCGGTGCAGTGCGAGCAACGGCAACAGGAAGCTTCAACTAAGTGATCACCTCCAAGCAGCTGTCATTGGTAAATATCTACATGTGAATAAAAAAAGAACATATTTATTTTATTAGATCTCAAATGTCAATCGTCAAAATGTACTAAATGGTTCTGGTTCACAATGACGCTACCACCATTATAACTGGTATGTTTGGGTGTGAAATTTAATCTGTATGTCAAAAACACTTTCTTTCTTTCAGTTTATTTTTATCGTTTTGCACAATGCTCTGTGTATCTAATTAAGTAAAATAGACTAGAGCAAGTGATCATAAAGCAACAAAACGTTATGGGCTTGATTTTATTTAACACAGAGGAAGTGCGTAAATATTCACAAATGGTGTTTTCTCTTTTTTAACGCAAAAAATTTTGCTTTATTTCTTTCCCTCTAGAGCCTATGACCAAAGCCGACCTGATGGTGCTTCCTGTCTCTGGCGACATCTCAGAGGGACATTCAATCACCCTCATTTGTTCCTTCAGAGGCACACCGCCTGTGACGGTTAGGTGGTTCAGGGATGGTGATCCGAATGCATTACAGACCACAACCACAAATATTAACACCACAGACCACCAATTCACTCTGTCCAAGGAGCACAGTGACAAGTACTACTGCAAGGCTGAGAACCGCGCCAACTCTGTTGAAAGTAACAGAGTGGACTTAGTAGGTAAGACTTATTTTACCTCAAAATCTGTAAACAACATTGTTTTTTTTTTGTCTCTATTTTCTTTGTAAGTAAAACTTGGTGTTAAGTTGGATATTTAGTCCGATCTGTTAACATTTATTAACTTTAAATGAGTGCAAAAGATTGAGGCAGTTATTTTATTTATTTACACTTTGGTCATCCAACATTCCTTTGTCCTTAAGATGTAAACAAAATCTGTCAAATTTCTATTATGCCTGGATAGGCCAATTAAACCAAATTGGTTTGAATTGTTTTTTTGCAAAGATTAGTTTGCTTTAGTTAACTTAAGCTTGGACTCATCCAGCTTTACGGCCCGAAACTGATGCAGTTCTCCATCAGAAACAGAGCAGGAGCCACTGGTTGCAGTAAATAGTCAAGGCTCTGAAACAGAAAAGCAAAAAAAAAAAAAAAAAAAAAGAGCCCCAGATCATTACACTTCCGCCACCGTGTTT
>JAVLVB010000120.1:674428-694874 GCA_032876305.1 Orestias chungarensis | reverse complement strand
TTAATTTTGTTCAGCAGTGTTTCTTTTAGCTTTAAAATATCCTTTTGATGCCATTTTTACAAAGTCCTTCTTTTCTATTGTTGAATTATCAACTTTAACCTTGACGTGAAGCAAGTGAGGCCTGCAGTGCTTTACATACGTTCAGCGCTCCTTTGTAAGGTCCTGGGTTAGATTTTTTTATATCTTTGTATTGAATTCAAATACAGTCACAGATTGTAATAAACAGTTACAACTAAACCAGGTACAGCCACCATCAGAATCAGCTGAATAATGTAGAGCAAAACACAAAAAAAAAAGAAATTAAAGAAAAGGGAAGAAGGAAAACAAAACGAACGCCAGAAAATAAATACAAATAAAATAAATTATATTAAATAAAAGCTATGAAAACTACCCTGGGTTAGTTTTAGATGATTTCTGGGGGACCTGTGCTAACCCTATCACTTCTGTGAAGACTTAATCCTGTTTCATGATTTCTCCATTCGTAAACTTCTCTGTTTTACTCCCAAAGCCAGAGAAATTGCTTATTTATTCTTTCCAGACTGATGGAACACATAAAAATGTGCTTGGTTCTTACTTTACCCCAAAGAACAGTTACATTTAAGAGTGATTAAAAAATAAAGCTGATTGAAAATCTGTAATCCATCAAACGCCTTTTAACAGCAGTAGCACTTTTTACCATATTCTAAAGAATAAAAAATACAAGCTGGTCAGAAGAGACCTGTGGGAGGCTACAAATCTTTAACAGGTTTTAGTTTGCTCTCGTTATTCAGAGATCTTTACTAAAACAAAAAAACCTTACATGCTATGCATTTATTTATCCAATTTCAACTGAATCTAAACTTATAATAAAAAAAAACTGTGATCTGACCTGGACAACAACACGCAACACATAGTTTTTACTATGGGACCTCTAGATCTATTTCACAAATCTACCTGTCAACCAAACTTTTATGTTCCTGTTTGTCCTCACAAACTAAAATACTGTTTCTTTTTGAAACATGTGTTTGGCCAAACCTATATATTATCATGCAGAATGTCTTTGTATTTTTCTAGTTTATCAATAACCCTTTGTCCGTTGTTTCACTCTTTACAGTTGGTATGGCAATGTGGAAGAAATTGCTGATTCCTGGGATCATAATACTGGTGGTTTCCCCGCTGGTGATGGTGGGCTTTGTTCGGTTCATGAGATCCAGGAGAGGTAGAAACACCTACAGTCCTCCAGAAACTCAGACCACTTATGTCTTCAAATAAAAACCAGCCTTACCTGCTGCTCCTCCCTCTCTTCTGACTCCTCCTCTCTTATTGTAGGTAAAAGAGAAACAGCCGCTGAATTGTCAGTGTGAGTTGGCTTTGACTTTTTGCTTGTCCTAGATGTTTTTGGGAGTGGTGAAGGTGGTTCAGATTTATGAGGTGGTTCAGGGACTAAGGTGCAGTTTGGAATCCTGCTTTAAGTAATTGTTCTGTGCGTTTGCATGTTTGTAGGAATAACTATATTTATTCGTTGAAGCTATAATGTTTATACGGAGGCAAAAAGGTCTCATAGGTCTTGGTTTCAAACAATACAATCCTGACTCCTTTTACTTACCAAATACATAATTATTTTTTATCCCTGCATATTATTTGCTCGGCTTTAAGATAAAGGGCTTTAAATATGTTTAATCTTTTATGAGCAAGGTCCTATTCCAGGTCTTTTCTTGCCTTAATGGTCACTGAAATGTTTGTCTTTTTGGGACGTTTTTGTTGGAACTAGTTAATTTAGAGTGATGTAGATGATTGTGAATTAATTTTTGGGACATAAAGTCTACAACATGCAAAACAGTTGTACAGTTTCTTCACCATTTATCTGAAGTGTTTTTTTCTGGACGTCACGTTTGCCTGCAGCTGACTGTATTTTCACCATTTCTCAGAAAGCCTGCGAGCCCTAAATCAGATGACTCTTTAGCAGTGACTCTAACCCACGACACAGAGGTTTATAGCACAGCCACAGGTAGCTTGGTTTTTTTACCGCTCTCCTGTGTGTCACTTATAGACCACATCAGTGTTTATCACCTAACAACCATCATCCCCGCCTAAACATGCATCCTACAACGTCGTCTTTTACTCACAGCACTAATCCATGCTTACGTCGCATGCAGATGTCAGTGCAAGGTGACCTTGTTGTCGGTACTTTCTGAGTCTGAGAGTTTTTTTGCATGTGCAGCATGGTTATGGTTGAGAACAAAATTGTCACTTAATGTTTCACTAACTGTTCCTAAGTGCCTTTAACACGGCAAAGACTTTTCAACAACGGGTTTCTGACATGTCCGTTTTCTTTAGTACTTGTCTTCACATACATTAACTTAATGATTTCAGTAAAAGGAGTTTTTAAAGGGTCACTATTATTATCCTCATTAGAACTATGAAAACATTTTACAAAACCACTGGTGGACAATACACACTTGAACCTTGTTATTTTGTAACTACGATCAAGGGCTGTTGTCTAGTTTAACCACACTATAAAACCTTCATTTCAACTGTGCCTTAGAGAAGTACAATGTCAAAAACTTTTTAAAGTTAGGGGTGATGGGTGTTGATGCTAAGGACAAACAAAATTGTTACACCATTTCACAGGTTCAATGGCAGGAACCAGAACAAATCTGGCACAAGTAGGAAAGTAAGGACTTCAAATAGCATAGACAAATATGACGAGTAACAGAGCAGCTTCCTGGTTTTAGCAGCTGTATAGTTCTTTAGCCGCAGAGACATTGCTTGTAGATGAAGACAGAAGGGACAAGAGGGGACTCCACATACGCAGAAACATAGTGGTGGGAGTATTATGCTGTGTGGACGATTTGGAGAATTTTAATTTTCAAAATAAAAATTAGGTGTTTGAAAAAGTGGAGTTGAAAGTTCTTTCCTCTGTTTAATTGCACTTGGGAAATACTTTAAAAGAGTAGCATGTTGCTGGAGAAGGGTCTAATTAATTCTGTCATAAAAAGGGATAAACCAAATTTTTCCTCGTCTTGTTTTTAAAAAATTTTTTTTATTGCATGTCATTTATGTTTAAGCACGTTTCACAACAGCAGGAACAATAGATTACATATTGCTTATAGTTTTTTTGTGCAAAGGGAAGATACTTATCTCTCATTTTTGAAACATGCTTAGGGCAGCCATTATCCTCTTGTTCCAGACGCAGCGCCATTCTTTGATGACAAGGAGGGGAGAGGGACCAATGGGACGCGGGGTAGCGTTGCATCGTTTCCTGCAGACATCAGCAACAGGAGCAGCTGCAGTATCCCAGCAACAGTGTAGAGACTTTATATTTAAGGAGAATCCAGCTCTGAAAGATTTATGAGACAAACACAGGAAGCAGAAATACATTCAGGACGTTTGGAAGAAATTGGACAATATGTTTTCTCGGTAAAATGGAACAGCCTGTGTTGTTTTTATTAAAGTAACCGGTACCATTGCTTCCTCCCCCCTCCTCCACTCATTATCCTAACAAACTTTTTCGGACTTTATGTTTGTGTTCTCCGTGAATGCATGCCTGTTTCCTGTTTCATCTGTTCATCTAATCTGCAGAAAGTAAACCCTGATGACACCGATCTGTAAATACCATAACAGGAAATGTGTGTATATAATTTTGGTTGATCTCTGGACTGTTGATGGAGAGAGGTTGTGTAGAATAAAGGTGTTTGTTGTATTTAGAGGCGTGTCTGAACCATTCATTCATTTTGCTCCAGCTAAATTATTGAAATGTGTTATTAAACAGTTGCGGTCAGAAGCTGACATACACTAATCACAGACATGAAAGGCATTTCAATTTGTGGGCTTTTAACGATGCAAATTAGTCATTCTTTAGTCATTTGGCTGAAATAATCATAAAAAACATACAATAACAATGGGTTTTAAAACGGATGTTGTGTCAATGAGATGTTTGACAGCTGTTCTTGGTAGAGGTTATTTGAATTTGTACGTTTTCTAACGTCGCTCCTATCACATTTTAATAGGGATGCGATCGTTTCTACTGGACAGTAAATCAGAATATTTTATGTAACATTTGAAACCTAACATCTCCATGCCAGTTGTGAAGCACGGCAGTGATTGTGTCGTTCTCTGGGTTTGTTTTGCAGGTTATTGTACCACTGCACTGCACAAATTGTAAGGAATCATGAAGGAAGGAGACAACCAACTTCAAGCTAACCTCAAGTCATTATCTTGATGACTGAAATTAGGACAGATTAAAGAAATATTACAGAAATATGAATATTTTCCCAAACATATATCCAAGTGTTAAAGAGGATAAACCAGGCTAACTTTAATTTTAGAAAATGGCCTTGACTTTGGCCTCATTTTCATCAAAATCTGAATAACATTAGCATAAAAGTCATGACTATAGCAGAATAACAGCTTTAGTAATTTTGAACAGAAGCAGGTTAAACATATTTCAACAGGCTATTAAAAAATAAATAGTTGTTCTTGAACGAAATAATGTTTTCATTAAAAGTTCATCATTATTACTGCATTCATGGGACCGATTCATGTATGTAAACTTCTAACTGAACCGTGTGACACATTTGACGTACGACCTCTCAAGCTTGGGTGTTTGGTTATTTCTATGTTTCGAGGCAAGAATAGCCACAAACCGTGAAGTCAGTTTATTTCCTGAAAACAGAATGCACAGCAGAGACTTCCTTGAAATGGTTAAACAATGGAGTCTCTGGCTCGTTTCCTCTGCTGGCATGAAGAGCTCTGCTGTGGCGATGAGGGTGTTGATTGCAGTGGTGGTATTGTGGCGGGTGGGGTTTGTTTTGCTCCAGGCCAGGCAAGTTTGAATGCAAGCACCAAGGGGCAGGAAATTATTCACATAACCCTCACTTGAGCCGTGTGTGAGATTACATTACCAACTGGGAAGTTGTTTTTGCCAGAATCGGCTGTGCGGTCGCCCTTGAATTAACAGACTATTGTGAACAAATTGGTGGAGGGTTTTTGTGTTCACTAATTAAAGATTTTGCTTTTTGCTTTTTTTTGTTCCTGCGTACATAACCTGGAGGATTATGATGACATAGAATCCTACAGAAAGTTTTTCTTTGCCTTCATCAAAGAACTTATCACATGTCAGTTTAAATTATAAAAGATGTTAGCATGTTTAAAAAGTGTCTGGTTGTATATCAAAGCTTGCCATGCATCATGCAGAGAACACGTTTAGGGACGTTTGGTAAAATGCTTAAATTAGTGTTAAGAACTGTACAACTTAGTAAGTATTGTTGAAATAACAATATAAAGGATTATGAAGCTTCTACAACTTCAGCTCATCAGGAAAGATATGTCCATGTTGCTTTGGAGCCTTTTTGGGATGGCTGGTTTATTAAAGGAGTCCATTTGTGAGGTCAGACACTGATGTTGGAGAAGGCAGGCTTTCTTTGTCCAAACTAATGTTTCCCGGTAAGTCTCCATCAAGTTGAAATCTTTAAGACCTTGATTTGTACACTTAGACAGACTCATGTAGGAACTTAAGGAGGCATTATTGAACTGTCCCTAAACTATCAGTATCATTGAAATGTCCTAAATATTCTGGGATCCTGAAATGTCTCACTTTTAACCCTGTTTGTTAATTTTATCTTGGCAGCATAGTTTGACTATATAGCTCGTCCTGTACTTGGACGATGTATAAATTATAAATTGAGTTCACATAACTATATCTTACTAAGAATAACTTGACAATTTCTAACTATTAACAACTGTAACACAAAATAAATTGACTCAAGTTTTAATTTATGTAGCCTTTATACCTAATAACATGAAAATGAATAGAAAAATTACCTTTATTGATCATTTGTGCTGGTTTCTTTACAGACCAGAGACATTAACAGCCATGGTTTTGGTTTGTGGGAAGAAACTGGTAAAAAATATTGATGAGAAACATGGATGGGATCCCGAAACTATAGGTTTTTACCTCGTCTTATGCTCATCATCTTTCACCAATTTAATGCAGGATAGCAGGGGGAAAAAACAGTTGTTCTTCCACCCAGATTTCTGTTTTGCATTGCAAGTTAATAATAAGGATTTTACAAAGAATAAATTTGATGCATCAGACAGGAAAACAGTGAAATAACTAGAATAGTTGGAGAAAATTAATAAAAAATAAGATTACAGTAAACTGGAGAATTTGGGAAGAGAAAATGGTTTGGCTTTTGATTATTAGGGAGAGCGATAGACATGAGATTCATGTGTGGGTAACCAATAAAATGACGGACAGCTGGAACAAGAACCTTAGCCAGGAACTGGAAAGAATAAAAATACATAAACAGAGAAGCTAATAAAAGAAGAAGAACAATGGATGTTACTGAATCAAAAGCTTAAGGTTAGTACAAACACAAAAATAGAGATAGAAAAGTGACACAGATGTAAATGATAGGAGACATGGACGGTGATGATGAAGGCAGCATATAAGAACATGCTGATTAACAGCAAGAATAAAGACTAGACAAGAGAGGATGGTACTGGTGAGGATGATGGAGACTATGTTGGAGACATTGTAGAGCCTGGTTTCAGATGACAGATGGTCAGGAATGAGTCTCTACAGCAAGAGTGCCCAACCAGTCGATTGCATGTCCACGATAGATCGTGGACATGCAAATCGTTTGCCAGTCCACGATAGATCGTGGACTGATCCCAAGTGACATGACAGGAAGTCAGTGTTGCCAACTTAGCAACTTTGACGCTATATTTAGCGAGTATTTAGACCCTCTAAAATAAACAAAAAATTACAAAAGAAACAAAGAAAAGAAAAAATGATTTTAAATTTTTTTCGGCCAGTCACGCCCGCGTGGTCTTCTACCAGAAGCTGCGGTGCTGCTCCGCATGGATATATATATATATGTAAATAGTTCTATATAGAAATAGTATTTTAGTCGTAGTAAATAGTAAAAGTGGTTCTTTATTTTAAAGTTTGTTTTGCATTTTACCTTGTTAGTTTGTTGCATTTTACATATTTTACAATAAATTGTTTGGTCATTTATTTTTTGCACAATTGAATTATTTTGTCATGTCATGTCATGATTTCAACGAGAAACGGTTTCAATTAAATTAATGTTTTAATCAGTAAATTATAAATAAAAGTTCTCAGACTACAAGCAAAATCAACTAAGTTTGCATGAAAGCAAAAATTATAATAATCATGTCTTCTACAAAAGTTGAGCATTCGTCCCAGGTCTTCAATCAAAACATACACAGCAACATATTTTCCTCTTTAAAATAGGTATTTTTACTTCTGCTGAAGTTTTTGTACGTTATAAAACACTGCAGACATGCTCTCATGTTATGTAAGCAAATTTGGTCAGTAGCCTATATGCATTCAATGATGTTAGTAATCACGTTTCCCTCCAATATTTATAATTATGAATTCCCCTCCTGCCTAAAAATGCTTTGATAAAGTGAATAATCAGTGAAGTAATCAGTAATCGGTTCGGTACAAAAAGCTAGCCACCTCCTCCCATTGCCAGGTCTCCCACTAAGGTAGGAAGAGATCTACCTGTTTTTTATCTGGTTTATTTTTCTATTTGGTTCATATTAAGGTCAGTTATGGCTATTGCTCATCATGCAGATTGGTGTATGTGTGTGTGTGAGAGGAATTTGTCTGTGTGATGTCTAATAAAACTTGTTGTGAGGGTAGTTAGTGCAGGCTGGAAACGATCTGTGGGGGTTTGCGATGTTGACACTGGACTGGTAGATCTCAGGGTTTTGGCTACTTGAAAAGTAGCTCTTGGGACAAAAAAGGTTGGGCACCCCTGCTCTATAGGAAGGTGTAAAGGTTTTCTTTTGGGAAAGCTGGAGTTTATTGCAATAGTACTGAAAGCTGCTCAGGGTGTGTAGAACTTTGGTGTGATGACGTGTACCATAATAGGCTGTGGCTGTGGTGTCCTCTCTGCTTTCCTCACTTGTGTTTGAAAGTTCAGCATAACATATATTTTGCATACTACGTAACTTTCCAATGAGCTGTTTTGACACCAATTTACCCCATGCATTTGGATTGGGGTATACCTTTTCATTTAAAATTTTAAATCCTTTCTTATTGTTTTGTTTGGCAGCGGTTTTCCAAACTTTATTTGTCGATCTTTGTGTAACAGTGAGAGTGGGCAGAACTCCAGAGAGTGTATGGAGCCATCGAAAACCTGAAACAGGTGAGCCACATCTCAGCGCTATTAGTGTCATGTCTTTGCAATGTTACAGTGATAACCAACCAGATGAAACATCACAAAATGATCTTCTTTTGAATGGATTTGAACAGACATTTTTGTTTAGAGGTTATAATAAAGTTTTGTAAACTGGTCAGTGTGTCCTTCAGCAGCCTAAGCCTATAGCAGCATAACTACATTGATAGAATAATGTAGAAAATAGGCAGAGCCAGTGAGAAATGATTTGAAACATTAAAATGTGAAGATAAACAAACTGAAAGAAGAAATCCGTACAATTCAAACACTTTTTAGCAAATTGACTTTGTCATCATTTTGTCATATGATCATTAGAAACACTTAAGTGTCCTGACATTAATTTTCCTCATGCAGAAACCGACGATGAGATCAGCACGGTTTCCAACGAGCCTGAAGTGGAGTACACAGAGGTGGTGCATCATCACTCAGGGGATCCTGTCAGAAGTAATACACACAATCATTAACACAGCTCTGCATGAAAGTTTTTTATCGTCTTGTTTCCGTTAACTAGAGTTCTCCCGTTGTCTGGACAAATCTGGAGAAATATACCGCGCTCACATTCCTTTAAGGACGATAAGACAGGGCGAAACTTCCTGGGAGGGGCCTAATTACACTTAATTAATACGACTCAACAGTGACGCTGCATGGATAGCTGCTTGGATTTTCAGAGCTGTTGCAGATGTTGTAAACAGGAAGGGTTGAGATAATTGGAGAGCTGCTTTTGATCTTTGCTCTTTCACAGTCACGGTCTTCTGCTCTGGATCCCATTGGGCTGGAGATGACTGTTACTGTGGCAAAATCCAACTATTTTTAGGATGCAGTTTCTGATATATCAAACACTGTCTACTCAAGTTTGTCTTTTGATGTTTAGACTGCCCGTGTGTTTCTGTCTTTTACATGACCAGGCCCTCTAAGAAAAGGTACAGACACAGTTTACACCGAGCTCCAAAACTCGCCACACGGTGAGTTTACCTCTGTAACTTACTTCTAAAACTAATTAACATCCTCTTATTGACAGTGTCTTAATTTTGGAGGGTTTTTAAATATTGAGTGAATCTTATTCTTCTTATTCTGTTTTTTCTGTCTGTTTTGTGAAACATTTTAGTTTACATTGAAACAGAAACTGGGTTTGAGATTCTCTGTTGTTTTGTAAATTGCCTCTGGCATTGTGGCATCTTCCAGATTATGGCCTAATCCCATTTCCCATCAACAGTTGGTAATAGGAGTGAAACATTGATACAGCTGGGCTTTCCAACAAGACAAAATTACGAAAGAGACACAGAAGCTAGTTTTTAAACATACAAATACGTCTCTAGAATTACACTCCCACACCACCAATCTTAAAACCAATTTGAATTAACTTGTTCTGCCATGCTGAGTTTTCCATAATTCAGCATGAATTATCACTAAAATGTTTAATGACAAAAAGACGCATAGTTGTCTTTCTACGGGACAATAACCCAAACATTTAATATGCTGTAAAGGCAGCATATTAAAAAAAATGTTTGAATGCATAAGGCTCAAAATTATTATGGTAATCAAGCCAGTCCCCTTCTGACTGTCACTATTACTCTTAGCTGCCATATATCTCCCTACAACTTGCAATAACAATTTGTTTGGTTTCAAAATCTTAGCCTCTTTAACTCTAGTTTGACGAAGCTTGTGCTTTATTGTGCCGGGGACCTTGGACAGGATCTCAGAATCCCAGTCTCTATGGATGTAAGATCCTATTAAATGTGATGTCGAGTCAGAGAGGTGAATTTGTCCTGCAGTACCCAGCAGCAGTCTCATCCTGTTACTGAAGTCAGGAACTTCCTGTTATTATACAAACAGCCAGAAGCTGGATATGTCCATCGCGGAGTCCATTGGAGACCTAATGTTTCCTGTAGAAAGGAACTGTTCGTTTCTTTTACACAAGTGTCTATGAGACAAAATGTAAATATCAAGTCGGATTGGACCTATTAGACCGAGTCTTAGAGACACTGGCTGCTGTTGGAGGACACAGAGTCACTGTGTCTGACTAATAGGCAGCTCTGAGGTCAGTGAGAGAGTGAGCGGGTCGTTACGTGTTTAACTGGTGATGCTTTTTCCTGCAGGTGTTGCTGACCATCATGATTATGTGAGTAATCTGATGTTATTCCTATGCTGTATAATAATGTAACCCCTGAGTCAGTTTAGTTTAAGTGCTTGATACTGTTCCACCACATTATCAGTGGCGGACATCTATGATTTTGTCCCCAAAGCGAGATTCAGGTGCTTTAAGGTTTTTGCCCATTTTGTAATCTTCTGTAACAAAAATTAACTTAAAAAGGTCTTGATTTATCTTTAAATTGTGTCAGTTCCTGCTGCTACTGAGCAGGGTTTTTTAAATTTGTATATAACAAAACAGAAAACATTTTAAACAATTTTAAAATAAAACATTTTTACATTTAAATGTGTAAAATATGTAATTAGTTTAATGCAAATACAAATTCACCTGATTACCGTATTAAAAATAATATGCTTAAAAAAACTAAATCTTTAATAACAATAATTCAATTATCTCAACATTTACATCCACCTTGATTTAACTAAATTATTAACTGTGTTAAAAAGTTTGCTAATTATTTAGGTCAGTTTTAATAATTCAACATTTAATTTATAAATGTATTAATTAAATAGGTAAACATGAACCAAGCATAATTTGAGTAAATTTCCTTAGATAAATCCTCCCCTCCAAATAACAAACAGTTTATGAAAACTGTTGTCATAAACCCTTAAAACCAAGGATGTAGATGGTTTCGTTTGTCAGTACAGAGTGTAATGTTTATCCCTCCTAAAACCTCAATGACTCTGCGCAGGCCTAAAATCCCATCAGGGAGAGGAAAACCGTTGTCAAAGTTTCCAATGATGAACAAAGGCATTTGGGGCCGAGGCTTCCTTTCCTATCAGCTGTTTAGATCAGAGCCTTGCTCCAGTCAAATTAGCTCCGGGCCCATCCCAGCCAGCATGTGGCCTCACACTGTGCCTTAATCTCTGCTGCTTGTCCATATTTGGTAGAAAAGAGCACTGAATGGAGGAATTGGAAAGACTAAACCATGGATGTGACATCATGGTCTATCATTTTGTCTTCTTTATTAAAGATTTTGTTTGGATGTTTATTAACAGGCAGATGGTGCATTTGTATTTGAAAAGTGGATTTTACCCTTTGATTAGAGTTATGATGTGGTTTTGAATACCAGCATGCTAACGTATAAAAAGATCACAAAGGATCAAATTTGTGTTTCCAGACTTTACTGTGTTTGCTTACAGGGTTCAGTAAAGTATGTTGATGTCAATGGAGACCACCAACTTGGGATCAATCAGTACAAAACTGAAGCTGTAAACTACTCAGACCTGCCGATGCCTGTGGATTAGAGATGCGTGCTTTCTTCTCTTTATAAGCTGTAATAATTGTTCTCTCTCTCTCTTCAGTTTCCTATCCAAGCTTCACTCTTTCAAATGTTTCACCGCTTCTTTTACAGTCAATCGACTGACTCCAGAGTTGTTGTAAATATTTTTTTTCCATATAGACATATGGAGCTGACACAGTTCACACGTGTCTGCGATACAACAGTTGAACAGATCATCTGCAGCCTGACTCCATCTACTTGCAGCCTGGATGAGTTACCCACTAGATTCCTAAAGTCTGTGCTGAGCCGTTTGCTCCCACAACTCGCTCATTTAGTCAACATCTCACTTCAGACTGGAATATTATATAATATAAAGTTCTTGAAAACTGCTGTCATTAAGTCTCTTCTAAAGAAGAGCAGTCTGGATGCCACAGTACTGAACAACTACCGGCCCATATCAAACCTGCCATTCTTAGGAAAAGTGCTGGAAAAAGTTGTATACCAACAGCTGAGTGACATTCTCCTGTCTAAAAATGTGTTTGATGCTTTCCAGTCAGGCTTTAGGCCCCACCACAGCACTGAGACAACTCTGATCATGGTGACAAATGACATCCGCCTAAACTCAGATGCAGGCAAAGTCTCTGTCCTAGTTCTGCTGGACCTGACCGCCGCCTTTGATACAGTTGACCATGTAATTTTATTACAGAGGTTAAAAGACTGGGTGGGAATCACTGGTATGGCTCTCAACTGGTTTAAGTCTTACCTTGAGGACAGGTGTTACTTTGTTCAAATTGGGAACTGTGTCTCCGACCGAATGGGTGTGACCTGTGGGGTTCCCCAGGGGTCGATCCTGGGACCCCTTTTATTCAATCTGTACATGCTTCCACTGGGCCAGCTAATACACAGCCATGATGTGTCCTACCACAACTATGCTGATGACACTCAGATCTACGTGTCGCGGACAGCAGGAGAGCATGGGCATGTTGATTTATTGTGTCACTGTATTGAACAGATCGGTCTGTGGATGCAGAACAACTTCCTCCAGTTAAACTCTGAAATCATTGTCTGTGACCCACAGAAACAAAGAGAAAGTGTCATCAGTTACCTTCTGACGCTCTCTCTGGAACGTAAACATCAGGTCAAAAATCTTGGGATAATACTGGATTCTGACCTGAACTTCAACAGCCACATTAAATCAGTAACATCAGCAGACTTTTACCATCTTAAAAACATTGCCAGAATCAGAGGAATAGTCTCTAAACCAGACCTAGAAAGACTTATCCATGCTTTTATCTCTAGCAGGTTAGACTACTGTAACGGCCTGCTCACTGGGCTTTCTAAACGGGCCTTAAGACAGCTTCAGAACATCCAGAATGCTCCTGCTCGAGTTCTGACCAAAACCAGGAAATATGATCACATTAGTCCAGTGCTCAAGTGTCTGCACTGGCTTCCTGTCACTCAAAGAATAGACTTTAAAATAGCCTTGCTTGTGTACAAATCTCTTCATGGTTTAGCCCCAAAGTACATATCTGACACGTTAGAGCCATATGAACCAGCGTAGGACTCTGAGAACCTCAGCTAGTGGCCTCCTGCTGATGCCCAGAGTCAGGACCAAACAAGGGGAGGCTTCATTCCAGTTTTATGCTCCTAAAATCTGGAACAGTCTTCCTGAAGAGATGAGACTGGTTTCAACTATGCCGTTGTTTAAATCCAGGCTGAAAACACCCTTATTTAACTGTGCATATAGCAACTGAGATTATTTTATTTTTATTTATTTTTAAATTCAAAGTTGATTTTAATGTTTCATTTTCTTCATTGTAATGTTTCATTTTTCTTTATTTTCATTTTCTTTAATTTTTTGCTCTTTTTTCCTATGTAAAGCACTTTGAATTGTCTTGTACAAGAAAATGTGCTATACAAATAAACTTGCCTTCCCTTGCCTTGCCTAATAAAAACCTTTCAAACCAACTTATTAGGTTTGCATGTGATTTACGGGTGATGTTGCGCCTACTGAAGCATTTTATATACAAAATATAATTATCTCATACTAATGTTTTAAAGGAATATTACCGATAAAAATATACTCTCTGATGTTTATGCTTTTTTTAACAAACTTATATGTTTAAGTTCTTCAAGTACATTTTAATATCAAACTAAGATATACAAAATGTAAAGAAACAACTTAAAATTATTGTTTTATTTATAAAAAGAAAGAAATATATCCACACCAACCTGGCTTTATTTGAAGCAGTAACTGTCCTCTCTTTTAAAATATTAAACCAATACTTGTGATTTAAGCATTGATTTGGTTAAGTATTGCTAGTCAAGTCCACATTGGAGGTATTAAATTGTCTAAACGATTTTAAGAACAAAAACTTTACCAAACCCCAGTAAGAGCCATTATATGCAAGAAAACGTAGAAAGGTGGAGAACCTTCCCAGGACTGGCCAGCCAACTAAAATCACTCAGAGAGCACACTAATGATTCATCCAGGATGTCAAAAAACTAACAGAATATAATCCAAAATACTACACTCTACAGTTAAACCCAGTTTTCATGAGTCAACAATAAGAAAAAGATTGGTTGAAAACGGGTAAGAGAATCCAAAACCCCTGCTAATAAAAAGGGAACACGAAAGGTCCATCTCGTATTTGGTAAAGTTAATAAAGAACCAGAAAAAGCTTTATTGTCAGCTAGATTATTAGATAAAAAAATGTCAAAACTATGGATCCGAAAAAATATGAGGTAATAACAAGAGATAAATATATGTACATAAGTGTTGGAATAAATAAAATAAAAGTGAGAAAGAAAAAGCTTTTAAAGTGCTCTTTGATGACTTTCTAAAATAAATACAGTTTGAACTGATGACACAAAATAGAGCTATAGAGAGTATGTGTTCAGATCTGTCTGACATAAACCTAATTTCTGAAAAAGAAAAGGAAAAACATCAAACTGAAGATCAATCATGGTGGTGTTAATATGGATGTTTGGGCCTGGCTATTATTAAGGAAAAAGCGTTTTTTCTAATTAATGGACCAATAATTTTATCGGAAAATCTCTAATAGGAATATGAATATTCTGCAAATAAGTACTTTATTAATCCCTTGCGGGAAGTTCTTTTTATGCAGTGCTCCCATTTACAGAGGTCGGTGGAGTAAATAAAATACAAATAAAAACATTTCAACCCTCACCCTCCCAATATTTAAAGTAAAAAAATATACTTTACAAAAATTACAACCCCCCCTTACCCCAATATTAACAGAATAAAATTACTAACCATACGTTCAAGAATAAAACGAATAAAATCGAATAGAATCTCAATATAAATAGAAGTAACAGTATTTACATTGCTTTATGGGGATGTTTAAAAAAAAAATTAAAAAAACCTAATTGTCAGTTATAGCAAATGGTTAATGAGTTTTGCTGCAACAACCGGAGGCACAATCAGTCAAGAACTAAATGAAAGCCATTAGTGTTTCATATACGGCAAGATTTGTTTAGATAATTCTTTAAGTTTAGTGTAAAGTAAGCAACAGAAATCTGCCATGGTTTTCTTAACACTGTGTCGAGTCTGTATTAGCAGTCTTTAAATAATTTATAAAGCCCTAAAGGCAGCAGGGATCCACTAAATTTCCCCCACTGGGAACCAAACCCAGGACACCTGGATCAAGGACCACTGGTTTATATAAATGGACTGTTCACTCCACCCACTGCAACACACAGCCACCCCCTCATGTGCACAGATGAGTACCACTTAACATAAATTATTGAGTCACTTTGCTGGCAAACATTTTTTATTGTTCTGTATGAAATGTACAGGTCTAAGATAAATTTTCTCGGGACTAGGCTTTGTTACCCCTGGTTTTGAAGATAATCATTAAACAGGTCAAAGTCTAATCTTATTAATATTTATTTACATACAAATCTGCTTTGAGGTAACCGTGTCAATATCATGTAGTTTACTTTCTTTCTGATAATTTTTTAAAAGTTAAATGCAATTTTATTACTAAATAATTGTTTTGCTGTTTTCAACTAAAAGTATTTAGTTGAACACAGCAGCAATTCAAGTTGTTCAACACTAAAGGGCACCATTGCACCAAAAGCTCAGCCTGCATTTCTCTCTGCTTTCGTGGTTTGATGAGATCTAAACTCCTGGGATCATCTTGTGGCGGAACGACTCATTACGCTTCATGGGATTAAAAAATAATAATAATTTTAACATGGCATTGATTTATTTAATTTCCATTTCAGAAATGACAAGAACAATGAGCGATTTTTAGAAACATAGTGCAGACCTCAATTGACATAAATATTGATTTTGTTTTGTTATCTCTGATCTGTTTCATTAGAAACTGCCAAAACAGTGCTCTATATTAGACCAGTATGTATATACTATATACAACAAGTTTCTCTGTGTCTTTTAACAAAATATACAAATGTCAACTCTTCTACTTCTCAGTTCTCCAATAATTACACTACAACTTTGGATAATTACTGTTTGAAGGATTTTTTGGTTGCCGTTTCCGTTTTTTTCTCTTACACTTTGCTCTTTCACAGTCTTGTTGAAACATAGGTAATAGTCAACAATGTAAATTTGGGTTTCATCATATTTAACCTGTAATTGTTACCCTGTGTGCAGTTTTATAAAAGTTTAGTTTTATAAACAGTTTTTTTTTTTTACATCTCGATGATCCCACTAAGAGCTCTAGCCTCTTGTCACACAAAAAAGCGGTGATAACAAAGTAGGTAAAAAGGGAACCGAGTCCCTCAGGGGTTGGAGACTGTCATAACATGTCTGAATGAGGAACAAAAGACCAAAATTTAAAAGAAGAGCAGAATGACAGCTCATTACTTTATCAGCAAAACTTGTGGGGTAAGTTGTTACAAGTACCTCTACCAGAGGTTGTCCTGTTTTACACTCATTATGACATTGGTTGAAGGTGTGTAAATACACCAAAATATACATATTACACATATTTATAGTTCTTTTTTTAGGAAGTTAACACTTGCTCCTCATATTTTTTTCATATCTATATTTCAGACATTTGTCAGGCACCAACTACGCCAAAACAAATTCCTCGTACGTCCAATAACACACTTGGCTTATAAAGCTTTTTCTGATTCTGAAAATTAATTTGGCTGTGATTTCTTGGGAAAGAAATGAATCTGTAATAAAACATCCAGATCTGGTGGAACAATTGTTTTTGTTTTTATTCTTTCATCCACTCGTCTATTGTCCATACCTGGTTATACTTTTCAAGCTAGAGGAAAGCTGGTGATGATCTTCATCGGTCATTGGGCGCAATGACTAGGATAACATACACAGGTCCACAGTCCACTGAAAGGCTACAAAGAGACATTCCCAAACAGTTTCTGTCCATATGAAGACTTTTTATTGACTACTATTCAATATAGTAACTACATTTATGCCTAACATAAACATTTACATTTAACCAAAGTAGAGTTCACAACACATCTTTAAACCTAACCAGTCTTTAGTAGGTTAGTGAATATGTCAGAGAAGGTCGTACATAGAATAGCTAAACAAGTACACCCACACACAGAGAGAGAGAAAAAACTAAGGACAATTTTAAAGAGACTAGTTCACTCAGTATTCTTGTATTTTTAACGCAGAAAGATGCTGGCGTGCCCAGAGAGTGCTACATTATGTTCAAGCGGATGCTTTTAACTGACAACGCTAACTGAACCATGCCTGCGTGGTAAACAAGAATGATGCAGAGTAAACGGCTAAGGCAATTACTAAACACATTTTGGTGTGGACGTGGAAAAAATACAGCAAGACGCTGTCATTGTGTCACTGCTGTTTTCCCAAACTTAAAAAGAGGCCAAGAGGTGCAACACAACCACAACCCTGGATGGAAAGAACATGCTAATATGTACATGCCCAATGACTCAGACACAAACATTGCTGTCCAATGATCTTCTGTGCCCTGTTCCAGATAAATGTTATCAAAAATGCATTATGATTTCCTAAAATAACTACAACATGTTTATCATTTTAAACACAACATCATTATCTGTGTAACTCATTGAAAACCTGCGTCATATCCGCAGAAGCGAGCGTCCTCCTTTGATAAACTGAAGGACTCCAGGGGTTTGTGATGGCAGCAATGGCATGGCAACCACACTTAATTATGGTTCTCTTACTTGTTTAAAAAGTGAATATTAATATTTTAAATCTGACTTTGCAATCATGTTTATTAAAGCCCCAGGATGCTTTGATCATAAAAAAATAAATCTGAGTGAAAATTATTTCAAGGTAAGGTTTAAATAACCAGTATAAGATAAAATAAGATAAGATAGACTTTAATGATCCCGGAGGAAATTGTTTTGCCAGGGTTACAGAGTATCAAATAACAATTAAAACGACACACTCATCTCACATACAACACAGTACAGTACACAATCAACATATAACAATAACTACACTACTATTTATCCCTCCTGCAGATGCAAGAGGAATCGTACAGTTTGATTGCCACTGGTAAGAAAGACCTCCTGTGGCGTTCTGTGGTGACTCTCGGTGGTCTCAGTCTCCGGCTAAAGGTGCTCTGACAGACCGTCAGCGTGGCATGTAGGGGGTGGGAGGTGTTGTCCTTGAGCTGAGCAGCTTCCTCAGTATCCTCCTCTCTGACTCCTCCACCACAGACTCCAGTTCCAGTCCCAGGACAGAGCCAGCTCTCCTGATGAGCTTGTTGAGTCTGTTGGTGTCAGCCGTCCTCAACCGGCTGCCCCAGCACGCGACTGCGTAGAAGATGGCGCTGGCGACCACAGAGTGGTAGAACATCTGCAGCATGGTCCTGCAGAGGTTGAAAGATCTGAGCCTCCTGAGGAAGTACAGTCTGCTCTGACCTTTTTTGTAGACAGTGTGTGTGTTCTTAGACCAGTCCAGTTTATTGTCTATGTGGACACCGAGGTATTTGTAGTCATCCACTATGTCCACAGCTGAGCCGTTGATGATGACGGGGTCTGGGCGGTTCAACTGTTTCCTGAAGTCCACCACCAGCTCCTTTGTCTTCCCGACGTTAAGCTGCAGATGGTTCAGCCCACACCACTCCACGAACCTGTCCACCACACTCCTATACTCGGCCTCCTGGTCCCTGCTGATGCAGCCCACGATCGCAGAGTCGTCTGCGAACTTCTGCAGGTGGCAGGACTGTGAGCAAAACCTGAAATCAGAGGTGTAGAGCGTGAACAGGAACGGAGACAGTACTGTCCCCTGTGGGACCCCCGTACTGCTCCGTATGATGTCTGATGTGGTGTGTTGCAGTCTTACATACTGTGGGCGGCCTGTTAGGTAGTTGTTGATCCAGGCCACCTGTGGAGCGTCCACCCGCATGTCCAGGAGTTTGTTGCTGAGGAGAGCTGGTCGGATGGTGTCGAACGCACTAGAGAAGTAAAAGAAAATGACTCTCACCTTGCTGCTTGCCTCCTCCAGGTGCGAGTAGACTCGGTGCAGCAGGTAGATGATGGCATCTTCCACTCCCATCCGGGGCTGGTACGCGAACTGCAGTGGGTCCAGTGAAGGTCCGACGATGTTACGCAGGTGCTTCAGAACGAGCCGCTCTAGTGACTTCATTACATGCGATGTCAGGGCAAACGGCCTGTAGTCACTGTGTGTGCTAGGTGTCTTCTTCTTGGGCACAGGAACCAGACATGAAGTTTTCCACCGGTCAGGAATTCCCCTCAGGCTCAGGCTCAAGGTGAAGATGTGATGGAAGATCCCACACAGCTGGGTGGCACATCCTCTCAGCACCCGGGGGCTGAGGCCGTCAGGACCAGCTCCCTTTCCTTGACGCAGGCGACTGAATTCTATTCTTACCTCTTCTGCTGTGATGGTAATGGGGGATGGCGGGGAGAGTCCCTCAGATGAAGATGGGCAGGCGGGCTGTGTTGATGCTGAAGCAGTTGAGGAGAGTTGGTGGTGTGCCGGGGGTGCAGGGTGGACGGGCGTGGTCAATGAGGTGCTAACAGCGTCGTTGGAGGAGCTGGGGGGAGGGCGGGCAGAGACTGTCTCACCAGTATGTCCCCATGGTTTATCCTTTTTATCAGTATAATTCCGGCTACATTGAAAAGAACAGTTTCAGGACTTTTGCTTCTCTTGGTGAAAAAATAAGGACCTTTGGAATCTTTTTTTATTCACTTAATGGTGAAACCTGCAACACATGCATGAAAGATGTGCTTAACAAATTGTTTCATTTTAGGAAAAGTGGATAAAAAGTGTACACTCCCCAGTTAAACTTGCAGGTTTTTTGATGTAAACAACTACAACATGTACACCATGATAAATAATTTCAAAACAGTTAAATACAAAATTCAGTAGAACAAAAAAAATCTGTTTTTGTTATAAGCATAAGCGTGTCTCTGCAGGAGAAACCCAATGATTTAAAAGTTTAATGTATCTTGAAAGCACATAAGCAAAGACAAAGTTGTGCTTGAATCAGCTGATATACATATAATGTACGAAATTTGCACTTTAAAAGCTTTTAGTGGTTTTAAAGTGAACATGGTTCCTGAGTATTGTGACTTTCTTTAAAAAAAAAAAACGTGATGATTTGTATAAAATCGCCGTATCTAATGAAGGGCTCAACTCCTGAAATGTTGTATTTAATAAAACATTTATGAAGTAGCTTAACTTGGTGCATTGATTTTCTATCTATATTTAATGTTTTAGTCCACTCTGTTTTTGGATGAGTTAATCTTTCCTACCTTGGGTCCATGCTTTGATATGAATCATCCCTTTGTTGCTCTGGCTCTGGGTTTGTTTATAGGCAGATTCCTTGTGATTTGAATAAATGATTTATATTTGTTCTTGATGACAACACCATTTTTGAGACACTGAACTGCTCGTGTTTACTGTAA
>JAVLVB010000120.1:656928-669428 GCA_032876305.1 Orestias chungarensis | reverse complement strand
TACAACTTGCCACGCATTTCTCTACTAACCCGCAGCTGCAGCCTTCGTCTCTAAAATCTGGGCAGGAAAGAAGAAAACTTGACGGTTACTATGTTTAAGTTTTGGCTCTTGTGTACGCTGGCCGTTGCCAGCAGGGCTGAAATTGCAGAAGAAGAAGACGTCTTGGTGTTGAAGAAAAGTAACTTCGACGAGGCTCTACAGGCTCATCCCAACCTCTTGGTGGAGTTCTGTAAGTATCCCAGGCTGCTAACCGATGCTACCTGCAAATCTAACCGTTAAGCGATGAGACTGGACGCTAATATTAGTTCCAAGCTAACCGCTAACACACATCTTGCACCAGTGAGCTGAGTTGGTTAACCACTTTTCTTTTATTAACTTTATTTTTATTTAATTTAACTTTGTAGGAAAAGGAGACATTTGGTAAAATGTCTCTTTTTTTGTTTGTTATGGAAGTTTCAGATTGACAAGCTAGCTCCCAACTTAAAAAGATGAAGTTAGCATTTTTCCAGCTGCTAAAATGAACTAGTTTTGCTAATTTCTGGCAGGTGTTTAGATAAACGTCCCAAGGGGAAGCTGGTTTTCGCTTTATTATGAACGCATTTGGATGAGTAAAGCTGTAAATTTCGATTGCCTACTGTGGTTTCCTCCAAGCTACTTTCAGTTTTCGTTTCACCCCAATGGGTTCTGTGGAAACCTGTGCTTGAGATGAACTAGATTAGTTTAAATGTCAATCACTAAAACATAATAATAAAACATTATCCCTGCTCCGTGGACACTGCTCCGTGGAGTCAGAGAGCGACGTGGGCTGAGAACCGTCCAACCAGCACCTGGGTGGGAAGTAGAGGAAGGGCCAGCCCCCGTCCTTAGCTGGGCGGGGATCCCTCCTGGACTGTGAGGCTAGGTTGACGTGTACTTCACAGAAGTTCATAAGAGCGTGCACTTTCACGTTGTCTGGACTTGGACAAGGAAGTTTTGCTCACTGACATGTAGTGCAACTGATGCAAGGCCTCAACACTTAGTAAGACGTGTCACTTCCGATGACTTTGCTATCTGGTTGCACCATACACAAGAGGCGCATTTTAAAAAGGGTTTTTATAAATTTAACTTTTATTTAAAGCCACCCATTTATTCTTGATCATCCTTTTACTTTTTGTTTTGTTAATCTGCACTTATGTGGAAATTAACTTACCTTTTGGTTACAACATATGGGATAATTGACATAGTAGATGCTCTTCACTAATTCTGCACTGGAAAATATTTTTTTTTACTGAAGTCTAAAACTGTATATATTAGTTTAATATAGAAATGTAATTTTAATAATTTCCAGGAAATTAATATATTGCTGAATTGGTGTGTAAAATGCTACCGTGTAAATATTCCTGCAATATTACAAGGGTGTAGATGTGGAGCCTAAAAGAAATGAATAGAGATTAATTTTTATTAAAATGTAGGGTTTTTACTGTCTGGAAAACCTTAGTTTATTTAGTTATGAATTTAGGGATGAGTGTGGAAAGGAAAGTGACATGTAGAGGAACACTTGTATTTAAAAGTATAATTTATCAAAAAATACCCCAAAAAACTGTGGCCTTTTTTCCCAAACAACAAATGTATTGTGCTCAAAAACAAAAAAATTTAAGATAAAAAAAAAATCTCTTAACCAAAAGTTATAAATTCCATCTACATATCTGCTTGTATTGTTAAGAACATCAGGAGGAAAATGCATTCAGCTTTTTTAATATTTTTTTTTAGTAAACAAATATTTATGGGTAGTTTGGGGTAGTTATGTCAATGTAGGATAATACATGTTTAAGAGAGATTCCCTATACAATATACATCATTCTCCTGAGAATTTGTGCAAATATTGCATCAACATGCATAGAAAAAATGGCAACACTAATATTTAAAAACATTGGTCAGTTTCTCATCATTCAAGTCTTCTTTACTTATCACGAGTTTTAGGTAAAATAATTTGCCACCAGATCTTCCTGTTTTTAGAGTTGCACCTTCTTCCAAGTGTTTGTACTCTTTTTGCTTCCATGTGCACCTGAGAGGAGGCGAGCTTCCACTCAGTCGTTAAAAAAATAAACGGCTTTTTCTGACCATAAAATGTTAACGGGACAATGAATCAAAAACTGTTTAACTAAGCATTCAGGTATAACGGTTGTTTGTTTTTACTTTTTTCTTAACCACTCCTCCAGAGCAATGCGTCTGAATCAAAATAATATTTGCGTTCAGATTTCTTAAGTTGTTTCAGTCTCTATACACATTTTTGCTGCAATGACCTAATAAAAACCTCTGCATGTCCTTCACAGACGCACCATGGTGTGGCCACTGCAAGGCGCTGGCTCCAGAGTACGCCAAGGCTGCCGGCATGCTGAAGGCGGAGGGCTCAGAAATCCGCCTTGGCAAAGTGGACGCCACTGAGGAGAGTGAGTTGGGTCAGGAGTATGGTGTCCGGGGATACCCTACCATCAAGTTCTTCAAGGGTGGAGAGAAAGAGTCTCCAAAAGAGTACTCTGGTGAGTGGTGCAGTTACAGTACATGCATTTCCTTTAAAAGAGGGATGTACTAATAGTTGATCTGTGTGGTTTTTAAAGCAATTCAGTTTATTAAAGCAGCAATTAAAAAACACGTGCTCTCAAGGCACTTTATAGGAAAATGGATTAATTTAAGTCATAAATGCATGATAAATATATGGCTATGCATTTAACTACTTGCAGAATTTGTATTCCAATTAATCTTGTAAATTTCACCAATATTGAAAGGGAAGCGATATATCAATTTTCTTTTTTTTATGAGGAGCTGTTCTCAGAACAATAGGTTTTATGTTAAACATTGATCAGGAAAGTTCAAAGCCAGGCCGGCAGACTTCAGTCCTTCTGGCAATATGATCTTCAACACAGCATCAAACGTTAAGCCGACCAATCGGCTTTCAGCAGGCTGCCAGAGGGCCGGCCTTTCCTTGCATGTTCCTCCCACGACAAAGCTGAGCCGGGGCAGAACTATGTGCATTTCTTCATGTCGCCTCGTCCTCCTGCTCTGCTGGCTGCCTTAGAAAAAGGGAGGGGAGGAAGAGGTTTGGCAGTGGTTTTGTGTAAATGACTATGCTGGGCTGAATCCACCTTCGTGATTCAATCACCTTAAAGACCGTAGTGCTCAACCAGGACTGCAGGCTGTATCACCTAATCGGCATCAGTTTCATCTGTGAAATTGCTGCTGTGTTGCATCACCTGTTTTATTAATCAGTTACATCTTTTAACTTTAGATTAATAACATGAGCTTCATTTCAAGTATTATAGTTTTATAGCCCCCTCCTTTTATTAATTTAAACTTTGTTTGCCCATCAAAATGATAAATGACATGTACGTTTATGGTGCTTTTTGAAGTCCAGTGGCTGCCAAAGGGATTCACACAACATTCAGTCATTCATGCACATATTCACATGCTGATGGTGCCACTCTACTACATTGTAGCCACCGCTGCCCCAGGACAGACTGGTTCTACTGGGCCCACTGTAGGCAAGGCAGGAAGTGTCTTGTCTTTCACTAGGACTACAATAGAGAAATGGCTTGAGGCAGTTTGGTGGTAAAACTATTGGCATAAACTCTGTTTAGTTTTTAGTTCTCAAGTCTTCAAGATTAATCATAAAATTAAATATTTGCTTGGAAACAAACAACCCTAATTTCCTTTTCAGGTACTATGCAGTTTTGCCAAAACTATTGCATCGTTTTCTGCAGTTATAATTCACTTTAGAAGCTTTTTCACAAGTGTCACAAACTGCAACGTAATCACATTGAAGTGTCTGGTTCATGCTTCATTTGGGAGGCTTCAAGTTCAGATTCCTTGCTGCTCAATCCTAGCTCGTTTAATTTACATTTACTGAAAATCTGTCCTTTGTCAGCTGGCAGACAAGCTGAAGACATCGTCAACTGGCTGAAAAAGCGTACGGGGCCTGCCGTCACCACCCTGACTGAAGTCAGTGCAGCAGAGTCCCTGATTGCTGACCATGAGGTCGTAATCATTGGGTTCTTTAAGGTGAGGCTGGAAAAAAAAAAGATTTAGCCAATGCTGGTTTTATAATACAGTTTCAGAGTCTTAAATTAAGACTCATAGGAGACCTTTACTGAATGCTACTGCTTTCTTTGTGTTTAGGACGTGCAGTCTGCAGACGCCAAAGCCTTGGAAAAGGCAGCCGAAGCCATTGATGAAGTTCCCTTTGCTATGACCTCCAGCAATGACATTTACTCAAAGTATGAGGTGTCCAAAGATGGAGTCATTCTCTTCAAAAAGGTGACTTTACTTGGGTTTATTTCATTTGGCATATTTAAAATCTGTTTAGGCATGCCTTATCTGGTTTACATTTTTCATTTTAATATGTAGCTTCCAAAGTGTTTCCGGTGGAGTCAAAGTCTATTAAATGTGGGTTGTCTGTGCTTTCTGCTTATGCAACAGACGCATGTGAAGTGAACTGATCTAGTTGCTGAACGCAGCCTGCTGGTTTTTAATCTACACCTTCAGTAATTTGATCCTGCATTCGTTGGACTGTCTAATGTCCGTCTGCTGCTAAACGTAGTTTGTCTGAGGTCATTCAACGGTTCGGGTGTTGGCTTATGTTGCTTGACTTGACTAATGTATGACTAGGCTGTATTGAACCATTTGCTGTATTAGAGAATGGTGTGCCCTTCCAAGCCACCCTTGCCATTTGCTAGAAATAAATTTATGGACTGAAGTGCCGTATACTTTTAGCCTAAGTAGGTCTTTATTGAGTTGCAAATAAGACTTTTGTATCATCTCGTCTGATTAACCTTCGCTGATTGGAAAGAGCAGTGGGTGATGAGTCCGTTTAGGCTTTTATTTTTTTTTTTTTTTAATAATTTTAGTTTGAATTGCTACTCTAACTTGGATTTTCCCATATAAGTTATTTCTAATCTAGAAAAGTTAAGCCTAGATTTGCACAATATATTCTCACAAAATATATTCGTAACGCAAAGGACTGTTTGCAGCGTAATAATTGCTTGCCAATATATTTTAAATTAAAAAAAATAAATTTATGCTGACGCAATATTTGGCTATTAGAACTGCAGCAAGGCTTTTCTGAAATGCTAAACGTCACATTTATTTTTATTTGATCACAATTCAATTACATTAAACCTATTAATATTTTAGAGCCATAAAATCTCTGAAACTATGGTAGAAGAATAAAACCTTTGCTCACTATCGAACACAAAAGGTAAAACATGACTTCTGTGTTTAAATGGAAGATTATGTAAACTACAAAACTTGATGACGTGCATAATTTCTAAATTATAGTTTAAATATATTTCAAAAAATATTTTCGTTTCATTCCCTAGTTGGTGGCGGTAGTTCACACCTACGTATTTATTTTTACCCACCACTATTTCTTAATCACTCTCTGCTATAAATATAGGTAATCTATACACTGCATATGTTAAACTTGCTGCACGTTGTTGGCCATGAAGTCTTTCTCGCAACTTTATCAGAACAATCAACTTGTACAGGATTGATTTGTCAAACAGGGTCAAAGCACCAAGTGTCTGTTACTGAAATGAAGTCATTAAATATCAGGTAATTACTCCGTTTCAACTTTTAATTACCGTGTCTGCAGACTTTTCAATTTTTTCTTTTGCACTTTAAAATGTTTGAAAGGGTAAAGAAAGCAGATCCCATGGATTTAGGTCAAAGTTTGGTAAAACAATGTCCAGCAACCAAAGCAGGAAATGTAATAAGTTTTATAAGGAGCACTGTTTGCTGGTAAAAGGTTACACAATACTGATGCATTGCAAACTTTATAAAATAATGATTCCTCATGTTAAATTTGTATCGGTGCTTTCACCACATGCTGCTGCTGTTTGGCCCGAGCTTCATCCTGGTAAATCCACTCAAACACAAAAGTTACAGTGTGATGAACCCTCCCAAAGATGGGGGAGCCGCTCAACAAACAGCAGGTGGATTTAAACTTGTTTATTGCAAATGGGATTTTTGGTTTTAGGTTTCAGTGCTCATGGTTCTCGTCTGTATTGTGTGCCAGTAGGAGATACTTGGCAGAGGGTGCGGCTGCTATTCCCGATGTGTAATGAAAGGCCTATTTATGTGTTAGATGATTTCTAAAGTGGTTTGTTTCGTGATTACAGGCAGATTAGCTGGAAAACCATCCAGATAATATTCATGTCTTAACTGTTTCCATGCTTTTTTGACAGTTTGATGAAGGTCGCAACACCTTTGAAGGAGAGCTGACAAAGGAGAAGCTCCTGGCTTTTGTTAGGGCCAACCAGCTGCCACTGGTCATAGAGTTCACAGAGCAGGTGCGACTCTTCAAAACATTTGTCCTATTATATTAAACTTCTAATTAAAATGTTAAATATTCGTCCATCAATCCATAAAATATGAATTTTTTTTTTTTTTTACTCTCTCTCTCTGCTGCAGACTGCCCCAAAAATCTTTGGCGGAGAAATAAAGTCCCACATCCTCATGTTTCTGCCCAAAGCTGCTTCCGACTTCCAGGACAAAATGTCTCATTTTAAGAAAGCAGCTGAGGGATTCAAGGGTCAGGTAGGTGAACTTTCAGGACAATCAGAATAAGTTACCGAAAGTTCATTTAAAAATGTGTTTACTTTGACAAAACTACAAGTTAAAGTTAAAGGTTGGTTAAACCTAATTCCTCTTTTAAAATGGACATATTGTAGTTGATTTTAAACATTCATTATTGAATTTACTGTATTTGTAAGAAAAAATTGAAGATTTAACTGTCTGCTTGCAGCTGGAGATGATTTATTTTTAACTTAAAGGACAATTGTACATTATTGAATCTCTTCCCCAGATCCTGTTCATCTTCATTGACAGTGACATCGACGACAACCAGCGCATCCTGGAGTTCTTCGGCCTAAAGAAGGAAGACTGCCCCGCCGTCCGCCTCATCACGCTGGAGGACGAGATGACTAAGTACAAGCCGGCGAGCGGCGACATCACCGCGGAGAGCATCACTAATTTCTGCACACAGTTCGTCGAGGGTAAACTAAAGGTAACACCCAGCGAGGTTCTTTATATCAGCAGTGATGGCTAGATATGTTTAGTTTTACATTTCAAGAGCTTATTTTAACTGTTAGGAATGCAGAATGGTGTGAACAAATCTACACAAACTTTCTCTGAACAATTGTTTTATTTCGTCTGAGAATACTCCAGGGTTCTTGATCAAGTGCAACTAAAACGGTTTTCCTCTTAACTGTCTACCAGGCTCACCTCATGAGCCAGGACATCCCTGAAGACTGGGACAAGAACCCTGTCAGGGTTTTGGTGGGCAAAAATTTCGAGGAGGTTGCCTTCAATCCTTCAAAGAACGTCTTTGTGGAATTCTGTAAGAAATCGCTTTATTAACCTGTTGGCTGTTTTTTATTTTTAAAGGTTAATTGCTCAGACAGTTATCTTCAGTCTCGTACTTTAAGTCTGTCTAAGCCCGTTTCAAATATCTAAGAGTTGATTCCTGGTGCTCTTCATGCCCTGTTGGCTCCACTTCCTAATGTGTTACCAGGCACTAATACAGCAAAGATCAAGATAAATATAGCGGCATGGGCTTTATTTTTGGAATCTTTTTCCCGTCTGGCTGTTAAAACACAGATGATGGCCAGTAATGCACTAGTGTGGGGGGTAAGCTTATATTTCCTGAGTAGTGGAGGACAGGTGTGATTTTTGGCAGTCAAAATGTGAAGTTGAGGCTTCGTATAAGAGCCTTGCACTTTACAGCAACAACCCAAATTGACATGCTGAAACTGTGAGCTTAGTTTTCCTCTTTAGGTTCTGCTAAATTAAATTCTGCAGTGATGTCCAGATGATAATTAAAGGAAATATGCTGTTGTGTTCCAGATGCTCCTTGGTGTGGGCACTGCAAACAGCTGACTCCCATCTGGGAGCAGCTGGGAGAGAAGTACAAGGACAGCTCTGACATCATCGTGGCCAAGATGGACTCCACAGCCAACGAGATCGACTCGGTCAAAGTCCACAGCTTCCCGACGCTAAAGTTCTTTCCCGCAGGAGAAGGCCGTGAGGTAACCCTTCGACAAGAGCTTCTATAAGCACAAATAAGTTTTAGTACCAATCTTTTAGTCTAATGTAGAATTCCCTTAACTCTGGTTTTCCAGTTGTTTACCTACAAGGTTAAATTAAACTTCTTCACATGCAGTCATAGGGTAACGGAGTTACCAAACGCTTCACATGGACCACATGGCCATTGCTAAGAACACTGGCATGGACTTTTTCAAACAGGCTATCAAGAGGTCCCATAAGACCTTCACTTAGGAACTACTAATTTAGTACTTTAAAACTGTTGTCCAGACTAGATCTGCCCAACTTCATAATTGCAAAGTTACCAGACTACTTCATCCATATCTATATAATTAAGTCAAAGGACTAAAAGTTGCTATGGTAGCTTCTGCACTGCAGCTGCTGCAGGATGTTCAACACAAATTGACTTGAACCAGTAGATGCTACTGCTGTTTAGTTTTTGTTTTTTACATCTAGCCAATACTAATGAAAATGTTAACGTTATTAGATGCATGCATTTTTATCTTTGCGTTGAATTCTTCAGTCAGGTTACGAAAGCTGATGTGTCTTTATTACTTGTGGTCAAAAGGTGATTGATTATAACGGGGAGAGAACGCTGGATGGCTTCACAAAGTTCTTGGAGAGCGGAGGTAAAGAAGGAGGCGCCCCTGCAGGAGATGACGACATGGATACAGATGTGAGTTCAAACAGTTTTTTGGGTTCTTGTTTTTTATTATGTAAATTATCAACCCATCCAGATTTTTATTAATTTAAACGTTTAAATGGTGTGAAGACTGCATAAGTCAAGTCTTTGCCAGTCATTTCACATGCAATACCTTATATATAATTAGATGCTTTATAATTGTCTGCAGTAGTTGTACATAAAAAAAATCAGAAAAACTAGCAGAAAAGGGAGATTATACTTTAAATGCAGTTTTACATGTTTAACTGCTTCTTAAGGAGTGGTTGATGCAGTGTGGGGTCAGGACGGCCTCAGGTCTTGACCTGAAAAACCTGATGGCCAATTATTTATTTATTTTTTATAATGAGCAGCGAGATAAGAACAAAATTTATGTCATCTTCAATTCTTCCTCTTTAAAAGTCTTGCTACCACTTTCTGTACAATCTGAAGATAATCTAAAGGTAATTTGTATATTAAAAAAAAGTCAATAGTCCAGACGAGCTGGGACTGCCCTGTTGGCGGTTCCTCTGTATGGACACTTGCCGTCCCTTCTCTGAAGTCTAATTGCTGCCTGGTCAACTGCAGGCCTGTTTCTCCTCTCAGCTGCAGTAGCTGTTACTGAGGAGATAAAAGCTACACGTGCTGTTCAGCCAAAGCACTGAGGCTGTTGTGATGACGGTTTGTTTGAAGTTCTGCGCTCGTTGCGATTTCTTTTCCCTTTTAATCGTCTTTCTAAAATCATTGAAAAGAGACATTTTATATTGTTTCATAGCAGAAATAAATTTCATGCATGACAATATTATAAACAGATTTTAAATCCATAGTTCTACCAATGAGTCTCCAATATTACTTCAACCAACTATGAATTTAGCTTGATTGATATCGATGACATGGATTATAGATGGCGCTTTAGACCAGACAGGTATGCTTGTTTTCATGAAGAAAAGTAGTCCGGGATTTGATCCCTGTTGTCTACATTCAGGACGCGCAGGAAGTGGACGATTCAGATCTCGAGGACGGAGGCGACGACGACGGACACGACGAGTTGTAAGAGCTCCAGGAGGATAGAGGGCGAGAGGAGACCCAACCCTTCCAGCCAGTCACCATCACCACCTTTGCTTACTTGTGGACCTTCCCTGTCCTGTGAACATTAACAGTCCACCTTAAACTAAAGCTAGCTTAAAAACCAACCAGTCAGCCCATCCAGGGCTGGTCCTGCAGTTTTTTTTTTTTTTTTTGTTGTGTTCACAATCTGCATCTTTAATTTCTGCCCAGACTGGTCTTGTCCCTCCTGAGGGATCCTTGGAACTGCGGACCATCTCTGTGGGAGACTCTGCGTCCACGAGGCCCCTCATCCTTATAGCATTGTATACTTTTGACCAAAATATTAAAAGAAATGGCGTGGATGCCCCACCCCCCTCCCCTTTTTTATTTAATTTTTTTTTAATATATATTCCAAACAAGTTTCAATCCAGTCTGTAAAATAACAAAATGTTGCTATTGTTCAGTGTTTGTTTAGGCTGAATGAAACTATCTGCAAGCTTGAAGTTTAGGGGGGTTTGCCAGTGCTCTACTACCTGATAAAAGAAATCCAGAGGACCATTGTATTTGTAAGGACTGTCACTGGGGACAAAGGGGCCATCCTTTATTTTTTTATACCTATTTTTTTGTAAACTCATCAGTGTAGCACACAGAGGCCCCCTTCCCCCCTCACATCTGTAGCCGAGACCAGTCATTTTCTATCTTCTGACAGGGGGCAGGGTAAACACTTCAGTTCTTTCTCCTCATGTCAGCATATCTACTGACTTTTTATTTTCCTCTCTATAAGGAATAGTAAACGGTTGAGTAAATTCCTTTTTATTTAATTGCTTTCACATTTTGGAGATTTGTTTTTTTAATTTAGGACTTATTTTTATTTTACCATTGTTCCCAGTTGGCCCCCGTTGGGGCAGCGGTGGCCCCTGCTCACCCTCTTAGACCTGGACGGCGGGGTGGCCGGTTCTGATGGGTCGCACTGCATTCATGCCTAATTGGAGATTCACTGTGGTTACTGAAGCAGACAAATTGGCACGGTTTACTTAAGGAGCGTTGGCTTATATCTGAAGTGGCGAGAGAACAGGTGCACGGCCCCTCCCCTCCTCCAAGCGGCGGTCTCCTACGTCTGTTTTGTACTCTGCGCCCTCGGCTCCCACGAGGAGAACGTTTGGGCACGGGGTCAAGTAGTGACGGATAGATGGGTGTCGGGAAAGCATTGTGGGAGGGGGGGTTAATAAACCATTCCATCATATTCAACTTGATGTGGAAAATGTGAAATGGTGGCTAATAAAATAATAAAAACAAAAAAGAGAAAAAAAAAAAAAGTAATGTTTTTATTTCACTTGTTAAGACATGAACTGTTGCTGGAAAGATTTAAAATTATTGAGACTGAAACAATGTATAACAAAGTAAAACTTTAAGAATATTACAGGGGTTAAGTTTTAGTTCAAAAAGTAAAACTAGATGCGAGTCTACTGCTGATTAGCACAGCAGGCGAACTGACTTAGTTTAAAACGTCACTTTTTGTTCAATTTCAATTCAGTCTTGAGAAGATTCAAATGCACCGCAGGAGTTGACGACTCACACCAGTCGAAAGGTCGCTGCAAAACAGAATCTAAATATCCTTTACTTTGTTAGTGCTTAATTAAGTCCAGAAGACTCCAAAATCCTCACATTTTACTCCCTTTAAAACTTTAGAGTCCGTATCCTGCAACTTTTGGTGTTTCCAGGCATCTAAAAGTGACCGGACACCAAGGACAAAGGATGATCTAAAAACTAGGACCCTTGATTTGTCTGGTCAATAATGCATCTATCAATAAAATTGCTAAATCTTTAGTTCAGTAATTTAGAAATACTTTACTTATATTATCTAATTATATTAAAATGTGTTTTTACTCTTAGGCAGATGCCAAATTATGTGTTCAGTTCATTGTGGTGCATGAAAAATGTAGTTTGAATGCAAATTTGGTATATTTGGACCTTGTTCTGAGCACTAGAAGGCAATAAAGAGCTTCCCTGAATTGGAAACGATAGTTTTAAGGAATGTCTCAGATACATTAGAGGATAAAGTAGAAAAGCTTCATGATCGGGCTAGAGCTGGGGTTAACTTTGGGTCCTTGTGAACGTTAGCCACACGTTTTCCTTCCATTTAACTTTTCTGGTTATTGGACCTTTGTAATATTAAAATTTTTCAGGAAGTGGAAGTTGGGATTTGATGGATGTAAAGACCCATTTATTTATTTACAATACAAAGTTCATTCATTCCAGGAACTCCCTAAAACGCTTAACAATTAACTACACACTGATATTTGAAATGCTTTATTTCTTTTTAATTAGGATTTTCCAAGCACAGCTAATGAAATAAATATTTTTAAATAAAATATAACATCAGACCATTAGGACAGTTTTGATTACAGAAATGTGGGCTTAATGAAATGTATGTTTCATTCCTATTTTTCTATTTACACCTTTGGAAAAAAAATAAAGTTTAGTGTTTTACAAAATAAATGAAGAGACCATCTGAGAAAAAAACAAATATTTTACCATTTTAAAAATTTTAAGGTACTTTAACACTTATTCTAAGTTGATCCCCAACAAGTAAATATAAGAATGATGCAAAAATGATCATGAAGTTATCCTCAGCTACCCTGTCACACAGTGACAGTAAGCAAACCTGTTTATCAGTGCAACTTACCGTCAACAACTCACTCCTCGCCCTGCAGTAACA
>JAVLVB010000120.1:644327-656828 GCA_032876305.1 Orestias chungarensis | reverse complement strand
CCCACCACCACCACACACACACACACACATCACCGGGTCCTGTCTGGTGTTTACTACAAACCCCCAGTCTCCCACCTTCCTCCCAGCTGGAGGGATGTCACTTATATATTTAAATGGACGACATCTAGAAGTGTGATGTTGACAGAGATCCAGGATGTTACTGGCTGTTATGTGTGTTGATGTAAGCCATCTGAAAAGGCTCGTGAATGGGATGGTCCCCTGGCCTGAGTGCTCACTCATCTTCCAAATGCTGCTGCTGATTTTAAAATAGGTCAGCAGGGAGTATAATAGAGCCACGGTGGGGAAGCCGGACCCTCAGAGGAGCGAGAGAGGCACTCAGAAGAAGACTTGCTTGAGGTTTTTTTTGCAACATTTTCCCTTCAACCAGACTCCAGGATGAAGTACTACGAATGCCCCGTGTCCCAGACCCTGGGAATCAAAGACTACACCTTGAGCTGTGGCAGAGGTGCAGCCTCCCTGAAGCCAGCCCGGAGCGTCCATTTCCCCAACGACATCGTTTTCCAGGACTACGTCCGGCACGGCGAGCTAGAGAGGATCGAACGTTTCATCAGGGCCAGCAGGGTCAGACTGGACACCATCTACCACTCTGGTGAGGGACCATTCAGGGTGTTGGCTTGTGAGGTTTTTAAAAAAAGGCCAAGCATGCACTGAAATAACACTGCCCTCTGTTTTTTAAAAGGACTGGCAGCCATCCACGAGGCTGTCCTGACTGGAAATCTGGAGTGTGTGAAGCTTCTGGTGCACTACGGAGCAGATATCCACCAGAGGGACGAGGAGGGGTGGACCCCGCTGCACATGGCCTGCAGTGACGGCTTCCCGCATATAGCACGGTGAGCATCCACAGGCCCCTGTGGCAAGGCATCAGTGGCTCCTCAAAGAGCAGCCAACATATGTGAAAATAAAAAAAATCAGGGCTGCAGAATAAAGACTAATGTTTGCAATTGGAGTACTTACTACTGAATATTGCATGAATCCTTAGTTCATGTTTTTTTATTTTACGTGCATGATCAATGTCCATTTATGGCACTGAGAATGTCATTTCCAACTATTCCCTTTACAGACAATGTAATCGCAATATGTTGTAGATAAACCTCCCTCACTGACCTGGAGTACGTCTTTTTTCCCCTTCAGATACCTCCTGTCGCTGGGGTCGGACCCCGAGCTGGAGAACGACTGCGGCGAGAAGCCGGCTGACCTCATCGACCCAGACAACAAGGAGCTGCTGAGGATCTTCGGGCTGGAGGTCAACGACTGAGAGATCCCGGAGCTTCGCACTCATCTGGAAGCCGCACGCAGGTTGTTGAGCTTGTCCTTTGGCGCAAACGGTCCAGCTTCCTGGGGTTTAAAGCCGTCAGAGCTCTGAAGGCTGATGGAGGGTTAGGGATGAAGGAGACCCAGCAGAGCCGACAGCAAACCTGCTGAATCTTTAGTGCCTCTCATTGTTTTATAACTTTGCTTCTTAATGTTATTTTTTTCTAAGATGCACACATGGTAAACTTTGTGAAACAAAACTGTTGCACTTTTTAGTTGCGTTAACAAAAAGCACTGCAGTATGTTTTTTTTTTTTAAGCAAGTTTATTGTTCTTTTGATGTTTCTAAATGAAATATATACTGTACATCCACTTTTTTACATTTTTGTGCTTGATTTTATTACTTGTAAAAATAAAGTTAAGAAATCATGAAGTGTTTGCCTTTTAATGCAGTAAACATGAAGATGAGCTTGTTGATTCTATTACAAGCCAGACAAAAGTGAACAAATTTGTCAAAACAATGTATATAAGAAGGAAATAGATGAAATGGCAAGTTTATTATAAAACAGAGCACCTCTTTAACATCATGTTCTTGTTTTTACCATGAACACATAATGGCATCACATAAACACATTAAGAAAAAAATAAATTTTAATAATTCAAAAAAGTCAAACTTATACATGGATTCCACATTTTATTTCACAGCTTTATTGCAAATGGTTCATTTTTTCCCTTCCCATAAACAACTTAGAAAACCATGTGCAATAGTATTCACTCCATGAAGCTTGAGACTGAACTCGGGTGTATCTAGTTTCCAGTAATCATTGTTGAAATGTTTCTACAGCTTTGCAGTTGAGCATGTTTGGGCACAGAGGATGTTAGAAGACAAAACTTTTGCATCAGATTCAAGAAGACGTCAAGCTGTGATTGTAGCCAAGGAGGATCAACAAAGTATGAAGCGAAGGCTATGAAGACTTAATATATGCAATATCTTAGTTGATGCTTTTTATGTACCTTAACGTTTTTGAATAAAATAACATTAAAGCCATTTTCGCAATAAGGCTTTAAGATTAAATGTGGAAAAAAGTGAAGGGTTGTGAATACTCTCCAGATTCAATGAAGTGAACTTATTGAGACTTTATGGATTATTGTAGAGAGGAAGATGCGGAACACCAGACTCAACAATGCCAGTGAGCTGAAAGTCACTGCCAAAGTAACTGGCTCCATGTCACTGTGCATTAATGCAGTAAACCATACAAAATGAATCCCAAACGACAATTGAGTAATTTTTTTTAATTACATTTCATAACAATCTACATGTCTAAGAAAGACATAATTTTATGTTCATACTAATAAACTATATGTATCAAAATTAGTAAAAAGTCTAAAATATATCACTCTGTATTGCTCTATGTAAAAAAGTCGCTTTCATCAAATGAGTAAAATTTATATATTTTTTATTAATATATTTGTTTCACAGATACTCATGAAAAATCTTGAAAAATAAGTAGTCCATACAACCAAAGAAAGAAAACTCAACTCTGAAAAACCCCCTCTAATTTTCCGTAGTTTATTAGAATTTAATGTTTTAATTCAATAAATTATAAACAAACTAATTAATAATGCAAAAACAAATATGCATCCAGGTCTGCAAGTTTTTGTGTAAAATCTTTAAAAAAGTCTTTCTTTCTTAGTTTTGCTGTGGCTCTCCCATTACTGCGCTCTCTTTCCTCCCCCGTTGAATCGGTAGAATGGTGAGGAGTGTGGGAGAGACTTGTTCACCTGAGCTCTACTCACACCTGGACCGATGACAGATGAGGCTGAGAGGCCACAAGCTGGTCTACTCACAGGCTGGTGTCTCAACCAACTTGAAAAAGAAAGATACAAAAAAAGTTACCAATGTAGCACAATACTCACTATTCATATAAAGCATGATATTTTTTTTTTTAGGAAACGATCTATCATTTCCTGCCCCTTATCACACAGAGATGTCCTTCTATTAACCACTCTTCAACATGGGAAAAGGGGGTTGTATTGTTTTGGTCTTAATTGCAACGGTAACACAATCATTTTGTAAGATAATCAGAACTAAGACCATCAAGTACGAACGAGGATCCAGATTTAGTTTGTAATCACACAGTAGGTCACAAGGTCCAGATTGTAAGGCAAAAATTGACTGACACTTGTTTTTGGAGTAGGAAGTCATGTTTGGGGTTGAAATAGTTTATAAAGTGAAGCGCATTTTGATTCCAATCTTACCCATCCAAAATCTCTTACAATCAAAATTTTGAAAGGATCTGGTTTATATCGCGATACCTTGGCTTTCCTAGGGTGTTGTAATCTGCTGTGATGTTTATTTCACACTCCAATTAATACACAACTCAAATTATTCAATTAAATTAGTCTTTTTTTAGGGCAAAAATGTTACAGCATAATTAGATCATCTTTGAAACAGTGCTGGAATAATATTAAAGTTGCTTGTTTAGCTGAAATGACCAAAAAACTGGGGAGACCAAATAAGCCTTTAGTACTATTACTTCTGTTGTGCTGTTAATGCTGCTGATGATCTTTTCATCTGTTGTTTCCTAAGGTTTTTCATATTCTAAAATCAAAGTACTGTTAAATACGACACGGTTTTCCTCAGACCACATCGTTATTATTGTTTAGTAGGAAATAAGAATGCGCATACTTGACTGGTTTCTGCTCGGAGCGGACCCATGTCGTTCTCTGTCCTCCGGGAACGGACTCAGCTGAACGAAGAGGGACTGCAGAACTGAAGGTGCTGATGTGTTTGCACGAGAGTTCACAACAAATAACGTGAATCAAAATTAATACGCATGCATGAAATTTTAACATGCACCAGATGTGCATACTTCTATCTCTTACCTTTTGGTGATGAAATATCAGACAGATTTTGTTTAGGAGAAGACGGATAACTGGGAGCGGTAGAAACAATGCTGAAAACTGGAGCCGACGGCGGGGAGGATTTAGGAGATTCTTGCTCGGTAAGGGTTCCAACCTTGGATGGGAGGAACCTCCAATCAGATTCTGTCTGATTGGAGTTTGACGCTGCGTCATCACCCGACGGCTGCCTGCAGGGAGAAGCAGCGGAGTCCACTGATCGAGTGTGTAAACGTGGAAGAGAAGGTGGAGTCTCGCTGAGAGGGGATGCGAAAAGGCTCAAGAATGACAACGAGGGTTTTCTCACATCTTCAGACCGCTGAGGTTTAATAGCAGCAGTCAAAGAGTCTGATCCTGGTCCAACAACGCCAGAGAGAGGGCACGTAAAAAGACTACTGAACTTTCTTTTGGGGGTTTTACTGCTTTCATCTGAGAAGTCTCCATGGTTCGGCGTTTCACGGCAGGATTTTAACAAAATGCCAGTTGAATTATGCTCTGGTGTTTCCGTAAAAACATCCAAGTGTTTCTTTTTGGAGTCCAGGACACCCCCAAAGAGCCGAGACTGATAACCTGAAACATCAGCAGCATCCCTCCTCTCACTACAGTTGATTGGAAGTGCATCTGGAACAGCAACAGCAACTCCTCTTTTGGAAACATTTGGTGGCAGCTGGGTGGGATGTTTTCGAGAGATTTCGTTGTGTTTGGTTACTGCAAGCGAAGGTTTGATTTCTGCAGACTTCTTTGGACGATACAAATCTTTTTCTGAGCTGGTTTTCTTACCCTCCAACTGTTTCTCAGATGCACGAGTGAGAGGCGCTACGGGGTCTGAAATCAGGCGGTTTTTCACTTCAAGGCACGGCAAGCTCACTGACAAAGTTTGTTGAAATGCATTTTCTTCAACACTGGCAGTCGGAGGCGGCTCCTCTTTTCTTAAAGGAGCATAAAATACAATCTTCTCACTAGAAGGATCGGGTGTTTGGCCTATAGGGGAGTTATCTGCAGGTATATAGGAGCTGAGGATAGCTTCAACCGAGTAGGGGACTTTGGTTTGGTTGGCGCACGTCGTGTCAGATACCGAGAAATAATCCTCACTTGCAGGAGTTTTAGAGAAACTGGAGAAATTTCTGGACAACTGAGGTCCTAGCAAGGCTTCCACCGAGTAACAAACGGGCTCCGGCTGGTTCTGGGTGACCAACGCAGAGCTGTGAGGTTGCTCAGTGTCTGCTACACATTGTTCTGTTTTATCTTGATGCTCATCGGGTTTCTTCTCAGCATCAGCGCTGTTATAAAAGCTTGGCCTGGAAAATAAAGGGTTCAGTTGGAATGATGAATCAATTCTTAATACACAGTTCCATTAAATTACTAAACTTACAACACCAAATAACCACAAAATTTAACGTACTTAACTTCTAGACCACTAAGTAATAGAAAGTGACACAGTTTTGTGAAATAAAAAGGAAAATACATGCACCTGCAGAGATCTGAGCACTTTCCATCAAATGTTATGTTTTTTATAACATTTTCAATCCAGTGGGGAGATTAATAACAGAAACCGGCACTTTTTATCCTACCTGAGAGGCTGTGTAAGAAAATGTGGGTTCTTGTTCTCTTCAGTCGGTCTGTTCTCCTCTGTGTTTGCCTGCTGTTCTGAAGACTCCTCTTTAGCTTTCTTTGCAAGTTTGAAAAAGACTTGCTCTTGTTCTATTACCTAGAGATGGAAGATATTACCCATTCTTAGCTGCCTCAGCACTAAGTGATCCAATAAACAGTTTCAGCGCTTACCTCGTCCAGCAGTTTCTCAGTGATTTCATCAAGTGGCTCATGGGAGAACCTGCAGTTTTGTTCTTGCAAACATTTCCCTTTCCTGTGGAAAAACTTGCATGGAAAGGAATGTGCTGCTGAGTAAAGGAAAAAAAAAAGCAAGAAAATTCTTCCTACGCTTTCTATCAGTTATCTCCTAAAACTAGGAATGACGACAGGATATTATGCATGTATGGGCAGGTCTCCCCCCTCAAGCAGAATCCTTGGATGTAAAATTTGCAGACTTCTTTGATGACACCATTGTAAACTTGAAAATGTTCCAACTGGCATTCGTCCTCCTGCGATCCAAAAACACAAACAAACACAAAATCAAATACAGGACATGTTTAGCATGAAAAACGTCAGGGGGTGTTGGATGCTGTAACTAGTTACGTGTGCTTAAGCAAACCTTAATGCATCTTCCAAATACAAAATGTCGACACACCAGACGGCCGTTCACCAACAAGGCGTTCTGTTCCTTAAATTCCTGGCTCATGAATTTTGGTTTCTCCTAAACATGAGATAATAAGTTTGAGAGAGGCAGAAAATGTGGCTTATTTTCCTCGGAGTAGTCAATGACAACTTTTGCTCACCTGCTTTGTTATTACAACTTTTGCACGTCTGGTATTATGTTGCTGGTTTTTCTTCTTCTTCTTTCCCTGATTTATCTCATTTTTCAAATTAAAGTCGCCTTTAGTTTGAGTGTTCTCAGCGTTGCAGCTCTGCCCGCTGTTGTAACTGGAGTTAAAGCTGTGGGTATATTTTTGGCCTGGAAAACCGCTCTCAGCCTTGCAGTAGGGGTTGCCCCGGTGGTTGAAGTTGTCTTTAGACTGGAAACGATAAAAGAAAAATTTGATACAGGAAATTTAGAAAGGTCACACATTCCTATAGTTCTGATTTCATAACAGGTTGTACCTCAAAACAGTTGTTTAAACCTCTAGCATGCCTTGACTGGACTGACCTATTGTGCTTTGATGATGGTCTAAAAGAAAAAACTTTGTGTCTCCAGCTCAACAACAATCGTTTTTTTTTTTTTTAAGGTTTTATTATATCCGGATACGACAAAAACGCTCTGGTCCTCAACAGATCCTACAAATATTTAGATCAGTCGATCAAAAGCAAGAAAATCTACTCTGCCTTTACGAACTGGATACAAACAAAGCTAAAACAATGAAGGTATCTGTAAAAAAAAATACACCTTATGATTCAACAGCCTAAAGCCTTTGCAGGAATGATTTAATAATTTATTTATAGTTTTCCATATGATGGGTGAGATTTTCAACCACTTTTTTTTAAAAACATAGCTTCAACACTTTTATGTTGTTTCTACAACATAAAAGTGTTGGAGTTAAGTGTTAGTGTTGGTGAGCTCTTAATGCTACAAAACAAGCAAGTAGATATAATACTAAACAATCTAAAAATATATCACATAAACATACATATACACATTTGCCCAGTTAATATAGACTTTAAAGGTTTAACCAGGGCTTTAAATGTTATTTTTTTAAATTTTTCCAACCTTTTCTTTAAAAAAAAAAAAAAAAAAAGCTGAAATCAGTGTTCTGATTTCATTCACCACTAAGTATATATTCATCAAGATGAAAAAGGATTTTGTTGCTAAATGTGACTTTAAATTGGATCCCGGTGGCTGCGGACCCCTGCTCTTAGATGTGTTTAGTAATGGTCTTATTAAGAGGATAATAAAGTGTTCCTAAAGTCCGATAATTTGTTACAGATGCACAGAACGCAACCGAATACATTTAGAGAAGCTATTGGACAAAAGCATGTAAATTATGTGTATTATGATGTGATGAACAGTCCTTTCAGCAGCAATTCATCTGATACAAATTGAAAAGACAGATCCACTTAAAAGATTATGTGAATTAAAAATATAGTTAAAAGGGTTCTCCCTTTTGTTTTCCAGATTTTGGATTTGATCAAAATGTAACTCCTTAAATCCAATTAAAACATTTAAATGAGAAAGAATAGAAGCAGATATTCAAAACATTGAAAAATTGTATAAAATTTCTTTTTTTTTCTTTTTAGCTGACAAACTGCATGTAAAATTAGTTTAATTGACCTTCAAGCTCAAAAACCCTCAAAGTAACTTTAAATGTTAAATTAACTGACCTTTCTGTCAGATCCTGCTTGTTCTCCATTTGTTTTCCTCTTCGTTCCTCTTGGACGGTTCTCCCACCTGTTGCTAAGAAACGACAGAGCATGCGCACTGATGCAGAGCAGACAGCGCCGTGGCTTCTATTAAGCGTTTCCACATGAAAACCGGCTGTTTTACCTGGATGTGACAGGAGATTCACGCGGTTTTCCCGCATCTTCGCTCAGAGCAGACAGTCCAGAGAACAAGTTAGCAAAAGCCATCTTCTTCTCCACACACGTGTGTCAAAACAAACGTGTAAAAAACTCATTCAGACGCAGCAATTAAACCTAAGTGTGGCGTAAATACGCGCATTTCTCGCCTGTCCTCTGCAGATACCTCACTAAGCTGCATTCAAACTTATAAACAAGCATTAGTCTATTTACCAGAGTCCCAAACACTCCTCAAGCGGATGTTTTTTCTTCTTCTTCTTTTTCTGCAAATGTTTTACCGGCGGTTACCGCCACCTACTGTAATGGAGTCAAAATGCTTCATATTTTACTATCTTGCATGTAGTGTCCATTTACCTATTTTGTGCCAGCATACATCTTGTTTCCTGCTCCTTCCCTACAACTGCCCCTGCATACCTCTGACAAGTAAACAACTAAACTAAATAAATAAATGAATAAAAACTCTCCTTCCTTGTGGGCTTCCTTGGGTTCCTTTTTCAACATCATAATTTTTTGGATATTCTTTTCTTATCTTAACTTGTATTTTTCTTTTTGACAAAAAGTTTTGAATCCACCTAAATATTTTTCCTGTAATGCCTAGTTTTTATTTTATTTTAATTAATAATCCTTCAACCCATCACATATCAGACGCTTTTTCAGAATTAAAGAATACTGCTACTACACTTTCTTTATTTATCTGTGCCTTTAAATGTCATTTTCCAGACATAAAGCTGCATCATACATATCTCATCCTTTTCTGAATCCACTTTGAAATCTTGATGTACAATTTGTATTGCTTAGATAATATATTAATCTGTCATTGATCATTATTTCCATTGTCTTACACATATTTGATGTTAACGCTATGGGTTATAACTTACGTAATAACTTTCTGGTTTACTATTATCTTTTCCTGCTTTTGCTATGGGTATTATTACTGACTCTTTCCAGTTCTGTGGTAGCTCTCCTTCTTCCCAGATTTTATTGAACAGCTCTAAGATGATTTCTTTAGATTGTTTACTGAGATGATCTATCATTAAATACCAGATCTGATCTTTACCTGGTGCTGTTTTCTTTGTTGTTCTGAGAGCTCTGTTTAATTGGTCCATCCTAAATGATGTATTTAGTAAATTATCATTTGCTTTATTGTTTTCTTGTAAATATTTATATTTTAGTTTTATTGCTTCCCTCCATCCTTTTACTATGTTACTCTCATGTTTTATTCCTGTTTTAATTTTAATAGAGTAATGATCGCTAGCGTTTGTTGTAGTTTTGTCGATATCGCATTCACAACTATGAGCTAATGAGTTTAAGACTATTGTTAGATCTATGACTGATTCTGTTCCTTTCCTAATATTGATTCTAGTTCCTCTACCGTCGTTAATACAAACAACGTTTTTAATTTCCTTCAATTCTTCAAGTTCCTGGCCATTTTTATCATTACTTTTTCCCCCACAAAGTAGTATTACCCTTAAAATCACTGCACTATTATCTCTCGCTCTAAATCAGTGTTTTTCAACCTTTTTGAGCCAAGGTACATTGTTTTCATTGAAAGAATTACGAGGCACACCACCAACCAAAAATGTAAACAAATGATACTCTATAGTCGCATATATTATATATATAGTCAGTCTTATCAAAGTGTCTTTAATATGAATCAAACAAACACAAACTCTTATTTTTTTTAATCATATTTTATATCTCTTATTTAAAATTGTACTTAACATGTCCACATCAAAAATACACCTGAACAGTGGCACAACAATATGGTCATAAATTTAAAGAGGTTGTAGAAAACTTTGCTTCATCCATATTAGGTTGAAACCAAACATTGTTTTACAAGCTAATTCTGTCCACAAGCATTCTGTTAGCCGGAATACAGGAAATAATTCTTATTCTGAGAGAAGCAATAATATTTGGGAGAGATTTCACTGTTACCATATGAAGAGTTGCATGTTCAAAATGTCAATATCTGTATATTTTACTCACTTTGTGTGAAACCTGTGCATGTTTGGATGAACACAGAGCTGATATTCTGGCAGGAATTGAAAAAAGACACGCATGAAGCTCTTCCTCAACAGCTCTCAGTCTCTCTCTGTTTTTAGTTTTTATAATAGCCAGGCTTGAGAAGCTCACTTCACACAGATATGTTGTGGAAAATGGGAGCAATGTCAAAATAGCTTTGTTAGCCAGAACGGGGAACTCCTGGGCAGCAGTCAACCAAAAACTGTCCAAAGGTAGATCAGCAAAGCTCAGCTTTAAACCACGATTTTGTCTCAGTTCAGTTCTTCCTGCTCCTGTAAAGTCATGTTCTTTCCAACAACTGCTGAGCTGTATGGGTCCCTACCCCAGTAAAGGCATTCAGTGAAGGCTGAAGAGAAATAAAATGACATCTTCTCTTCTAGAGTTTTTAAATGTGTACCTATTATTTCACACAGTGCAGCAGTGTGAACATTTTGCCATTTCTTGGTTAGTGGGAACATTTCAAGGTTGCCCCTTTCCACATGTTGTTGCCAGAGGTGCAACTTTGAGCGGAATCCTTTTATTTTATCCGTACTTGTGAGCAGGTTTTAATTTCGGCCTTGTATTCGTGTGTTCAGTTCATTCAGATAATGAAAAATACCCGCCAGGTATGCGAGCATTGCACACCACTCATCACTTGCAAGCAGGTTTGCGTAATCGGACCCCTCATTTGTCAGATTCACTCTGAGTTCCTCCCGCAGCTCATACACATGGGCCTGTATCTTGCCACTCGACAACCATCGGACCTCCATATGAAACAGCAAGATCGTCTGCTCTGCTCCAGTTTCCTCACACAAAGCTTTTCACAGATCGTGCCTTCACAAAGTTTACCATCTGCACAACTTCGTTCAACACCGGGGCTAGGTCTGCTGGTGAAGTCTTGGCCATGAGGGCCTCACGGTGTAAGAAACAGTGCGTAATAATTACTTCTGGGTTTCTTTCTTTCACTCTGCTTACAAAGTCTTTGGTGCGCCCGACCATGGCTGCAGCTCCATCAGTCCAGACACTCGTGCGGTTTTCCCACTTAAGTCGTCCTTGTTGAATATTTTCTGATGTGAGCCGAAAAATTTCTTCTCCTGTTGTCCTTTCTGGCAATGCCTTGCAAAATAGGAAGTTTTCTCTGATTGTGTCTCCGTCAACAAAACGCACATTGGCCAAGAGTTGAGCATGTCCACTAATATCAGTACACTCGTCAAGATGCAACGCCAACTTCTCACTGATACGGATATTTTCCAAAACCACACTTTTGATGTCTGCAGACATGTCATCAATACATCTGGAAATTGTGTTATCTGAGTAAGGGGCTTTTGCTATTTCTTTAACCGCTTCAGGTCAGAGCTTCTCATTTACAATGGCTTTACATGCGGGTAATATTAATGTCTCTGCTACAGTGTGGGAACTTTTTGATTTAGCTACAAGTTCAGCTACGTGGTAGCTAGCTTTAAGGGCTCTCTCATTTAATTTTTTGGCTTTTTTCATAAAAGTTGCCTGTTTCTCCATGTGTTTACGCAGGATTACAAAATAGTCTGTATTCTTGTTTTGAAGTGAAGGGTGTAATGGATGAATTAATGGGTTATTTAGCGTCTAAATAACCCATTAATTCATCCATTAACTTTTCAAGTGTTTAAGAACTCAGTTTTCTGAAGCTTTGTCACCCCCTTCTGGCCAGAAATTTAAAATAAATGGGAAATGCAACATAATTTCTAATATACTACAGGGAAAAATACTTCTTTAAAAATGATCAACTATTTTCTGCAAAAATCTTGCACATACGTTTGTAGTTCTTAATAATGCATTGAATTTTTTATTTTTTATTTATAGGCAAGGCAAGGCAAGGCAAGGCAAGTTTATTTGTATAGCACATTTTCGTGTACAAGACAATTCAAAGTGCTTTACATAAGAAAAAAGATCAGAAAATGAAACAATAAAATCAGTTTTGAATTTAAAAGAAATAAAAAATAAAATAAAAAAAAATTTAAAAAAAATAAATAAAAAAATGAAATAATAATAATAGTAATAGTACTCAGTTGCTATATGCACAGTTAAATAAGGCTGTTTTCAGCCTGGATTTAAACAACAGCAGAGTTGAAGCCTGTCTAACCTCTTCAGGAAGACTGTTCCAGATTTTAGGAGCATAAAACTGGAATGAAGCCTCCCCTTGTTTGGTCCTGACTCTGGGCATCAG
>JAVLVB010000120.1:611390-644227 GCA_032876305.1 Orestias chungarensis | reverse complement strand
TTCTCCATGGTGCCTTTTGTGTACTTTTAACCATTTTAACCTTGACAGGAGCAATGGCATCCATAACCTTTGAGACACTTGATGTGTTTATAGGGTTTGGCCTCTTCATTTTAACTGCGATTTAACCTCAGTGCTCACAGGGCAAAGGTCAGGAAATGGACTGTGGCCTGCAGAGCGAGGAGGTTATCATTCAGTAAATGAGTGATGAACAGAGTCCCTTTCAACAGCAGATCGTCTGATATGAATTGAACAGACTAATCTGCTTTAAAATGGTGTGAAATAAAACAAATACTAGCAAATATTTTTCATATTAGGGATTTCATCAAAATTGAATTCCTAAAATCCAATTATCTATTTCCCCCCATTTTTCTTCCATTCACATTTAATGAATTTGAGAGAGGAATGGTAAAGCTTGAATTAGGTGCACAAAAATAAAAACAACAATAAAAAACAAAGAATTTTAAATGAAATATTAAAAAAATTAATCAATTTAACATTTCTTCTATTGTTATTGATACCTTCTTAATCTATGTTGTTTATGTAACGCATCTTTACCATCACCTAATCTTTAGCTCCCGCAGAGATATTTTAAATCAAGAAGGTTACCGGATTTCAAAGTCTTGAATCGGCTGATTTTTGGTGTACTGATGCTTCACAATATGAGCTGACATTTAGATAATTAGTTTAAAACTGCACATGTAAGAGATTTGAAAAAAGTTTAAAAAATATATATAACTCTTTAAGTGGTAAACAAATCTAATATTTCCTCTGCTTTAAAAATCCTGATCGAGGGATGTTGTAATTAAAGTTAAATAAAAAACAAACCCTTTACATGATTTTAGTTTTTTCTCAGATCCTCTCATTTTATCAAGTTTTAAGTTTTTAACTTTTATCAATTACTTTCTACATTTCAGTTATTTTTGTTACCCTAAAACCCAACTGGATTAGAAACTCACATTATATGTTTTCACTTTTTTTTGGCCTCCAGTAGTTTCAATCTGAAATGAACAGAATTGTGACAAATTAAATGAAAAGAATCAGCTGACTCTGTCATCATCAGCAGGACTGATAAAAGCCCAGGCATGTTAAAGAGTAGAGATAGGAGCTGGACTTTGTTCTTCCACATGCCAGATGGGTGTTGAGCTAAAAAGCACAGGTCTGTCAAGATTTGCTCTGTCACAGGAACGTGCAGCGCTCAATACGGCAGCATTTCAATAAAGAAACGGGTTTAAAGCTACTCTGTGGTTTGCAATTATGGCTAACTATCTTTTATTTATGTAGGTAAATTATGTGGGTTGACAAAGATTATTGGACTTTGATAGAAGGATATTTGTGTTACCAACTATTAGACATTTTAAACACAACATTTTTTAAACAAAAAGCAGTTATAGTTAGTTAAAAAGATTTATTAAATATAAAATATTATTAATAAACCACTGGTTGTTTCTTTTGCAACGTAGCAAGGCTCTTTTTATTGCCGATGGATATGAGATGAATAGAAAAGGATTGTGAATGCATCTATTAACTAAAATCCTACAGTAAATGTAGAAAAATATAGAATTATTACTTAAAATGAACAAAGTAAATATATTTGTATGCTCAACCGCATATTCTTATTTTACAAATTTAAAGTGTTTGTTTTATTTTGTTCACTTTAAATTATACAATTTTTGTCGTTGATTTCTCCTCTTCTGTGCAATATAGGAAATAAATATATAATATATAGGCTATATAATATCTGGTGGTTAGTAAACATTAACTTTTTTAAGTTATGAGTGCAGACACAGGACGATCAAGTAAAGAAAACATAATTTTGGTGTGATATTTTAAAACACTACCACAAAAGTTATTTTTTCACGTAGGAATGTGTGTCAAAAAACCCGGAATCTGAATTTGTTTTGGCATAGTTGATGCAAAACAAAATATAAACCAAGTATTACATAAAAATAAAAAAAACTATAACTATATATAAACACCCATACTTCACATAACCGGTTCACAACACGTTTAATCTCAAGGGATCATAAAATTAACAATCATTCAATTCCAGATTTCAAGTAGATAGGAAATGAAATTCTTCAAAGATGATTTCATGGCTACTGGGGCCAGTTTTGTACCAGTATGACATTTTAGGTGGAAACAGGAAGCCCTGTCACCAAGTCTTCCATGTATAGATTTACTTCCGACAAATAACCTAGGAAAACAATAAATAAGACAATATTTCAATCTGTTTTATTTTCACTACATCCTGTGGGGGGGGGGATTGAGCAATGCAACAAACCCGCGAGCACGCGCTTGTGGACACCACACCTGTCCACGTCCGAGTCAAAGTCCAGGTGAGGCAGTCAGTCCCAGGATGTCCTCGCTGGAGTTGCTGTTTGCAGCGACGCCGTCAGAGCGACAGGATGCCCCGCTGGCTGCTGCTGGTTCTGCTGGGCTCTCTGGGTCTGCTGGGCCCCGGGGCCGCAGCTCAGGAGCATCCGGGCTCCACGCCGCCTCCGCCGGGTCAGGCCTCGGAAGGCGGCGGCCAGGCGGAGGAGGACAGCTCGGACTGGGGCCTGAACTCATTCAGAGGAGGCTTCGAGGCGGTCAGCGGCTACTTTGACTCCATGCTGGAGTTCATGGGGGGAAAGGATGGAGTGTGTCAATATCGCTGCAGACATGGTAAAAAAAAAAAGTACAATAATCTGACCTGGATTAAATTAAATTAAATCCCATACTTTGATTTAAGGTTAAAACAATACATCATTTTACTGAGATTATAACAGCCATAGCAAGGACATAAATACAGGGGAAGCCTTATGTCATTTTAAATCATGTGCTTTTGTATTATTTCCAAAATCTGGCAGTTAAATGTTTTCTGTAATTTGTTGCATAATTGCATGTGAATAATTTAAAAACGAATTTATGTCAGGGTGAGACTTTTAAAGCCGTGACTTTTTTTTTGTCACACTGAGCAAAGGAGATGTTTTGTGGTTCACCTATTATCATCTCTAACTTCCTTTTTAAAGGATGTTAAAAAAGCTCAAAAAACATAAAGAAATGACTCGTGGGGAGACATCAACTTGTGATGCAGCAAAAACAAACAGAGTTTCTGCATTCTGGTCCTTTTTACTGCATCTGTTAAAAGATGGACCAGCCTGGCTGAAGGAGTAATCGTTTATTTGCTTTTTAATCTGGAAACATATCTATGGATTTAACTATAATCCGAGTGGATAAATAAATGCATTCTGAATTTACAAGTTTTAATTGTCTCCATCTAACGAACTCAGGAAATGAAGTTTAGAAGCTTAACACTTAATACCTAATAAAAACATTTAAAAAAACCTAAATGAATCGTTGTAAAATACTTTTAACCTCAGCGTGATGCACACTCACATGATACACAAAGAAACAGAGTTTTCAGTCTTTTTTTTGGGCCGTGAGAGGAAGCTGGGGAACCCAGAGAGAATCCACGGATGCACAGGGACAACATGGAAACTGTTCAGTTTAATTTTAACCGCAGGCTTGGATTCAAACCCAGGACTTTTCTTGCTCCAAAGGAAACAGCAAAACCGTGCTTGGCTTAAATACAGTTTAAGATATATTTTCTGAGGGTTAAAATTATAAATATCTTAATTTATCTAATCAAGACAATTTAATTAACACTTTACATATTAAATATAAAGTTGTTCTGCTATGAATGTATCACAATGATGCATTATTGACACATTCGTTGTTCTAGACGTTATTCAAAATGTTTCCTGTTAATATTTTATAAAAAAAATACTGAAGTTCTCCCTGTTCCCTTGAATTGCTATGATTTACTCAAACTGTAAACGCAGATATTTTCCCCAGATATCGGCTCTCACCCAGATAGGTGAGGCTCTGGAAACGGACTGTGGCCTCTGGGTGAAAAGAGAAAGGTCAGCAGGTCACTGGGGGATGTGGCAAGAAGTTTGATTCTGTGTTTGTGTGTGCAAACACGGATCTGTTTTAAACTATCGAGTATTTTACGAAAACATACTTGCTTTTTGCGAAAACCGATCTGCATTTTTTTTTGTTTGTTTTCTAGGTAAAGCGCCACTTCCTCGCCCAGGTTACAGCATGCCTGAGCCGGATGGATGCACCTCATACTTCTTTGGTCTTCCTATTCCAGATGGGGTACGCTAGCTTATTGGTTAAAAAGGTGTATTTTGTTAACTGACTAAATGTTAATTAAACTGTTTTACTCATGAATTCTACATTTATAATGTTTTTGTAACAATAGTAGATTACATGCCTTAGAAATTGTTATAAAGTTGGCTTAGAAGGAAAGCTAATGAAAACATATGGTTGTAGGGAAATGTAGGTAGCATCGTGCAACAAATGTAAAGAAAGAAAAAAAGCTGCTAATGATAAATTCCTCCTTTAATGCATGTTATATTCCGACAATGAAGCTTTTTGAAACACACTGAAGTCCATTAAAACAAATTTTTGGTTTTACCAAATTGCACTTTTGCTGGTCCATTCAAAGTAAGTTAAAAGTTTTTTTTTATTTGTTTCTTTAACGTCTACAATGTAATCCCTGACATTTTAGGTTATAAATATGAAGTAACACTGAGGTTTTCTTTCTTTTTAGCCACTTGTCTTGAATCTATAAAAGGGAGGACAGAATAAGACTAGACTGGGAATTGTGGACAGTCTAGTGGTGAAGATCCATCTCTGTATGTTTTCACACTATGTCTAATTTTCCTTTTGTTGATTATTTAAGTAACAGATGATTTCAGTTTTCATGTCAATTACAGCTGAACTTCAATAAAATACTATGAAATAAAACATAGAATCATAGTTAAGTAATTAAACATGGAAACTGAGAGTATATTCAGCTTAATTCAGGAGCTAGATTTTTCAAAGTGCTTTAAGAGAAACCTTAAGCTAAGTCTTATAGGTGAAAGAGGGACTGAACAAAGTATTGGCAGCCATTGTACCAATAATTGGATTTGCTCAGCAAATGCCCGTGGTTTTTTTTTTCTAAAACTTTCAGTGTAAGGTTTTGTTGCTGCAACAAAAGCTCGGTTTGTTTGTCACGCTACATAAAATCCAACTGCCCTGTGTTCTCTTTCCAGATGGACGTGGGGATCCCAGCGATGACCAAGTGCTGCAATCAGCTGGATACGTGTTATGACACCTGCGGCTCCAACAAGTACCGCTGTGACTCCAAGTTTCGCTGGTGCCTCCACAGCATCTGCTCCGACCTCAAGAAGAGCCTCGGATTTGTGTCCAAGGTCGAAGGTCAGCGATTCACGCTTTTTACTGTTGTTTAGCGAAGCCACTGTAGGATTTTTTTACAACCTTCGATGAACATTTTAACTTTAAAATGAATCCATTTTGGAAAACAAGGTTTTTACTTTTATTTCAACATAGGACAGTACTTTATTGATCCCAAATGGGGAAATTCAAGCATCTGGGAGCAACCATCGGCAGACCTAAAGACATGTATACACATACAAGAGACTTTATACACATAATCAGGGTGACTTACTATCAATTATCTAGAACACTAATTAAGTATACCCCATATTCTACCAAGTATTGCAACTGGTTATGCATTCTGAATGGGTATACAGTATATAAATAAAAACAAAACCATAAATAATCAGTATAAGGATAAAGGGTGAAAGGTCAATAAGGTAGACTGGCATTCCAGGCTATAGAGTCCAAGCAGTTTAGGTTATTTTTTAATTTAAACCATTTTATATCATTGTTAATCCTTAAATATTTTAATATACAATTGGTCTCCATTATCTTGCATGCGTGATTCATCTTTGCTGATGAATTGTTGATCAAGTGTTGGAGGCCTCCTTGCCATCACATTAATTTTAGCTGGTTTCCAGCAGATAAAAATTAAAACATAACTTTAAACCTGCTGTAAATCAAAAACTCCACAGAAACATGTGCGCAAATGCTAGTCTGACAGCAAAATATTTTTTTGTCTTACCTTTAAATTATAAATCCAAACCAAACTTCTACATATATATTTTGTTAGAATGTTAAGTATCATTCTATATATAAATGCAAAGTCATTCTGGTTGTCTGAGGGATCAGTCAGAGAGCAGGTCTTGTGTTTTTGACCAGCCGCTGTTTTCCGTCCTTCAGCGTGCGAGACTGTGGCCGACACCTTGTTCAACACGGTGTGGACTCTGGGCTGCAGGTCTTACATGAACAGCCAAAGAGCGGCCTGCTACTGTCCAGGAGAGGAGAAAGATGAACTGTAAACCACGGAAGCACGAGCTGATGTTTCACAAGAAAGATGCAGCGAGATGCATCGCATTCGATGTTGTAAGATGGCCTGACCGCCGTCTGGGTAATTTATTTGAGCCTTGTCGTCCTTGTTGTTTTCCTAAAATGATTTATTCAGAAAAAAAAAATGTATTGTTTTATTTCTTTATTTCAACATAAATGTTTACGGACCTGTGAGGTGTTTAAATGTTATAGCCTATAATTTAGGTGTTAAATGTGCTTCTAAAAATAAAAATGTAAGAAAACAGACTTGTTTCGTTTATTAACTTCGCATGATCTACTTTAAGTGAATTAAAAAGAAGACCAAATTCTGAAAAAGGTTTTTTTTTAACTCCGTACAATAGTTTGATTTGTGGTATGAGTCTTTGTAAACACTGGGAATGAAACGATAGTCGTCCACCATTGATCTTTACTATATTTTAAGTCTCAACAAGGAAATCAACCTCCTCTAACCTCTGATTTCCTAATTATAAATTGAAACTAAACTAAACTTTTATAACACAAACCTAAAGTCTCTGAACCCATAAAGAAAGTGATTGTTTTTTAAAAAAGCTCACTAAACCTAACCCTCCATCTTTTAAATTTGTAATATTTAAAGCTGAAAACTTTACTTTATTATTTTTCAAAAGTTGAGAAAGGAAAATATCAACATTGTACACAAGAATCTGACAAGTGTGGCATGTACATGAATTTTGTGGTATTTGTTTATACAGGTAATCTTACTGCAGGTACAGTTCTTACAAGGCTTTTGACCGTTTCTTAACGTTACTTGAATGTTGCCAAGAAAAAACAAAAACTTAAAGATAATATTTTCCCTGAAACAGAATATATCTCTGGCCAGTTTCCATGAGAAGAATCACCACAATATGATGCTACAACCATGTTTTCTCATCAAAATGTTTTTAGAGTCATGGAGGGTGTTATCGTCTAGCACATTTGAATGGAAACTGATCATTTCAACTTTCTTTTCATCTGACCAAAGCAACGCCTTCATAGTTGCTGTGTAAGCTACACGGCTAGTGGCTAATTATTAACATCTTCCTTACTACAGTGGCTTTCTTCCTTTCATCAAGCCCAAACTATTCGAGCGCATGATGACTAGTTGCTTCTGTCGACAGATTCTCCAGTTTGAGCCGGCAGGATGTTCAGCTCCTTCACTTTTAAGCATCCTGGTTGATTACCGATTTTCTTCTTCTCTGTCAGTTTAGTTGAATTTTAGTTGTATTGTGCTAGATTTGCAGTTGTGTCATCGTCTTTTATATTATGGATTGAACTTTGATCTGGGAGAATCCATGTCTGCTTAAAACTTCTCCAAAACCTTGTATCAGAATTAAACTAGCATAATACAAACATCCACAATCATTTAAGTTCTTAAACTTTTTACTGGGAGAGAACAAACACGTTTGGCTACACAATTAGATTAATTAGAGCAACAAAACTTGTCCATAAACGTTTAAAACATTAAAATAACATGACAGTGGTGACAAAGTAAAAACCTTAATGTAAAATAGGAACATTTGGGGATAATACATTCTTCTGATGAAGTTTTCATTTACTTCTGACGGTTAGAGAAGGATTCATCTCAGACACAGTCTAGTTAAATTGTGGGTCAACATAGAGGTCAATAATCCATCATGGTTCACATAAACGTCCACTGATCGCTGAAAGAAAACAGAAAACAGTTTAAGGTTGGACTTTACTTGACATAAAAGTAAGTTTCTATTTCTAAGAGATTCCCTCAATCAAGTTAAAGTTTAGGCTACGATGGATTTTGTGTTCAAACGTTTAATTATCAGTTTAAACAAAGGAAGTTTTACTTTTTGTATTTATTGGAGACTTTATGAACCTGATATACACAAGATAGCACTGGTCTTCTCAAAGTTAAGGAATATTGTGGCAATATTTCAAAGATAACACCAGATGTGATATTTAAGATTTTTCATTACTATTGTTTGCAACAAATTATTAAAGTTTATGTTGCATGCAAAAAAATGTGAGGAGGTGAAAATGAGCTAAAAATTAAATCTGTCGTTGCCGTTACTTTTAACAATTAAAAGAACAATTTAACACCATTCAATCCTCAGTCAATAACTATTTGGCTCGGAGGTCCCACACAGTTTCCGCTGTGTTTTGACAAAAGGTTAAGAGGAAAACATCAGTGTTGAAAACAAGTTGTCTTAAGCAAACCAGATTTTAATCACTATATGGAAACAAGCCAAATTCATCTGTGGATTACCTGTAAAATCTAAAGCCTCTGAGAAAAGACATCTTATAGAAACCTAAAGATAAGAATGAAGGCTCCAAAGTTGGCATCAATGATGAGCCACTGTAGTCGGGAGAGAAAATACAAAAGAAAAAAAAAAACATACCTGGAAATGTATTGGTGTTAACCTGCGTTAAAGCAGCTCAGAGTCCAGGGAGTCTAGACTCGGCCGGGGGTTTGAGCTGGGGATCTGCGTCATCAGCCTCGCTTTCCGGTTAAACTCCAGAAGCTACAAAAGATTTTCATTAAATATTTGTATCATCTGTTTAGGACTTTTGTTTTCACCCTATGAATATTACCTTCAACACAAACACATTAATTTTAACAAATCGTGAAAGCACATAAAAGGCTGAGGTTGTCCTTACCCTTTCTCTTAAATTGGCCTTGATTTCCTCCTCTGTGGGCTGTTTCTTCTCTGTTTTTGTCTTTGCTTTATCATCAGCTTTATTGCTTTTTAAGCCTTTGGAGGTGAAGCTCTTTGTCAACGTGGTTTTCACTTCTGTAGTGAGTGTCCCTGCAGGCTTTTTCTCGGCAGCAGCCGTTTCTGAAGCTTTTCCGTCTGCGGCAAACGTCTCTGCGCCTTTTTGCTCGGTGGCGGATTTCCCAGTCGGTTTACTCGCCGTAGAGTGTTTCTCAGTTTTCTTCTGTAATAAATCCTTCATCTTTTCTGGGCTTTGTCTGTTTTTTTTACTCATTTTCCTGTGTTTTTTCTCCTCACTGCTATCCCGGGACGCTTTGGTGTCGAGGTCCGAACGGGTACGAGAACCAGAGGGTTCCCGGCTCTGACCTTCACTGGCAGACAAGTTTGGATTCATTAATCTCATAATCTCAGGAAGAGACAGATGAGCTGGGTGGTTGGGACTTCTCATATCTGCTAAAAGTGAATGCCACTGCGGATGGGATTGTGGGTTGAGAGTTATGGGGGATCCGTGACTTTGATTTGGATCAAACACCCAGTTGGAGTTTATAGCACTATTGTAGGCATTGTAGTAGTTCATATACTGGGCGTACTGGTAGAAACTGTAGTCGGAGTAGGCGGCGGTGTAAGGAGAGGGATAAGCATGTGGTTGGCTGCTGTAACTCGGCCTCTGCGGCTCTTTCCCGGGATCGGTCCGGCTCCGCCTTCGCCCTTCATCCCGGCCCCTGTTGCGAGAATGTCTGTGCGCATCTCTGCTGCAAGAACGCTGCCGATGACGCAAACGGCTCCGACTGCGGCTTCTAGAGCGAGATCTGTACGAAGACGAGGAGGAAGTAGAGGAGGAGGAAGAAGAGGAGCGGGACCTAGTGTGTTTTCTCTCCTTCCTGCTGTCGCTCGTCCGTTTGCAATCGTTCTTCCTTCCGTACAGCCTCTCTTCGGTGCGATCTGTTAGTTTGCTCAACTCCTGCATGTCCAAATTCAAACCCAGAGTTTTAAGAATGCTTTGCACTTGTTTTTGCTTTTCATCTATTGTCGGGGTTTCTTTTTCCTCTTTCCTCTTCCTCGCCTCAGGGGAGGACACTGAGTGACTGGGCGACTCTGAAACAATCCTCCTTTTGACTTTCTTTACCTCGCTTTCTTCAGGGGAAGATAAATCTTGATTAAAGGATTCAGCCTTTGAGTTCAGACTTCTGCCTGACAGTGAGGGTCCAGCCTCTGACCTCTGACTTTCACTCTTGGGGGTTTTTGGAAAATTATCTACATCATCTTTGATCATATTTCTGAGCTTACTGATGTCCAACCCATTGTTGAGCAGACTGATGAAGCGATCGTAACCACTTTTAACATTACTCCCACCCTTGAAACCTCTGTCCTTTTCCCTCTTACTCTTAAAACTTTTGCTGGTTTCTGGCTTAGAAGCTCTGTCGCCATTGTTCTTGTGATCAGAACCTCTGCTTGCGCTATTGTCAGGCTCAGAACATTTCTTTGTACTGATCTCGGGCTCAAGGCTTTTCTTCAAGCTACTCTTTCCTTCAGACAGTCTGTCAATCGCACCTCGGTTGATGCTCCTTTCATCTTCAGAGCTTTTGTCGACAGCGTTTTCATGCCCAGAACCTCTGAACGGACTGCTGTCAGTCTCAAACTTTCTGCTGACACTATTCTTCTGTTCAGAGGGATTGCTAAGGCTGTTCTTGCACTCAGAAACTTTCCTGATGCTAAACTTGATTTCAGGCCTTCTACTGATGCCGCTCCCGTCCTCACGGTCTCTGTCAGCACTGCTTTCGTCCTCAACAATGTTGCTGATATTGCTCTTGCCTCCAGGAGGTTTGTTGATTGTACTCTCGTGGTCAGAGTCTCTGTCAACACTTTTCTTGCCCTCATAGTCTCTTTTTGGAGTGCTCTTGCAGTCAGAATGGCTGTTTAGACTTTTCTGGTGATCGGAATATCTATTTGAAGTTTTCTGGTGGTCAGATTCTTTGTGTAGACTTTTCTGGTGTACAGTATGTCTATCTGACGTTTTCTGGTGTTCAGTATATCTGTCTGAATTTTTCTGGTGATCAGTATGTCTGTCTGACGTTTTCTGGTGTTCAGTATGTCTGTCTGACGTTTTCTGGTGATCAGTATGTCTGTCTGACGTTTTCTGGTGTTCAGTATGTCTGTCTGACGTTTTCTGGTGTTCAGTATGTCTGTCTGATGTTTTCTGGTGTTCAGTATGTCTGTCTGACGTTTTCTGGTGTTCAGTATGTCTGTCTGATGTTTTCTGGTGTTCAGTATGTCTGTCTGACGTTTTCTGGTGTTCAGTATGTCTGTCTGACGTTTTCTGGTGTTCAGTATGTCTGTCTGACATTTTCTGGTGTTCAGTATGTCTGTCTAAAGTTTTCTGGTGTTCAGTATGTCCGTCTGACGTTTTCTGGTGTTCAGTATGTCTGTCTGACATTTTCTGGTGTTCAGTATGTCTGTCTAAAGTTTTCTGTTGTTCAGTATGTCCGTCTGCTTTGCTCTCACACTGAGATTTCTCGCTTCCACTGTTCTGAAGTTCAGAACATTTGTCGACACTGCTGTCCCGCTCACAAACTTTCCTTGCATTGCTTTCGCGCTCTAAACTCCCGCTGGTTCTGCACTCTTCCTCAGAACCTTTCTTAGCACTGCTCTCCATCTTTATTCCATAAGGTTCAACATAAGGGATCTGAAAAACATCAGATAAAGGTACATTTATGTATCCATTTCTTCTGGTGAAGTGGCGAGATAATCGTTACTTCTTTATCCAAAGGCTAACGCAAAACAATAACATAACAGACAGGAATCATTCACTTTGAGATACAGGTAACAAATTTTGACCATATCAAAAATGTCACAAAGGACCATGGGTTGTAGCAAAAGGGGACGACATAAATAATTTTCACTTTTTGTCTAACAGGTTCAAACTAAAATATTATTGAATAAATTACAAAAAATACAAGCAAGTAACAAGCATTGGCAAAAATGGCATAAAAATGATCGTAAAGTTACTGTAAACATCAAACTGTGTCAAACCCTTGTCAATGAATGGCATTTTGTCTCCTAAATGTTTTTCTGTGTTGCTCCTTTAGTAATTCCTACTCCTAAATATCTTGTATATCATGCAAAATGGACACATTGCCCACTTAGCAAAATACGTTTGTCTTCCCGATGACATACAAACACTAAAGGAAAAACACTGCAGGTGAAATTAAAAATCTCAGCATGTACCATTCTCTTTAAGTTGATGCTGGATCCCTTGTTAAGCACGCTGAGCAAGCGCTCATATCCCTTGTTAGCGCTGTTCTCCTCCTTTGCAGTCGAAGTGATGCTGTGGTCAGGAGGCTGCAGGGGGACATCATGAGCCTGGAAAACATCACACACTCAACATTTTAATTCAACCACTAGCATAATAGTCACAATTCAAATATCTGTAACAGCACTCAATGATATGCAATGGATAGCATAGAGCAGCATTTCATCAAATCCCATTCCCAAGCCCGTGTTTTTAAAACTTCTGGACAATAATTAGATATTAGAAGTAATATTAATAAATAAAAATTGCCAAAGAATACAATTTTTAGTAAAGAATCAATAAAAAGCACGAGGGATATTCACGCTGCCGTTAATGACATTGTGTTAAACCAAATCAGAGGTCACTAAAATTAGCGTTGCTTGATGTGTACGTTTGTCAAAGCAATGTGGGACTTAGTTTTTTCTCTCGTCCAATGTCTGATCGGACTTGAGACGACACGTTTAGTAGCACGTGGTCATTCAACCGCTGGTTTCTCTAGAAAACCGTGTGGGTTGATAATTTCAAAATCTTTCTGGGGAAAACCTGATCTGACCAGAGAGACAGCATCCATCCCACTTTAGTTGGAGAAGCTCTTCTTTCTAGGAAAGTGGACGAACTTATTAGTCGCCCGCAATATTGACAACCCAGGACCCAGAGCAGGAAGCAGAGTCATAGTTTAACATGTCTGCTCGCAACCAAAATCCAACTGCATAAAGATTAAGCTTAAAAAAGCAAATCCTAAAAATCTCAAAGGTATATCTGAGTCTGACTGAAGAAAAAAAAAATCTAAGTTTTAGACCTACTTTGATGAATGTAAAATCTTTTTCTTTGAACATCTCCCTATTCAATGACTTGAGTTGGGATAATCAGATTGATCTGTTTTGTCTCACAGAAACCTGGCTGCAGGAACAGGATCGTATTGATGTTAATGAGTCAAACCCCTCTAAATATATAAATGTTCAGATTCCTCGGCATACTAAGTGAAGAGCACAAGTACCAACCATTTTTCATGTGTTAAATAATTAAAGACCAATTTTGTCATCTTTACTAATCTTTTTATTCCATATTTTTGTATGTTTCCTAAAAACTAAACTTAAGAGTTTTTAGGTAAAACAACCACAATGTACAGAAGTAAACATTAGAAATATATGTTTGTTCTACAGAGTACAAATATCAATTTTAATAATATTACAAAAACAAATTCTTCATTAATATTAGTAATTGTTGAGAGGCATCTGTAACGCTTTACAAATTCCAGTTACCATGTGGAAGAAAAACTCAAGAGGACGTACCGTAGCGCTCAGGTTGGGAGCAACTCCTTTGTTAAGTAAACTGAGTAAGCGCTCATATCCTTTGCTAGTCTCGCTCTCGTGCTTTTCAGGGGAAGTAATACTGCTTTCAGGAGGCAGCGGAGGCACATCAGCAACCTGTAACACATCCCAAATTCAGGAATATTCATTTTATATTGAAAGTAGGTAGCTTGGCACCAAGTATGTGGTGATGTGATGTAGAGGATTGGATAGTTTACAATAATTTCAGACATAAGTACATGACTTTTTAAGTGCATCACCCAACAATGGTTAAAACCTCTAAATACTTCAAAAGTCTGGACTTTGTAATATGACTTTACATATGTTGTTTATACCTATATACCTTTTTACAGCACTAAGAGAAAAATGACATGCACCTTTCTGGTCATGTTAGGAGCCGCTGCTGCTGCTTTGTTGAGGGCGTTGAGAAGCTGCTCATATCCCCTGTTGGCGGTTCTCTCCTGCTGCTTCACAGGTGAAGTGATGCTGCGGTCGGGAGGTGGCAGGGGGATGTCTGGCACCTGATATACATCAAACACTCGTCAACATCACTAAAACGGGCATTTGTTTCACGAAGAGTTAAACTAAAAATTAGTTCAGGTTAAGATTATTGGAAGAAGCATAGATGCAACATTTTATCTGCTTAATTCATTCCAAAGAAAAGTTTTGGTTGGACCATTGCACTCCTGCAGCAACCCACCAGATTCAAACCACCACTTTGCTTTGAATCTGGTGTAACATCATTGGGTCTAAAACCTGTCAAATAAAAGTTTGTTTTAGAATTTGTTTTTTATTTTTTACTGATTAGGGACATGCAAAAAGCGAGAAAATAGAGGAAGTACTATTTTCTTATCACTGCCCTTAAAATAGGGTTAGACTTATTAATAACCTTTTAGTCTGTTAATACTGTCCACACAGATTTATTCAGAGAACAGATTTTGTTTATTCTACCCTTAAGGTGCAATTAATAAAACGATCCAATGAATATTTGATTTCATTTACTTTTTTTGTCTACCTAAAATGTCTATTTCAACTTCTACGTCCGCACAATATAGACATACCAAAGTTTTCAGGTTGATATCTGCTCCTCTGTTCAGCACATCGAGGAAGCGCTCGAAGCCCTTACAGGCCAGGCTCTCCTCTTTAACAAGTGAAGTCACACCTCGGGTGGTAAGAGGTGGAGGAGCATCAGGGATCTGTCAAACACCAGACATGCATCAATACCACTAAAATACTCAAGAGGTAAAACACAGCTTCAGTAATTTGGGACAGTACAGTCCCAAATGCACCACATTTACTCGTTTTCCACCAAGGGCTGACGTGCTGGTGTTAGACCCGGTTCGCAGCCGGTTCCAAGCGCGAACCGACAAAGAACCGTTGTTTTTCCACACACCGGTGCTAGCCGACAAGCTGCGTGATTACGTCGCTCCACGCATATGCGTACGTCACCATTACCCAGTAGATTTAGCGCCAAATCCAACCGCCACAGGGCCACAACAACACTTTTTAAGCTTGTTAATAATTTGCTCACCACTGCGCTCAGACCCTCCCGCAGCCATCTGGATGTATTGGATCACCGGTTTGGCTCTGAAGCCCCACAAGCTTGTTTTCCACTTTGGTGGAGGACCACACTGCAAGCAGGAAGTTTGTCTCCTCCACTGCCCACTGCTGCTTTGACTTCAGGTCCATTTTGTTTCTTTTGTCGCACAAGCAACTCCAGTTTTGTTAAAAAACTGACCGCTCTCTTCCTGTTTACCGGCTAATAGTACATAGCCCCGCCACAGCCACTGACGTCATCACGTCGAGCCGGTTCTTTCCTCTGACCCCAGAAAGAGTTGGGGCCAGCTAAACCCCAGTCTGGAACCAGTTTGGTCAGTGGAAACAGAAAGAACCGGTGCTAACTCCGAACCAGCACTGGAACCAGTTTGGTGGAAAAGGACGCATTATTAACAGGCCTTACAGTTTTTGTTGTAAAACCTTTTGTTCTTCCTTTGTAACACCTAAAACAATAATAAACCAAGAAGGTATAACAAAATAACTATGTATAAGTACGTATGTATGCTGTGCATCATTTCAAAACAGAAACTGCATACAAACAGAAATAAATGTAGTACGACTAATTTTATTACGATTCTCAATCGGCAAACGTTTCCATGTAAAGCCTACGTCACTAGAAAGTTTTAGACCATCATAAATGTCGGTTCAGTAGTCATGGGGGGAATCCTTTTCCTTGAGATGGCTTTGTTTAAGAAAAAATAAATAAAAAAATAGTACAAACCTTCTCTCTATGTGGTGAAACCCGGGGGTCCCGAAGTCTGTGCGCCTTTAATGCCTTCACTCTGAGCTTCAGTGGATGGTGTTGCTGCTTCACTTCATCTTTTCTCAAAGTAGTGGGTTTTGCTTTTAGTTTGGAGAACTTAACCTAAGAAGAACACAGAAACAAATAACATGTAATATATTTTATCTCAGACTGCAATTCTTAATTGACAAAAAACATTTCAATTGTGTTATTTAATCAGCCCAAAATGATTAAAAAATAAAAACAAAGATTTTTGAAAAACAAAAAAATGGTTACAGTAGTCATTAATTCAGTGTATATTTTCTAGTCCAAATCAGTTCATAACTTACGCATACAGTACCTATAACAAGCATTCAATGTTTTACCCTTTATGTACAAATATTTAACATAAAATAAGTGATTGCATAAATATTCAACCCTATCAAAGTCACTGATCTAAACAGAGGTCCAGCAAATTGGTGCATGTAATCTCACATAAGAGGAATCTAGAAAACCTGGGTGAACATATCTCAAGTTATTGTAGTATAAAGACACCTGTGTCTAGACAGTTCAGTTATTGGGGAAATAAGTAAAAGCCATTTAGTGGATACAGAAAATCTCTTAAGATACTTGAGCATCTGTCATTGATCACAACCGATTTGTAAAATCAATAAATAGTTAAAACATCCTAGGGGAAAATAATTTCTATAGGTACTCTACATACACTAACTCAGTGTTTTTCAACCTTTTTGAGCCAAGGTACATTGCTTTCATTGAAAGAATTACGAGGCACACCACCAAGCAAAAATTTAAACAAATATACTCTATAGTCGTATATATTACATTTATAGTAATTCTTATAAAAGTGTCTTTAATATGAATCAAAAAAGCATGTATATTTTTATCATATTTGATAGATTTTATTTGAAATTGCACTTAACATGTCCACATCAAAAATACTCAACAATTATCCAATTTCACCAAGATAATTTTCATGGCACACCTGACGATCACCCACACAGTGGTTGAAAAACACTGCACTAACTAACATTTGAATAAATACCCATTAGAAAGCTGCACCCCAACAATATGGTCTTTACAGCCATTAAATCTTATTTGAATGGGTTAGGTTATTTTTTGAATACTCTAAAGTTGAGGTCAGGTCATTCTCAGAAACAAAACTACTGGCTGTAGTTTTATGACTATTATTATAAAAAAATATTAGACCTTAGACGAAGTTAAAGACATTCTTGAGCTTATAAAACAACTTTTTGTAAGATTTAGTCATATATATGAACACATTTATTATTTGGTTTTAATTTTGACCCTCCAAAGAATAGTGAGTAATATAGACAGTGCATTTAAATGTGCGCATTTTATTTTTATCTTAAAAATCGCTGCAGTCCATTATATATTACTTTTGTTTTGTAAATATAATTTTTGTATATATTGTACTATTTTAATCTTTATCCATCTTTGAAATAAGTGCCTTGCTATCCTATTGCTCCTGTGACTCTGAGAATTTCCCCACTGTGGGACTAATAAAAGAGTATCGTATATAATCATCCTGGAAGTCAGACAGTTCAAAAATAAACATTAAAACCAAATTTAGATATGAGGAAAATCTCCACAGAGCCACACATGGCATGTTATCGTCATTACCTTAGAGAAAAAGCTGAATGAACGCTGCTGCAATATCTCAGACACTCTGTCTCTAAGTGAAAACCCGTCAACAGGAGCTTTCAGCTCAGATGGATCCTTCCCAACCATTTCAGTTGCCTTGAAGTTGATGTTGGCTTTCTTATGTATGATCTGCTCGTGTAACTGGTGAAGCTCTTGGTGCTTCCTAGCCAACTCCGAATCCTCCTCCTCCGGGGTCCCATTGGGGTGTGGGAGGTTTCGAGATGGAGGCCCTAGTTCTCTCCATTCTACCCCTCTGCTGTGAGGCTCAACAAAGGTGTGCGCAGGGCGTGTCTCCCAGTCGCCGACCATCCATGGGACTCTCTCCATGCTGTTGTTGCTGATAAACCTCTGGTGATTTGGCTCCGGGGGCATCTGCAGCCTTTGAAGGGGGTACCTCCAGCCAGTGTCATGTGGATTCATCCTCCTGCCTTTGACAGTTTATAGGGACTCTAGAGATAGAAAACATGGACACACTTTAAATACTGAACAGAAATCAAGACCCCATAATAAAAATGATAATGACTCTTAAGCTAGCGAAACCAAAACACTATCGAGAATTAGCTTTTAAAACTCAAACTTCATCAACAAGTATTTGATATTAAGGTACATACCCGTAGAAAAAATACATTTTAGTTCGAGTTCCTAAATTAGTTAAAAACAGGGCCACATAAATGATCGTTCAGATAAACGTTAGTTAGCAAAGAAGCTAACAGCTTTACCTTCTGTTGGAAAAACCGTCGTCCACGAAACAATAATTTTTTTAATTCCCCTAAAAATTAAGTTGAACGTCAAAAACAACGAGTTATGACCATAGTTAGATGAGATTAATCTTATTTTAGGAAACACCGACATAAATCCTCCATAAACTGCTCTGAGCAAAAGGCCAGCTTTTTTCCCCTAACATTAAAACCACCGGAGTTGAACAGCGCCACCTCTGTTCCGGAGTTGAACAGCGCCAGCTCTGTTCCGGAGTTGAACAGCGCCAGCTCTGTTCCGGAGTTGAACAGCGCCACCTCTGTTCCGGAGTTGAACAGCGCCACCTCTGTTCCGGAGTTGAACAGCGCCACCTCTGTTCCGGAGTTGAACAGCGCCACCTCTGTTCCGGAGTGTCAACGTCGAAAAAACGCTTGAAAAAAGATTAAAAATACTCGTCTCCTTTACTTCTTATATTAATTTATTGAATACATTGATAGTAAAGTCCCATTATAGTATCAGGAAAACGTGAACAATGTCCTACCTGGTAGTAAAATATATATTTGCGATAATTAATGTTGAAGTGAATAAAGAGGAAATTAACCTTAACTCTGATATTACAGTAAAAATACACAAATCTCAGATTTTATGTTTAGAATCTGTTTTTAAAGACAAAATGTCAAACAAACAAAAAACATAATTGAAAAACAAATACTTCAGGCTATTTCCGATAGATTATTACATGTTAACTTTCCGTTAATTTAGCGGTTAAGAAAATGGTCAAAAGACAACTGATCAGGAAAACGTGACAATTTTCTACATATAGTCCTCCCCCCAATATCAGGGGTATCCAACCCTGTCCTGCACATCCGTAATCCAACACAGCTGAATCAATGACTTGGGTTATTCTCCTCAGCAGCCATCTAGTTTGGCAGATGCCGGATAACGGGCCATTCAATTGATTCAGGCGTGTTGGAGCAGGGCTACGTCTAAAACCGGCAGGACAGTAGGTCTCAAAGATTAGGGTGTGAGATCACTGCTTTATATTACATTTAAATGTGATAAAATAGCTGCTGCATTTTTACAAAAATACCCATTATGGACACAAATTATTGCAAATTCAGTTACAATGAGTGCAACCAACCAGAGATGCCATCTTTGTTTGTTTCTGGATTTTGCAAATAAAAAACAGTAATAAACATTTTCTTCAAAATTTCATTTTAATAACCTCTTTTTATGTTATACACTTCAGATTGATTCAGATTTATCACATCTATAAAGAGAAAGCGGGTGATGCTGACAAACAAGAAGATTCAACAGCCTGCCTTTGTGTTAACAAGATCAGTGAAAACAAAAGAAATAGACATGCATACAGATTCGTTTTATGCAAGAGGGGAAGTCATGGCATAAATAACAAGTTACAAACCTTCGATGCTAAGCAGATCAACACAAAACTCCTTTTCTTAGTTTTTTGCTACTGCTGGTCCTGTTACAAATAAATAAAATAGTGTGGTAATGTTTAGGTGGAAAATATGCCTTTAAGCATAATCTTTATCAATTAACTGTAGTCTCATTTTTAAACCCCATTTACTTCCAAACAGCTTACACTGTTTTGTACATTTTTACAAAACTACTCAAAAACAAAATGAAAAAAATGAAAAAAAGCTACAACCTACATCTATTTTAGTGTCCTCCAAATAAAACACTGCACTAATGAAGACACACTACATTCACTTAATAACTTGCAAGAAGCGGTGCCTTTCTTGCGTTTTCGATTTCTGCACCGCGTTCTTGGCCATCTGCTCGTTTACGATTGGTGGGTTTAAAAGCTGCAGCTGCGGTGGTAACGACGGCCTCATCTGGGGGAACAGAGGAGAAAACACGTTTGGAAGTCGCAGACCTTGCTGAGGCAGCATGAAGGGCGGACGAGGAATGAAAATCCCTGGTCCAACGTTGGGGAAAAAAGGAAGTGGAGGTGGCGGAAAAGTTGGATAAGGCGCCGGCGGGTGGCGGATGGGGGAGTACGTCGGTCCTGGTGGCACAGCTGCAGAAAGGAGTCGGTTCACGGCGGGTATGGGGTTGAAAGACATAATGTTTCGTGCGGGAGTGCTGTTGACTGTGTTTATTTTACTGCCCTCGCTTTTCTGCACGTCCTGGAAAGGCTTCCTATTCATCTCCGACGTTTTTCCCAGCTGCTGCTGATCCGCATCGTGCCTGGGATCACCAACTGAGTCTTTGATTCTATAAAAGCTTTGTTGTGGCGGGCTGACACTAGAACTGCTCGATGATCTGCTCCGCTGTCCGGCGGCGAGCGTCTGCCCGGCGCTTTTTTCTCGACTCAACTTGTGACCCCGCTCGTTCTCCCTCCTGCCGTAGAGGCGCTCTTGGATTCGATGAGACATTTGGCCGAGCTCTTCGAATCCCAAATCCACGCCAATAGCCTGCAGAACGTCCTGCATCTGCTTTCTCTTTTGCTCATCCTCACGCGTCAAATTGATCTTTTCCACTGAGGGAGACTTGCTGCCGTAATAGCTCTCCCTGACAGACGCAGGATTTCTGTTCGGACTGGCGGACCAGCGATGAGGCCGCGGAGAGGGCGACCTGAGGGGTCCCTTGCTTTTATTCAGGTAGCTTTCGTCTTCGTAGTGTTTCTGTTGCGTCTGCGTGCAACCGGAAGACCACTGTTGATCTGCAACGTTCGCAAAAGACTTTGGAAAAACGCGCCCTTCACACAGAAGTGTAGGGTTCTGACTTACTATCTGAGTGAGAACGTCAACATTCACGCCCTTGTTGAGAACTTCAAGAAAGCGCTGGAAGCCTTTAGACGATTTGTCTTCGGAGGGTGCTGCACACTGTGGATGGGCGTCACTTTTTAACGACTGATGGGAAACATAGAAACCACAGCTTTAGATATACGACTGGAAAAAAAAAGACATTTCTAAAAAGAGGCAAAGTTTAAAATTTCTTAATAGGCTCAATTTGCCATCATAGAGAAATTAATTAATGCATATTGTGTTTCCATAGGCAGTTTTAAATCCAAACTAATTGAAATTACCTACGGAGTTCCCCAAGGGTCCATCCTGGGGCCGCTTCTTTTCAATATTTATCTGTTTCTTTTAATTCAAATTATACAAAATAATAATAACATAGAATACCAAAACTATGCAGACGACACACAACTGTACATTAGTCTTTCACCAGGAGACAACAGTAAGGTTCAAATACTCACTAAATGTATTAAACAGATTAATGTCTGGATGAGCCATAACTTTCTCCAACTAAATCAAAACAAAACTGTTTGGACCAAAGGAGCATAGATTAAAAATAATCAACCACCTTCAATCTGTTGGTTTAAAATGCTCTGACAAAGCCAAAAATCTGGGGGTGATCATGGATCCGACCCTGAACCTCAATAATCACATGAAATCTATCATAAAAACATCATACTACCATCTCAAAAATATTGCTAAAATTAGACGGCTAATGTCCCCACAAGATTCTGTGAAATTAGTTCATGCCTTTGTCTGTAGTAGACTCGATAACTGCAATGCCATTTCCCCTGGATTACCCCCAAAAAAATGCTAAAAAATTGCTACAGCTCCTCCAGAATGCTGCTGCAAGTCCTAACTAAAACAAAAAGAGATCAGCATATCAGTCCAGTTCTAAGATCCCTGCACTGGCTGCCTGTTGCTCAAAGAATATAATTTCTCCTTTATAGTTTATAAAGCAGTTCACAATAGAAACCCAGACTACATTTCAGGTCTTCCTCAACCCAATATACCACTCAGAATTTTAAGATCATCAGAATCAAACCTATTACCTATACCAAGAGTCAGAACTAAACATGGTGAAGCAGCTTTTAGCTTTTATACTCCAACACTCTGGAATAAGCTTCCTGCAAGACTGCCCCTACATTGGATTTATTTAAAACAAGATTAAAAACCTTCTTATTTGAAGTTGCCTACTGTTACATTTTTAATTCCACTCATTCACTATTTCTAAAAATTAATGCTTACTTTGTTTATTTTTAATCTGCTTGATCTCTTATTATTTATTATTATTTTTATTATTATTATTAGTTGTTTTCTTTTTATTCTTGTTTTATGTTGTTTTTAATGTCCTAGATCTGCAAATTACTTCATTCACAGCCTGGCTCACTGCATGTTTATGTCACGCCAATTAAGAAGTTCATAAGTCAGTTGGTATTTAATTAGAAAGTAAAGCATTGATAAGGTTTATCTTGTAACTGCTTAAAACCCACCGTGGATATCTCTTATTAAAGTCACTGCTTGCTATGCTGTAATCAAGAGAAAAACTTTTTTTCAACAGTTCAGCAGTGACTGGAGACTTGGTTTCATTTTTCTTCTAGGTACTAAAAGCAGGTAAAACAAACAATAGAGGAAAAAAAATACAACAAAATCACATGACTCTTCAACCAAGCTGGAAGAGCTTAAACGAGGTGAAAATTCTTTGTCTAGCTTTTCAGACCTGGTAAAGATCTACCACAATAATATCTGCAACGCTAAATTCAGCCAAAGCTGGTTTGGACAGAAAGTAGACCCAGTGTGACTGAATACAATCTTTAGACTTCATAACTATGCGCTACTTTCAGTTGGTCTTAGTTTGTGTTCTTAACATGATAAACTTCAACAAGTAAAACAACCTACTTAAAAAATTTACCTGGTCACTAGATTTATTTAGTGGTGCCGTAGTTCTGCTTTCATAATATTCGTTATAATACCCTGATGTAGAGGCGTTGGGTATCCTCTCTGTCATTGTGGCTTTGATCTGTTTGATATTAGAACATATTTACTACTCAGTTAAACTTAACTTAATATGTTATGTCAGTTAAAGCATTAAAGCTAGCAACTAACCTTTGTAGTATCATCTGGTAAGTACGTCCTCTCCGGAGAATAGCCTAGTCTCCTTTTCTGATAAGTGCCCCCTTCCAAAGAACTGGCTGGATCTCTATCACAGAAATCCTCGCTCTGTCTTCTGAGCGGCAACTCTTCACGTTGAAGTCTGGATCTGGAGTATGGGGACGATTTCCTGTACCTGATGTCATCTTTGTGTGACGGCGAATACCCCAGCTGTTGGTTACGTGAAAAACTGGATGGCGACAGCCTGTACGTTTTTTCTAAGAAATTCTGTTTATGTCTATAATCTGAATCGTCTTCCTCTGTATGCCTTTGTCTTTTCACTTCTGGCACATCCCAATCAGGCGGGGACAAGCGTCTCCTGACTGGACTCTTTCTGTTCCAGTCTCTGCTTTCTAAATCTGATCTGCACAGCCTCTTAGGCGAGTCGCTGTAGTCTCTACTTTTGCTCACTCTGTCGGTGCTTCTCCGTCCATCTCTGATGTACTTATGATACGGGTCCCTGGGAGCATTGCTGTGGAAGTCGCGCCTTTCTTCCCGTCTGTCATCATGATCACCAAAGCTCCGCCTTGAATTTCTGTCGCCGTCCTGCCGCCTGTAGCTGTTGTCGGGTCCTTTGGAGTACATCTTCTAACATTTACACCAGCAGCTAAAAAATAAAAAGGGCGAAATGTATTGTAAAATCTGACCGGTAAAATCTGACTTCAGGGACAACAAAAATGTCTATAAACAGGGACTTAAACTCTTTAATGAAAATACAAATATTCCAAAGTTTTTTGGGAGAAAAAGATAGTCAACCTGATTAACATAGCGAAAAAAAGTTGAGAAAAAGGTTCTTAACTGATATATTATGTGTATTAATCATATAATTTATGAACTGCTCCATCTCTAATGTGATTATATTTGGATTAATGGCAGCATTTGGACAAATAGTCATCGCTCATGGATTCAAAACTTCTTTTGAATACAATAAAGAATAGCTGAACCCCTTGACTCAATTGTTGTCTGTTTAAAAATTGTTTATTTAAAGAGAATTCATCTTAAAAAAAAAAAAAAAAGTATGAATATACTGCTCAACAGCTAATGCTTTAGTCTCCTCTGTCAAATGATCCCTATAAATTAGCTCTCGCTAGACATTACACTTAGCTGATTTGTTGTAAAACAACTATAAATTCTTTGTGACAACTGAAAAAAACAATATAATCCGTTTCCAAATCTCGGAAAGTGTGCAAAAGTAAGAAATAAGTAGATCAACCCAGCGAAATTTGCACCATTGTCAATCCAAGGCTGTAGGTTTGTCATCGATGAACAACGAGCTAACTTAAACGTTGCTAACTATTCAAAGCTAACGTGAGGCTAACCTTTCGAAAACCAAGTGAAATATAGCCTCAATACACGATATTTAAACAAACTTGTTAATCAAACAGTAGCAGAACAACAACTTACAGCAAAACTAACACATTTAGTTTAGTCCTTCTCGGATGGGTCGCTAAACTACGCTTTCTTAATGCCTAGCTAACTTGATATTAGCCCAGGATATTACCGTTTAGTCGGAATGACTCCACTTTCCCGAAGCAGTTGGATTCCTTTAGAGCTAATATAAAACTCTTAAAGCCGATTAAGGGAATAATTATTAAGCTTAACTCTTCGATATCCAGCAACAAACGAATGACACTAAAGTTGTGCCTAAATTAAGGCCGTTGTTTCCGCTTCCCTCAAACACCACCCCCTTCTGGTAGGAGGCTGAACTACTTTGGTGTTTAGCAGCTCCTAAACAGAATAATGGTGCACAATAAAATTAAATAAAACACTTTGAAATGTATTCATTAGATAGATAGATAGATAGATAGATAGATAGATAGATAGATAGATAGATAGATAGATAGATAGATAGATAGAGTGCTGGGCAAAAGAATTGGCACCCCTGCAATTCTGTCATATAATGCTCAATTTCTCCCAGAAAATGATTGCACTTACAAATGCTTTGATATTAAAATGTTCCTTTAATTTGTCTTTTGCACTTTTGCAAAACTTTTGCACAATTGTCAAAAAGCCAAATTGGATATAATTCCACACCAAACATAAAAAAGGTGGTGGAGAAAAGTATTGGCACCCTTTGAAAAATCATGTGATGCTTCTCCAATTTGTGTAATTAACAGCACCTGTTAATTACCTGTGGCACATAACAGGTGGTGGCAATAACTAAATCACACTTGCACCCAGTTAAAATGGATTAGAGTTGACTCAACCTCTATCCTGTGTATACCACATTGAGCATGGAGAAAAGAAAGAAGACCAAAGAACTGTCTGAGGACTTGAGAAGCAAAATTGTGAGGAAGCAGGGGCAATCTCAAGGCTACAAGTCCATCTCCAAAGAGCTGAATGTTCCTGTGTCTACCGTGCGTAGTGTCATCATTTGACCGTGTGCATGGCATTATGAAGTCTGAGGACTACCAACAAATTTTGCAGCATAATGTAGGGCCCAGTGTGAGAAATCTGGCTCTCCCTCAGAGGTCATGGGTCTTCCAGCAGGACAATGACCCAAAACACACTTCTAAAAGCAATAGAAAATGGTTTGATAGAAAGCACTGGAGACTTCTAAAGTGGCCAGCAATGAGTCCAGACCTGAATCCCATAGAACACCTGTGGAAAGATCAAAAAATGACACATTGGAGAAGGCACCCTTTAAATCTTAGGGACCTGGAGCAGTTTTCCAAAGAAGAATGGTCTAAAATTCCAACAGGACATTTTAAGAAACTCATTAATGGTTACCGGAACCGGTTGTTCGCAGTTATTTTGTCTAAAGGTTGTGCTACCAAGTATTAGGCTGAAGGTGCCAATACTTTTGTCCAGCCCATTTTTGGAGTTTTGTGTAAAATGATAATTGATTTGACTTTTTTTTCCATTCTCTTTTGTGTTTTTTCATTGCAAGCAAAATAGATGAGGATATTAATAGCAAAGCATTTGTGATTGCAATCATTTTCTGGAAGAAATTGAGTATTATCTGACAGAATTAAAGGGGTGCCAATACTTTTGGCCAGCACTACAGAGAGATAGATAGATAGAAACTTTTGCACAATTAACATTTTAATATGGCATGCCTATTACAAGCACATTAATCTCCTTTCTGATGCAATTCCCCTTTATCGTGTACAAAATAGTCTGAAAACAATCAAAAAACTGCTCATAACATTTTTAAAAGGTCATTACAGCTTTAAAGAACCTGGTATTGTTTTTAACGTTTAAGAGAGCTTCTCTAGACATATATTAATCAAAGTTTTCAAAAGAAAGTGGAAGAATTACAAAAAATCCTACATTTATATAAAGAAAGAATGTTATATAAGGTTATATAGAGCATAGAAGATGACGTAAAAAAACATGATGCAGGTTTTTGTGAACATTGTAGACAACTTGAAACAGTGGTATTCTTGAAAAGTATCTGATATGCACAAAACAGGGAGATGTCAGGTTTCAAATATTTGACAAAAACGAAAAAGTTAAGGTTAAATGAATTTTAAAAAACCAGTTGAAGGCTTTTTAGATTTTTGCAATATTTACACATTATTAAAATGAACACGAACTAACTACAGCCAACCACCAAACAACAGCAAGAGAAATGTATGCAGGAAAAAAGAGGTATGTAGATATAATATAGGTATATTGTCAGTACTTACAAGATAGAAAGCAATGAGCATTATGACCCACACTCCATTCCAATAGGTGGCGGTAATGCGCACCAAATGTTGCTCGCCAACCGCCGATAAAATGTATGAAGAAGAAGAAGAACACCGCGAGAGTGTTCGGTGGATCGCATAAACTGTACATTGACTGTAGCAATATGGCTTCTACATCAGTAGGAAACAGTGAAAATGAGATGTAATGGATGATATCAAGATCATCACGAATGAAAATAGCACTTAGGAAGAGACAAGAGCATAAATTAACTAAAGGACAAAAACGAGAACAAGATGACTTTACTATGAAAGTTGAATTCAAAGTCGTGGTGGAGTTTAAGCAAGATGGGGAAAATATTCATCCGATAAAGCTGACAAAAGCAATAGAGGAGGACACGGCTAGAATCATGAATAACAGAAGAGTGCTAATACATGCTGTCAGTGAACTACAACAACAGAAGATAATCAAAATGAAAACCCTGATGGGGGAAAGAATGAAAACATATATTCCTGGATCTTTAGCAAGGCTGAGAGGACTAATTTCAGGAGTTTCACTTGAAATGACAATGGAGAATGTAAAAAAAGAAATCAAAGGAGGGAAAATAACAGACGCCACCAGGATTAAAAGTAAGAGAGACGAGGAACTTAAAGATACTATGGACTTAAAGATACTATGGCAGTAATCCTACAGTTTGAAAATGTTATGCCAGAAAATATCCAGCTGGGATACATGAATTACAGAGTTAGAGATTACATCCCTAAACCCCTTAGATGTTTTACTTGCCAAAGAATGGGACACATTGCAAAGGATTGTAAGGGCAAAGTTAGGTGTGCAAGATGTGGAGGTCCACATGAATATGGAAAATGTGATAAAGATGCTAAAATCAAATTTAACTGCGGAGGAGAACACAGCGCAGCATATGGTGAATGTCAAGTACAAAAGGAAGCCAGAGAAGCTCAAATAATCAAAATAACAGTTTCATACGCTGACGCTTTAGAAAGAGCAAGGACAGATGGTGCAAGAGGAATGAGGTTGGGAGAAATAAGTCAAAGAAATACAACTTGGAATACAAGTCAAGGGCAAAATGATCAGAGACAAATCTTGGTACCAACAACAATTATCCAAAATGCATGTTTGCATAAATGTGGATGAAAATACAATGGTGGTAAAAAAGAAAACTTTTTAGCATTTATGTGGCATATTATTAAAGGTATAGGAGAGAATCTTTTCAGTAGAAAAAATTAAATGGAAAATCCCATTGAAAACGACAGCCAATAAAAAACGACCGTTGGTGAAAAATAACTGGCTGTCAATGTGGAAATAAAATTTACGCGATGACGTATTTCACTAATGTCCCCACCCACCCCGTACAACGCGCGCTCATGTTTGAATTGGCGCATGCGCAGATTGTAGTTTAGGAAGTGAAACGGGACAGACAAGATGCATCATTCACCATTGAAGAGAGTTTCTCCCCGTACGGCAGCGAAAATGGAAGCTCGCAAGGGAAAAACCGTGTTCGAAGTCTCTGAGAAAAAAGAAAGACGACTACAGAGATGAACGAAACACGAGTTTGTCTCAGAGATTCCTGCTTTGTGCGGTGGCGGGCATTGAAATCCGAGAAGAGATTTAAAACAGATCAACTCTTCGCAGAGTTTCTGCTAGACAGGTAATGTGCTTATACCTGCTCATTTAGAAGGATTTGTGTTGATTTGACACAAGTGTTGTTTTCGCTACGCAGGGACCCTTCAGAAAACGGTAGCTGTGCAGCCTTTATGTGGAATTACTACCCAATGGCCTGATTATTTATCACTGATAATCATTAATTACTGTCAAATGTTCTTGTACAAGCGAACAAACAAATAACCTTTTGGTAGCTAATTCATTCCTTTAAAACCAATCAATTCTGTAATAAGTCCGATGCGGCGCCAGAGGCTGTGGTCCCGCAGATGTAAACAGACTGCATGTGCTGAGGACGTGCGCGCTCCCGATATCAGGGGGCGTTACTGGAGATGAGGAGGCGCATGCGCAGTGTTGCGAAAATGAGAATGAGCTGAAGATCCTCTCCTATACCTTTTAATGTTGCAGTGCAAATGAAGAAAGAAGAGTAATGAAATAAAAGCAATAGTAACAGCAGCGGGAAGGTTTTTAGATATGAAAGAAATCCAAGCAGATCAGATTTATACCATTTTGAAAGCCACTGAAACAATAGAAAATGCTCAGGACTAGGATCCAAGCTTTTCTAATGGTTCTACATATTCTTCCATGGGACGCCAGAAGTTTAATTGCCAATGGTCAAGAATTTAAAAAGTTTGTTTATGAATTAGAAATAATTCCAGATATAATATGTATTCAGGACACATGGTTGAAACCTAATCTAGATTTTAAGATTCCTGGATATAGCATAGAAAGACAGGATAGAAGTAATAGTAGTGGAGGAGGATGTGCCACTTTAATTAAAGATGGAATTGCTTATAAGAAAAACTCAATAAACAAAGAATTAGAATGTGTTAATGTAGAATTTTTTCATTTAAGAAACCATTGAAATTATTAATTATTATTATCCATGTAAAAATATTGATAGTGAAATGGCAGGGAAACGACATAGAAGAGAATTATGGTCCGGTGATTTCAATGCCCACAATAGTCTTTGGGGTAGCAGGAAGACAGATCACAATGTTAACATAATTGAAGAAATGATAGATGAAAGGTCATTTGTTTGTCTTAATAATGGAAAAGGTACAAGAGTAAATATACATGGAAGTACAGTTTCATGTCTTATATTACATTAATATCTGACTGTCTTGTTAGTTCATGTGAATCGGATGTCAACTGGGAGTCTACATTAGGAAGTTATCATTTTCCGGTGAGTACAATAATTAATGATGATATAAACAAGCAAGAAGATTTCAGATTAACAAGATGGTGCTTTAATAAAGCTAATTGGCTAAAATTTAAAATAAATTGTGAAAAAAACATTCATATGGTTACATTAAAAGGGAACATTGAATAATGTACAAGTCAGATAACAGAACATATTTTAAATGCTGGAAATTCTAGCATACCAAAAATAAAAGTAAAAGGTAAGAAAAAAGTAGTTCCTTGGTGGAATGATGAATGTAGTAGACCAGTTAAAGATCGCAACAAGGCATTTAAAATATTACAGAAAAATGTATATAAAAAGAAAAGAGCAATGGCTCCTAAAACTATTAAAGAAGCAAAAAGAAAACATGGAGAGCATATGTTCCTCAATACGTTCAGAAATAAAATTACAGAATGTTTGGTCAATGTTTAGGAAAATGACTGGGAAAAGGAATAATGTTAAAATACCATCCTAAATTAGAGGTCAGGAGATATTAGTTTTAAATAAAGATAAGGCAGATTTATTACGCGAGACATTTGCTGCAGTTCATAGTGGCGAACATCTTACAGACATTCATAGACGGCAGAAGATTCAAAAACTTGGAAAACATGCAAATATATTGGGAAAAATGTCAAAAATATATGTCAACACTAGATATGAATATAAACATGAAAGAAATGAAAACAGTATTGAAAGTGACAGAATACTCAGCTCCAGGGGAGGATCAATTATGCTATGCTATCTTTCGACAGATTCCGGAAGTAAAATTGAAATTAATATTAAAATTGTTTAATAAAATATGGAAAGAAGGTTTAATACCAAATAGCTGGAAAAATGTTGAAAATGGAATTCCTCAAGGTAGTGCAATTAGCCCAATCTTATATAATATGATGATTGATGATATTTTTTCTGAAACTTATAAATGTGTAAAATCTGCACTATATGCAGATGATAGGGGAATATGGATGAGGGGAACGAATATAAAACGTGGAAGAAAATATTAAGAAAGTAATTAGTAAAGTAGAAAGTCTTGTTTTATGGTTTTTACAAATAAGAGAAATATTGATTTATGAACAACAACATTATATGGACAGCCATTGGAAAGGGTAGCAGAATTTAAATACCTAGGATTATGGTTTGATAGTTCTTATACACAGAAAACACATATAGATAACTTGGAAACTAAATGTAAGAAAGTTATAAATCTACCAAAGGCTGTGGCTGGAAATAACTGGGGTGCAGAAAGGCAGTCATTATTAAACATATATGGGCATTTCATGAGATCAATAATAGATTATGGCAGTTTTATATATGGGGCAGCAGCTAAAACAACATTAGAAAAGATAGATACATTACAAAGTAGGGCTTTACGTATATGTACAGGCGCGGTGAAAACAACACCTATTAATGCTCTTTTAATAGAGACTGGAGAGACTCCACCAGAAATGAGAAGCGTAAAATTAGCTCTAGCATATTGGATGAAAATTAAAAGTAGTAAGGAAGAAAATGTAAATTCAACAATTTTACAGAACTGCTGGGAATATTCAAAGTTTCAGAGTAATGGATTTGGATGGATTATAAGGAAATTGATTAAAATGTATGGATTACAAGATAAGGAAATAGCTCAGTTTAATCCCATTAGTGTTATTCCTCCATGGCTATTTCCTGAGGTAAATGTAGACATGAGACTTCTTATAATGAAAAATGATTGGAATTTAAATGAAATAGGGGTGAAGACTGATATATATTTAAGAAACTCCTATTATAATTACCTTAAAATATATTCAGATGGTTCTAAAAATTTAAAATGATGTGTGGGAATAGGAATATATATAGCAGAGTTTAAAATATACATTTCTAAAAGAATAACAGATCAACTATCTGTTTTCACAGCAGAAATGGTGGCTGTTATATTAGGCTTACAGTGGGAAGAGGATGTTAGACCAGACAGGGTGGTGATTTGCACAGATCCCAAAGCAGTTTTAGAAAGTATTCAGGGAGAAGGAAATGATAAGATTTAGAATTAGAAATTCAGAACAGTCTATTTTGATTACACAGGAGTGGCATTGATATTTGGTTCTGTTGGGTACCAGCACACGAAGGTGTTAAAGGCAATGAAAAGGCAGATAAGTCAGCAACCATTACAATTCCTTAAAAGGTGAAATGAAGACAAGAAAGGTAGAAGATTGTATATAGTTCAATAGTCAGTATTGATTAGAAATCTTAATATGAGAAACTGAAAGGAGGAAATAATGAGCTGATTGAGAGTAGGTCATACCTAGTTAAATGACATTTTGTATTTGACTGGGAGGAAAGGTAATGATAAATGTGAAGGATGTGGAGAGAAAGAAGATGTAGAACATGTATTGATGAACTGTAAAAAATATGAACCTGAAAGGGAGAAATTGAGAAGAATGGAGTCAAAAGTCTAAAAGGTCAAGAATGGAGTCTAAAAGAAATTTTGTGAAATGAGGGAGACATGCTGGATATTTGTAGATTAAGGAAAGCAATTATTTATATATCTTTAGAATACAAAATTAAATAATAGAATTTAATTGATATAAAGAAATATTGCTACACACTCGTGTACAGTAGGTGGCGGTATGCACCTTAAAATTGCATGTGATCCTCCATGATAGAAAAGAAGAAGAAGAACAACCCAGTTTAGCATGTTAGCATCTCAGTGTGCAGTTCTAATCACGTTTGACATGTGAAGCGTTCATAGGCTGAGCTTTGAGTTCGTGTTTGGTTCGTTTTTTTCCTGTGTGTTTGGGAGCTCGGAGAGAATGAAGGTGAAGATCCGGCAGTGGAGCGGAGTGGCCTCCTGGTCCTGGGTGGCGAATGACGAGAACTGCGGCATCTGCCGGATGCCTTTCAATGGGTGCTGCCCGGACTGTGAGTAGCGGAGCTGCTGTCCAGAATATGTGACAATTACAGTTAGTCAAAGTACATCTCTGGTGCTAAACAACTTTGCTCTGGTTAATCACAACTCATAGAACTGATCCATTTGTATTATTATCTTTTTATTTTATTTGAATCCCATATTAATAATGTGAATGATGGGCAAAATCTTATATGAGGGGAAAAAATAGTAGATATAACACAAAAATGTTTTAGATGCAGTGGCACACACATATATATGTGTATATCTGTATATATATATATATATATATATATATATATATATATATATATATATATATATATATATATATATATATATATAT
>JAVLVB010000120.1:570026-598484 GCA_032876305.1 Orestias chungarensis | reverse complement strand
TATATATATATATATATATATATATATATATATATATATATATATATATATATATATATATATATATATATATATATATATATATATATTATGAATTCCAACCTGATTCCAACCGGGTATTCTTTGAACTACTTCCCATCTGTCACCGAAATCCTGGAAAACCACGACCTGGCCTGTGTGGTTGAAGCGAGGGGCACCCGTAAAATAAAAAAAATTTCCATTCCTCTCTCCGACAGAGATAGAGTATCCTGCAAGTGCAAGGAGCACCTCAAGTTGTAAAGAAATTTCCTGTCACATGACAAAATGTACAACACTAAAAAAAGTAAGCAAATGTTCAGTTTCAGTGAATCAGCTAATAATCGGTTTACCCATGTAAGACGGCTCTTGTATTTCTACATCATAAATCTTTTGATCTTGTGTCTGATACACATTGAGAGCGCCACTCCATCTGTTTGAGCCCACAGAGCCTAGAATCAAGGTGTCCTGTCAAAACGATCAAAAACACACAGTTCTTAACGTTTTTTGATACATCATTCACTGGTGCTGAGAGTCTGCCAGCATCAAGTAAACAAATCTAGTGAAGGTTTGATTTTTAAACACTCATTTGTTCTACGCAATTCGGTCATTGCTCAGGTCAACGTCAACATAAATCCTCCCATCTTTTACAAACGACACAGACCGATGTTCATGTTTCATCATAAACATACATTCAGTCAGATAAAGGAATAAAACACTCATTCCAACTAACTTACCTTGTGGGAAATAATACTGAATCCACTTTGTGACATTTCATTAATCAGTTTGTTAGCCTGACTGTCAATAGATCCTACAAAATTTAGAGAAAGAAAAAAGTGTGACTACAGCAAACAGGGAAATTCATTTAGTGCCTAATTAATAAAAACTGGGATAAAACAATTGAAAAAAAAAGATAACCTCACCTTCAATACCAAAAACCTGGTTCTGAAATGTTGCCAGGAATCCTGGGAGTCTTTCATAATTTTCAATCTTGAAGACATTGTTGCTTTCCGGTTTTGATGCAATTACTTCAAAATTTTTCCAATCAATGTCTTTCACCTTTGGGGAAGGAATGAGTGAATGTTTTCACTTGCATAGTACAATGCTATTTAATGCAGTTTAATCTGGATTTATAATAGTATGTCCATTTATCCGTTGTATTTATCCACCGTTTCCAGCTATCATTAAGCAAGAAGCCTTGCTCATCCTGGACAGCTCCAAAGTGTTCCCTCTTATTGTACAACATAACAGCATGCATGCATGCCTTCTAACCTAAATTTACCCTACAGTTTTTTCTTTTTACTATTAAATAAAACTCCATGCAGAACACTCCAAGGCTGGGATTCAAACACAAGACCATTTTTGTGCAAGGTAAATGTACAAATGAGATTTGTACTACAAGTAAATATCACAAGAACTTGTGCATTTTTTTTTCTTTATCTGAACATGCAGCTGGACATAAAAAAACAAAAAAACAATTAACAATTCAAAGCAAATTTTATATGTTATTTTCTATTTGTAGTTTATTCACCGAACACAATTTTGTCTGCGGTTGAGAAATAATGCCTACGTGTCAGTGGCAATAATGCTGCATAAATTTGCCAAAAGTAGCAGTAGGTAAGTAGGAGTAGATGAACTTTTAGCAAAGCATTAGGCAAGAAAGGCAAAAACATCTATCGTAAAGAATTTCTACTTAGTATTTTATCACTTTAAAGTGAATTTTGTGTTTTGCAATAACTGTTGTTACGTTTCAGAAGTACTTTACCAGGAAAAACTGTATTATATTACTAATACAGAAAACTTTGTTCAAACTTACCCCAATAACAATTCGACGGATCCCTTTTTGGTTATATGTTGGAATAATTTGGTAATTGTTATCATTATCACTCGGATTTCCATCTGTGATTATAACCACAACTTTAGATGCATCTTTAGTTGCACCTGATGTTTTACTTTGTAAAATTTCATACCTGAAGAAATGCAGAAAATTGAGGATTGTCAATTACAAGAACAAGCTGATATACTGTATGGATTTTAGCAAATAACACGGTCCCAGTCTTGTGGTGGTGTGATTCTTACAGTGTAAAGTTGAGGGCTTTATATGTGTTGGTTAGTTGTCTCATATGCTCTTCTTTTTCAAGCTTCTCTAGAGCAGTATCAGCAACATAGTCATTAAAGGTGAACACTGTGCTGTAATTTGATGCAAACTGAACTGCTGCAAACTAAAGGATAAACACATTTTTAAATTTGTCATCGAAACAACTGAACTTAAATATAGATGCTTAAAACAGCTTTAAAAAGATAGATGGCGAAGTAGTCCAATTACCCGGAAAGACGAATTCTTAAGGCTTTCCATTATGTTTTTTATGAATATTTTATTTTGGTAAAATTCTTTTGGGGTCATGCTTTGTGAGCCGTCAAACAGAAACACAAGATCTACCTGCTTGTTTTTGCACTCTGTAAAAAGTTACAGAAAGTTAGAACCAAATATAAATCAGCATATATATAGTGATACCTTATATATATTTGCGACCTTACCTTCGAACATAGGTGTAAAAGAAGAGAGTTGCTGAAAATCATCTGTAATTTTATAACACAAACTGTTCAGGTAGACGTTTTCATGGCATGGGTGAGCAAGACTTGGACTACAAACCTGAAGCAAAGTAAAATAAGTAGAAGAAATTAGACATACGTAATGTTTGTTTTTTGAAGGTAATATCATATCTTATGTGGTTTCTTACAGTAAACTGGGATCCTTTAGAGTCTTTGGCGATTGACAAGCCGAGATGCTTGGCAGAATACGGCTGTGTCTCAGAGGAGCCTGAAAAAACATTTTGTTCCAGTTATGATTTGGGTTAAAACTTGTCAAAACTTTTACAGCTGCCTGTTAAAATCAGCAGTTCAGCGATGGCAAAATAGATAGCTGCAAAGATTCTTACATTCATTTTGTCCTTGCCTTTTAGCACAGTTTGTATGAATCATAGTAGCGTTTCTTCATTTGTTAACTAGCCACATATTATTCATGCCTCTTGAACCTTTTTACTTTATCCTAGCATGTTATGCAAATACAAACCTCAATGTATTTTGATGATATACTATAGACCTTAAGAAACAGTTTTAGTGCTCTCTAACAAATAGTCTACCTGTGTTTCGTGATCTTAGAATAAATACAGCTTAATTTAAGAGAGTGAGTCCATCAGTTGCTCAGCCTCTTCCTTCGTTCAAGCTCTTTCTGATGCCATACGTGCTATTATTTTTCTAATTTGGAAATACTGTACTTTTGTTTCTGTTAGCACAGAGAGATCTTGGTGTGCTTATAAAATATTTTTAGGAAAGGGTTTATACTAGGACTAATGAAGGTATGGATCCCAGCGGTAGCTTAAAAAGACAAGATGTGCAAAGAGCGCAGTTAAGAAAAACTCTGTAAGACAAAAACGCTGAGGAATCCCAAATACATGTAATATAATTGTACTTATATGACATTTGTTCCAAGATGGTGGAATGACCTACTTAGAAACTCTTGAAGATCCACCTCTTCAGAGAGCATCTCCTACCTTAACTCTTACCCATATCTCTATACCCCCTCTACTACTCTACCTGTACTTCCCTCTACCTCTTCACTATCACCACTGACTCTGACTAGGGTTTTCCCCTAGATAGCTTATGGTCGGATTGATAATAACTGTAACATTGTAAGTCACTTTAAATTGTCTGCTAAATGCGTAAACATAAACATAAAGTTGGCTGCGTTAGACAGGGATATCTAAAAATGGGTTAAGATTCCTCACGCTTTGGTTGCGTGAGGAACCGTATAAAATCTTAAAATAAAATCCCTCATCGTTCGGCTAAAGTTATTTTTAAACTCTGCTATTACTCTTGCTACTCCACTTTGTAGTTTGCTGTGTGCTTTCTTGCTTCACTAGAGACCTAATTCCATCACCTAACATGATATCGGCTGTTTGTCTTTCCCAAATTGAAAAGTTTAGAAAGCAAATATGCCTCTATATCACATCGTACTTATAGCTCAGGAAAACAAGATGTCATGCAATATGAAACATTTCTGAATATTACAAATTTTAAATGGCTCGATTAGATTCTGCTTTGAAGGAATAGTTCAGATTGACACTAATCGTTCCACCGGTATCTTTGGTATATCTAAAATTTAAATGTAAAAGGTAATGTCACTGAAATCAAAGATGGATTAACATCTCAAAAAGGGTTGCCAATAAAAATCACGCAAACAGTATTTTGTTCCTGGTTCAATAAGTATTAAAATAAGACATGAAAAAGTTTTACATTTAGATTCACACTTTCAAAGCTATAATTCAAACATCTGCATTACTAGTGTTGGTAAAACATGTAATGTTGGTATACCATTAGGACTGAACCAGCTTTCATTGTTATTTGTGTTGCGCTTGAACACTCCTCCCGATCCATTTAGCCGCAGCGGCGCTGTGACAATTATCCTGTGAAACATGAGAAAGTCAGTGAGATGTCAGCAAGAACATAACTTTCAACACCCAATAGTTCACATCCATTCGCAGAACTGTCATTGCTGTAATGAAATAATATTAAACAGCTTGAGCCACAAGCTTGGTACAGGAAATAATCTTAAAGATAGTCATCTTTTAATATCCTTATCAGTCTTAAATTAATTACGAATTTACACAGAATCCTAGAACAGGAAGTGAAAACTCACCCTTTGTTCGTGTGCGACATGAACTGAAGAACCTTGTATCCAAAGAAATCCTCCTGCTCTCCGAGATAAACAGAAGCATTTGCCGTGTCAATGTTGAAGGCAAGAGAAATCGGGATGACTGCAGCTGAAAAGTATGAAAGATGGATTTTAAATGCTCATAAAAGAAACAGGACGAGTTCCTTTTTTAAAGGGGTAGTTCATCATACTTTTGGTTAACTGCCTTTATCGTTTGAAGAAGATGTGCAAGCTGATATAAATAATGGAGTGAGCTAAATGTTGTAATCTGGTGTGTGTTATAAAATGTCACTTTGTTACAAGTAAAATTTTACAGTTTTAAATATAAACTGTTTCAGCTGGTCCTTTTTTCTCTTTCTTTTGTTTGTTTAGCAGGAAGTCCTGATAGGATTTAAGATGTAGCAATCGCACAAACTACACAAAAAATAGCATAGGTATACCGCATGGGATACAAAAAAAAAAATGTAGCGAGGAACACAAATAATCCTAATTTATTATATAAATAGTTGCATTCAAAAAGTACAAACTTAGAAATCAGGTTTTCTTTAAATATAGCAGAGCATAATAACCTAATAATTAGCTAAATTAGAAACTCTAAACAGACATGAGAAAAGTTACAACACTGCCAGAAACAATGATATATGAGGGTTAAAGAAAGATATCATTATTGAGTGTTAATGTTTCTTCCTTTCTGATAACTTCATTGTGTCTAAATCAGCTTGATCCATTAAATTAAATTTGAACAAGTCTGGTGTTGCTGCTAGCAAGTCAACCTTTTCATGCTCTTATTATTAGTTTTTGCTTCCTCTGTTTATATTTGTGTTTTCCCCGGTCGGTCGCAACTGATGGCCAAGAGCGACTGGCCCATTTTCCGCTGGAGGGTTCTTCCCCTCTAATGGGGAGTTTTTCTCTCTCTACTGTTGCCACATGCATGCTCAGTATGAGGGACTGTCAATAACACAACCCAATCGTTTCCGCTGATCCAGGATGAGTGAATGCTGCTAGGTAATGGCTTGATGCAATCTGCTTGGTTTCCTTAGATTGTAAACTTTCTTTAAACTGATTTGTTTATTATTTAGGGTGTTTATGATTGGATTGGAATAAAATTTGTGGAAAATTGGCGCTACATAAATAAACTGAATTGAATTAGAACACTTTTTAATTTTTTTTACATCAAACAGGAGTCTTTACCGTATTTTGTTTGCATAATTGCTTTCATTCAGCTTGTTTAAGGTCTAGCCACCATATCATTCAGACTGGATTTAGGACTTTAACTTAAGTTCAACATTGTTTGTTCTTCTTCAGCTAGTGTTCTTTAGATTAGTGGTTCTCAACTGTATTCATCTGGGCTGACTGTCCTTCATTTTTAGATGCGTCTCTGCTCCAATTTCAAGTTATTACATTACCTCCACAGTAGACCATGAAGTCTGAAGAAGCCGATCAATCACCCATTTTTTTTCAGTCACCAGTCAGGTGCGTGGCTAGCAGAAAAAACATCTAATGGTCCCGAAGGAAGGCAGGTTTGGATTTTCGCCAAAAAGCCGTTGTGATCTTCAGTGTTGCTTCACTTCCTGGATGAGTTTTTGCTTCCCTCTCGCAGTAAATTTGGTTGAGTATGTTAGTTTTTTTAATTTCGTTATTCATTAACATTTGTTCTCACTGAGGCATCCCTATGCCTTGTAACCAGTTCTATGGCCAAATTGACAATAACCGTCTCGTTTGGCAATAACCGAATTGTTTAAAAAAACTAAAATAAGAAATTAAACTGAATCAAAAATTAACCTCCAGCTCTGAAGTGACCAAATTATCTGCAAATTCTCCTTGTTTTTCTTATTAAATGGTCGTCTTCAGGCAAAATTATATAACGTGCCAACATTTTTTGCATCGTCACAATATTTAAGGACACAATATGAGCTAGTCAAAGCGCAAAAAAGGAGGAACTGTAGGAGCCAGTAAAAGTTGTTCTCAGCAGTTTGCTGTGTAAGTTTAGGAATGTGTTACTGTGAAAGATGCATGCTTTAGTGAAAACTAGCAAGTTAAAAGTTCTGTAAACTCAGCTTTACGAGTCATTTATTTTTAAATTTTGTTTTATTTAAATGTTCTTCATCAAATGATTTCCTATAATAGAAGGTTTGAAAAAAATATTTATTAATCAAATGATCAAACTAACTAAAAATGTAATTAAAAAATTAAACATTTAAAGTTTTAAAATGATAAAGGGGATTTTTTAACACATTAAATATGGATTTTCTAAAACTGTGTCTGAATCATTGCAAAGTATTGTGCATTGTTTTATCAGGTTCTCACATTTTAGATACGTTTAAAAAAAAGTCGGAACTCCTTTCAACAATCATTGATAAAAAGCAAATGCTAATGTTAAGATTTTTATTTACAATGGCTTTAGTGGCTATTCTATAAATGTAATCCAATAGTCTATTGCACATAACTTTGTAAAACCTGATCCAACAAACCTCCATCACAGAATAAACCATTAAAATATTTTTCTTAATGTTTCTTTTCGCTTCAAACAGTTGGTGCTGCTCTGCATTCTCTTTTAAAGGAACACAAAATCAACTTGGTAAAAAGGAAGTCAATACTATTCTGGCACAAGAAACATTTATACCGTTTTTGTGGTGAACATTTCCTGTTTTTTCCATCCTTACAAGTCTGCACTGTTTCCTTTCGACGTAGAAACAGAATTTTTTATAATGTTTTCTTTACAATTTGAGCAAAAACAAAAAATAAAAAACAAAAAACAAAACTGAGTATTAATTGCATTAGGTTTTTCATGTTTAACCGTTAACTGGATTTCTAAACATTTAATACAAGCAATTCAAACTTTTATGTGACAAAACTTCAAATACATTATTTTAAATAAAATTGGTTATTTTAAATTACCTGTTAACACCATACAGATGAGCAGGTGGAAACGGCTTGTGGCGTACATTTTGATGTTCGGCTTGACTCTGCAGACGATGATACTGTGAGAAGTGCTCAGTGGTTTCAATGCTGGCTGCTTAGCAGGTGGGTGGGTCACTTCCGCTACCACAGGAGGCCCCTTAACAGCAGCTTAAATTGATTTTGTGCTCCCTAGTTCTTTCTTTTGTCAAAAGGAGTTTAACGTTGTGTATCACATGCTTTTTCCAAATACTTTTGCGTCTTTAAAAAAAACAAAAAAAACACACACTCTGTGGTGGATTTAGAGATGAAAACACTTGGAAAACATCATGTTGGTTGTGGTTTAAACAGCTTAGAAAGGCTATTTAAACAGTTAAAAGCCTTTCCCATAAAGCTCCATGTTTATATCTGATGGTTTCTTGAAAAGTGGTTGAACAAACTCGTCTTGACCTACGAGCTAAAAATGCTACATTTTGACCTGTTTTTCTTTCATAAGTAAAAACAAGAAGTAGAGAAGAAGAGTATTTATTTTTAGAAATCCCAAAGACTTTACCTTTTTAAAAGGTTTAAAAAAAGTGGTAACCATAGTTCAAATAAAAAAAACTGTATTTGATTTTTTTTTGTTTATCAAGTTCTTTATGTTCCATATTTTACAATAAATTGTTGGGTCATTAAAAAAAAAAAAAAAAAAAAAAAAGGTTTCATTCTAACTTGTGACTGCAGTTCCTCTGTGCTCTTGGCTATTTGTCCCACATTCAGCCTTATACGGAAAGCTGAGTTTCTATTCTTCTTAAAAAAAATGACTAACCCAATGCGATTAACCAACAACCACAAAGGTAAATCAATAGTTGTTTTTTTTTTGTTTTGTTTTACTTAGCTTTTAACGTCATTCCCACAACACGGTGATCTCGTTACCACTTTTCACCATTCGCATAAAAGCAGTGGTGGATATTTACTAATTGGCAAAGGCACTAAACATGGCTTCTGAAGACCCTGATTTTTCTGTTCAGTTTTACAAATATACATTACATTGACTTTTACTTAAAATACATTAAAGTTTGAATTCCTAACTTGACAAAAAGCCAAAAGGTTTGTGTTACAATATATATATATATATATATATATATATATATATATATATATATATATATATATATATATATATATATATATATATATATATGTGTTTTTTTTCTCCAAAGAATAGTGATGAATAGTAATGATCGGTTTATCAATCACTTCTTTGTTTTGTACTTTTTTGCACTTTAAGAGAGAAATCTGCAACCGGGTATCCCTGAGTGATGCATCCCAGAGAAATAATGTCTACATCAGAGGAGACATATAGAGCTAAGTTATCTGGAGAGATTCCTCCACTGGCTTCTATTAGCAGATCTGGGAACACGTTCTTCAGTTCTCTTGCTGCAGCGTGGAGCTCCTGCGGGGGAGAAATGTGACATTGGACAAGTGTTAGTTTTGCAGTTAAGATTTTACTTTCCTACATTTTGTGTTTTGAAATGTTTTACCTGTGGTTTAAAGTTATCCAACATGACGATGTCTGCTCCCGCTGCGGCCGCTTCTCTTCCCTCGTCTGCAGAGCGACACTCAACCTCGATCTTACTGCTGAAGCCGCACACTGAACGGGCTACTTTCACAGCCTGGGAAACAAACAGGTTTCTAAGTTTGTCTTTGCAGACATCACAGTGTGCAAAAAAAACAAAAAACGGACTAACATTTCAACACTACTATTTTCCTCACTGTTAAAGCGTGATCGACTCAAGTGCATGATTGAGTTACAGGTTCTTGCAACATTTAGAAGAACAAAAAAAAAATGTGAAGAGGAACATCAGTTTCTGTACCTTGTGACCTTTAACCCAGAGGTCGTAGTGAAGAAAATCAGAAAACACTGAAGGAGGTAAGTTTACCCTTACATCCAATTAGTTTCAGCATTTCACAGTTTATTAGATCATTTGACAAAAAACAACAAAAAAAAAACATGTTCATGATGGCATATAATAACCTCACAAGTAAATAAAGAAGGAAACAAATAGAGATAGTAGCATATGGTTTGGTTCTGCACAGGTCACAAAAGTAGATACTTCACTCTTGTGATGTTTTTTTCGAGTGTTAAATATTTACCAGTGGATTTGTAAGTCATATGTGCAACTGCCCGGCCCTGTTGCATGAGTAGTTGATGTGCTAGCCACTAAAAAACTACACTTATGAGTGTAGAAAAACCAGGTAATTAAGTGAAAAAAAGTTCAAGGGCTTATTAGATTTGGACCAGTTTTGGTTTTGAAGGCATTTGTAGCCTTCATCAAGTTATGTTTTCAAAAGTACACGTGAATCAACACCAAACAGCATGCCTGCAAAAGACATTACCACACAGTAAAGATGTAGTATAGATTTGTCATTCTCAAAAACCATACAGTCGTCATACATACAACTCAGACGAAGAGCAGAACAAGGTATAGGAAGTGTGATGACTAGTAAATAAACAGGATTTATGCAGCAGTTGTCTAGCTTATGCAGCAGTGCTGCATAATGACATTATGACATTAATGACATTCACTCAGGCACGGTGGTGGCAACATCATGGTGAGGGTGCGTTGTTTTATGGTTGTTTAGAATGGTTAAATGTAAAGTGTGTTATATTATTGTTATGTATGAATGTACTAATTAAAATGGAGGTTTACCGTCACATTGGTTGCTCTACGTTTACAATGATTGCAGGTTTTTAAAGGGATGAAACAAAAAAGAACCTTCTGGTAAGCCTGATTTTAGCTAAATAGAAGATCTGCGGTTTATATTTACGGGTTAGAACAGCACAATTAAATAGGTTAAATGACCATTAATATAAACAATTATTTAGTTGAAGGTGTTTGAGAGAAATGTTTGATTCGTATTTGCATGTCCAATAAATGTGAATGTAAAATTCTTGTTTTTATAAGTAATCACAGCATCAATGGTTTAACAATTAATGACATTGTTTAGAATTGATTTAAAAAATTGTTAGAAACTGTGAGTCTTTAGTAGCTTTCAAGTAATTTATAGCTGAATATGACACTTAAATAAAACAAATGTTTAGATTGTAAATAAATAATTATGTGTAGAGATCTAAGAGAACTGTTATGAATGGTTTAATGTAAATTAGATTGCCACATCTCACGTCTGTGTTTCCCACAGAGGTCTCCTACTGGAAGACATTAATTGACAGATGTGTTGGTATTTACCAGGATCCTTTTTAATATCTGCAGCACTATATGTAAAATCTGAGATCCTAAATCTTCTGCTCATTCTATTTTTTTTTATTTGCCTCTTTGTGGATCAACCTGTACATTAGAAAGAGTTTATTAGATTTATAGTTTATCCTTTATCAACAAGGATGACCCGTTCTGGTCCTGCTGGCTACAGTTCGTCACTTTGGTAGGCATGCACTTGATAAAAAAACAATTAACCAACTCCTTGAATGTATTTATTTAAAGAGGTCTCTAGCGTGTTGCTGTGGGTGGAGCAGGAACCCTGTGTGCAGCTGTCCTGGTTTTAGTTCCTGGTCTCTGTAATTTATTGCACGTCTTCTCTGCCTCCTTTTTTGACTTGCAAACCACGTGCCACAAAAACATAAATAAAATAAAACATTTAGATGACAACAGGGTGGTTGTGAAAATGAAACTCAGCCATATAAATGAAAGAAATACACTAATATTTGAATCTCTTTCGTTTAGGACTTTTATAAGTAAACATTAAACATGGTTAATTTCTTGATGCAACGTAAAGTCCTATAATAAATGTTTTCTTGTGACTGGTTTAGTTATTTCCAGATCAGGTCTTTAAACATTTTTAGGTTTACTCAGCTTCAATGACACTTCTTTTGTAAATGCTGGAAACATTTAACATTGTGTTGAGGCAATGTGGGAGTTTTGTTGTTGCTACAGAAACAGAAAGTGCCATCAAGCATAGTTTGCTGCTGACTCCATCTTGCAGATTTATGCCATCTGATGTGTTGAGACTGTAACGACCATCGGGTTACTGTTTAGTTTTGTTTTATTTAACTGTATAACTGACTGCCTGGTGCAGTTTCCCCACCTCTGTGATGCTCCCTGATGCCCAGACGTGGTTGTCCTTCAGCATCACCATCCCACTCAGGTCCTGTCTGTGCATGGATATGCCTCCCACCAGCATGGCGTACTTCTCCACCAGCCTAAAGCCCGGGGTGGTCTTACGGGTGCCAGCCACTTCTCCTTGCCAACCTGCAAACTTTGCCATCAGCTTGAGCTGAGAGCAGCGAGTGGCGATTCCTGCAGCTCGACTCAGGCAGTTCAGGGCAGGACGCTCCCCGAGGAGGAGGCATCTGGCTGGACCTCTGACCACGGCAATCATAGTGACAGCATCTGGACCTGTAGATGTTAATAAAAAGGCGGGGTAAAAGTATTACATTTTATATAATATTCACATTGGACATGGAATTTCTTAATTTTTTTGGATCATGTCAGAGAAACCTGAATGAGAAGTTTTATTATTTTTGTTAGTTATCTACAATCAGCCGTGCTTTCCTCTTTGACACATATAACATATAAATATTTAAATTCTGTAAGCGGGTGCTATGAATATCAAAGTTTTGGAGGAAAAATCTTTTTAAACTTTGTCAACTAGCAGTTTCTTAAAAGTCTCTTCAACATTAGTGGAACAAGAAATGATGGGAAATATTTATTTGATTTTCTTGTATACAAAAAGCAAAAACAACAAAATAAACAGAAGGTCTAAGTTGTTTAAAAAAAGATGTTTGGCTGAGCATCTTAAAATTGACACAGAATTCAAAACAAAATACATTACTTATTTTGTGTTTTCTACATTACATATTATATACGTTAAGCAACATGAGTGACTTAAGTTTTTTTGAAAAAAGTTTTAGATTATTATAACAATGGAGAAATTTTATGCGAAGCACTGGATATTAACAGATTTTTGAATGTATTGCTACTGAAAAGCTAATAAATTTAGAGGGATAACTGGGTATATCATTTACTCCACATGCACATGTTATAATGAGAGAATATTTAGGGAATTATGCTGTAAAGTTCACATTTTATTTTATTTTTTATAATCAAGTTATTATTGTTGGAAAGATGTTAAAAACTTTCAAATTGAAATTTGTTAGATCCAGAAACAAGAACAGATAAAAAGATTTATTCAAAATGCAGGCATGAAAATCTTGAGAATTGTGGGTTTTTCCAGAATTTATCAAGTTGGTTCATTACATAAAGTGGCAGTTAAGAAATAATCAGTCAGTATTTAAGATTTATCATAAACACTTGCAAAGTATTACATATGTAGACAAAAACACTTGAGAATATTTTGTTAATTTGACTGAAGGATTTTGCTGGAATTTATTAATTGGTTCTTTACTATATAATAAAGAACCATCTTCAGTATTTTGCTTTGTTTTCCTTAGATTTAATTACATCTTCTTTAAATGTTGATCAAGATGAGAAGAGGTAAAACTTGTTCCACTGGTGGACATGGAAATTTAAGAATATCGTACCTTTTTCTCATGCAATATTAAGCATTATGGTTGTTAATGACATATTTGAGTTACAATGAAAATAATTTTTTTTATTAGAAACCATTAAATGTTGGGACATGGACATTTAGTTATCTTATTCCAAATACTGATATCGCCAAAAAACATATTATTGATAAAGTATGAGTATTATGTAAGTTTTGTAATTTTTCTCTGCAATGGAATGAAATTTGACTTTTTTTTTCTTTTTAGTGAAACAAACATCAGTTTACAAGCATCGGAACTGGCCTAATTCGTTCGAGATTCAGACATTGTTATCTTAAAATATTTTGGATATTTTATGACCAAGTAATTTTTTTTATTATTATTCTTCATACATCACACTTCCACCCATAGCCAAAATGAATTGTATTGAAAAAACCTTTCAGAGATCAACATTGATCTGCTAATTTCTCAGACAACATGCAAAGAGACCTGAAAACATTGGGCTGATGCTAAGTTCCTGTGCACTACAGTCACTACATCTGTCCAGTTATTCAGAGTTTGATGCTCTGCAATATTAAGGTGTGATGAATAAAAGATATCCATGAAGGTTTTCTTTCACCTCATTAAATTTGGTACAAACAAAAAGATAACTGGAGCACTGTTCACACTGATATGTTTAGTGGTTTTAGCAAATTTTCAAGATTCTGGCCTGGTAACTCATTTTTGTTTACATCCTTCTCCAGTCCCAGCCCTGTTTGCACATTTACTCCACCTGAATAATCTCCTCAGCGTTCATCCTTCCCACCCGTGTTCCAGTCTTTACAAGCATTCTTCAAACCAGTTACCAGTGCCAGATTACTGAAAGGTGTTTGCAAGTAGATGTCCAGCCTTTCCTGTTTCATCTACCCTGTTTATTGACCAAGTTCAGTCATAAAGTTTGTTTTTTTGTGTATAGCCTTGCCCACTGATCTCCTTGTGATTTCTGATATTCTGGACATTCAACCTTTTCCTTTTTCTGGACTTCGGATTTGTTCTTTCGCCTCGCCATCGGATCCCTCATCATGCTATTTGCTATCATGTCGACTAACCGCGTTCTGGACCCTGATTCCAGCGGATTGTAGCCTGTACCATGGATCGTCCTGCTTCTGACTCTCTACCTCAAGGTCTGTCACATCTGGGATTAACCTGAATCCTCACAGACGCTCTATTCATTCATCTGTCATCCTTCTTTTACAGTTTCTTCAATTACCTATTTTCCTTACGCTGTGTGTGGAATTCTGGCTCCTCCTATCACGTTAAAATACACATAGGTTTTATGGCAATTTCTTTTTTATTATTATTTAATTTGTTGTTTGTGATATTTGGTACATTTGTAGTGTTTACAATATTATTAGGCTAAATTATTGTTTTTTCCTTGGTATTACATGTTATGTGAATTTGTGCGATATTGGTTGAGCTGAAGGACAACAAAGGGGCATATAACTGGGTATTTAAGTGTAAGATATTTACCAATCACAGCTCCTTCCTGGTAAATCCAGTCCACGGTGCAGCCCACCTCGGTGAACACTGCTGTGAAGAAAGGGCTCCCTGCCAGCACGGTGTTTGGAGTTTTACACAACAGCTTCGCCTCCACTTCCTTTGATCCAACGCAAACTCCCGCCGGGTCAAAGTTTGGGGTGTCCTCTGCCAACCACTCTCGTGCAAGCCGGGTCAGGGTGTAAGGTGGGATTGAATGGACCGCTTGTGTTTTCGCTTCAGACATGCTACAAATATGCATTTAAAGTAAGGTAAGATGACATTTTCTGTTCTTTTTTTGTAATGCATAGTAGGAAAATATGATTTATAATAAACTGACCAATGATTCAAGTTAAAAATCCATACTGATTTTATTTTAGAAACACTACATCAAACAAGAAAATCAAGTACTTTTATTTTGTCACGACTGACCATCACCGATTAGTTTATCTGGCTTAGCATGATGTTTTTAAGTCTGTTTTCTTTTTCTTACGTCTTAATCTACCAAACTAAACCAGGACACAAAGGAATATTACACAGCATATCAGGCTGGGACTACAACAGAATGATAAATGCAAATGAGATGCATACTTACTTGTCAGTGGCTCTCTGTTTCTGTAGATCCCAGAGTGTAGAGGGACAAAAGTGAGCAAGAAAAATGTAGCGTGGAATTTGACCCTGTGTCCATGTTGGAATGTTTACAGCCTCACTCAGAGGTCAGGCCATTGGATTAACATTGATTGTTTTTATTGATTAGCAGGCTTCTGTATTTAGTTTTTTGTGCATAGAAATGTCCTTTTATTTCTCGACAATTACAATTCAACCTTATTGCAAACTCTTTAAACTGTGTTAAGTTTGATTTACTTTGTATAATCTAAAAAACCCTGCAATCTACAAGCTTTTGTAAAGAATTTCATGAGATAATATGCACACAAAATACAGTCTAGTTTAGTTCAGTTCACTGAACGTTAGCTCAATATAACCCAGTACAGAAGTATTCACACATGAAAATCTGTACGAATTATCTGTTCAATTTCTCTTTCACTTCAGCGCAACTCAGTCATAGCAAACACGAGGCAACAGAAAACATAGGAGTCTCCTTTAAGAGGAGAGCAGAAAGTTACTTCAACAGGAAGAGACCCAGACCAGAACGAGACCCACGGCCCTCAGTCACAACAGGAAGGAGATATAAATAAATACAAAAGCACCAGGAAGAGAATCGTTTCTATAGTCTAGAAAAATAAACAGAAGTTAATGACAAATGTGACTCTAAGAACAGAAATCTTTGAAAAACAGTACGAGTTTAGCATTGTTTAGACGGTCATATTACTCTCCTGATAGGAATTTACAGTTGGTGACAAAACACTGAAGGACTAAAGCAATGCAATTAAAATGCAATTAAAATGCAATTAAAAATTCAATCATATCTGGAAAAGTTGAAAGAAAATCGGATTGTTTTATCTTCAAATCAAAGAAGTTAACATTTTAGCTGCAAATTGGGTGATCAGATACCTTAAAGGAGACACATGACAAGGAATAATAAGCAAGGAGATATAGGTGGGAGATTAGATGCTGAGGCTGCAGCCACCGGAAAGGCGCTGCGCTAGCGTTAGCCCAAATGTTGCTTAATTTAAAGAGAAGAAGTACGTGTATTCCATCTGTACAACATTCACAGCCAAAATGCATAGTTCAAATAAAGACATGATCATGACATTACATGGTCTCACCCATTTAACAGCCGAGTGATTTCACTCTGATACATCTTTAGATTTGCTGTAATACAGACTGTGACAAGACACTTTGATGTTGAGCATGTCATTGTTGAATAAGGGAGACCAAATTGAACTGACTTTCAATTTGGTCTCCCCTTATTTAACAACAGAGTATCTTCAGTCAGATACATTGTCAGATTTGCTATAACACAGGCTGGTACAGGAGGTCCTTCCTGCCCACAAATGATGTCCTTGGGCAGGCAGGACCTGCCCATCGACTCGTAGCGCTCTGTATTACAGCAATTATGCAGATGCGTCTGATTGAGAGCATTTTTGTTTTTGAATAAGTTACCATTATTGTTCAACAAAAGAGTGTCTTCACTGAGATCCAAAGTCAGATTTGCTGTAATACAAACTGCTATAGGAGATCCTTCCTGCCCACAACCATCGTCTGAGGGCAGGAAGTTCTGGGTAGTTGTAGAATAGGGAAGACCCAATGAAACAAATTTTAATTTGGTCTCCTTTATTAAACAACAAGGGTCTTCAATCAGATACATTCAACAGATTTGCTGTAATACAGACTGATGTAGGGTTCAACAAAAATCCTTTGTTCAAGCTTGAACATTAGGAGTCACAGCAACATTTAATTTCCCTTTGAGATTAATAAAGTGTTTTTTTCTTATAATATATCGTAACATTGTTAAAACGTGTACACAACAAGACCTTCAACTCTCTGTCAAAAGCATCAACAATGGCAGGAAGTCCAGCGCGTTCACGAACGCTGACGTCACGCAGGCAGGCGCGTCCCCGCCGCTCTCGGCCTCCACCGTTGTCTTCTTCTTCTTCTACTTCAGCTGGTTTTTAGGCGCTGGAACCAGGAAGCGAAAGTTCCCACATGGAGGGTGTGTCCGGCGCAGCTTTTACTCCTGAAAACAACTCCGTCCTCCGCGGCTGATTTGATGGGGGACACGGCGAAGACCAAGCGGCGGGAGCAGCTGAAGCGCTGGGCCGGCTCCAGCACCGACAGGGCGTCGGACGTTCCCCGGCGGAGGCGGCGGGGCGACGCCGGCGGTGAGGCGGCGGGAGAGGCCGAGGCCGAGCTGGGCTCTGAGCCGCCGGGGGAGCAGCGGGAGGCGGCGGGCGGAGATAAGGACAACCCCGTCCCCGGAGGACGGTGAGGAGGCGGATAAATGTCGGGGAAACATCCCGTGGTGTGCGTGTTTGGAGCGGGGTTTTATTGTCTGCTGCTCCGCTGCTGGAGCTCGTCTCGGTTTATCTGCTGCTCGGGTTTGTTATTGATCTCGGAGGACTTTAGTTCAGCCATTCTGCTTTTATGATTAAGCTCCCCTACTTTCTTTAGTTACCAGGAAAAAATGTCTTCTTTCAATGTAACTCTCTTTATATTTGTGCTTTCAAAGAACCAAACTGCGGGAAGATAAAGTATCTCTCTTCATATTCTAATCCCAATCTGCTTTGGGGACATTTTGTGCCAATTTACAGCTAAAGATTTAAAGTAATCTCGTTTATTCCACAAAGACGATTATGTGAGTGTTGGGTAGTATAAACCTGAAATGGTAAACTGTGTTTTCTTGTAAAGCCTTAACTGTGATAAGCTGACAGAACAAGGCTGGGATTCAATTCATGCCACCTTCAGTCAAGGTGAGTAAAGATTGGGGTTTTGAACCCGCAACCCACTGTTCACATTATTAACTCTCACCTCCTTCGTCCCCATTGCTCCAATTATAGTCGTTTTGGTCAAGAGTGTCCCAATTTTGCCGATATCGGCAAAAAACAACAACTATCCAATATGGGATCGTATCGGCCGGCATCTAAAATCACTCCAACACAAGCAATCTGTTACAGTTTGTATCTAGTATCATTACAGCAGCAATTGTGTAAAATGTTGTAAACTATTGTTTTCTGACGTTTCACACTGAAAAAGTTAAGTTGATCCCAGGCGATATCTGTCAATATAGGAGTCTGCAATATCGGAAGTATCAGAAATAAAGACATTATATCGGGACATCCCTATCTTTCATGGTCTCTCATATAGAAGAAGGAGCACTGATTGTTTTTTTAATCTAATTTAAACTCTCTTGTAATAACCATGGTCTGAAACACTTATAACACTTAGAAATTGTATGATCTTCCATGATTCCTTAAACCACACATCCCTAAATATTGGGGGTTTATTTCACTGTTTTTTAAATGTACACGTTGATGGTTGGTATGGTTATTATTTAACTTTATCTGACGATTGAAATATATTTATATATATATATATATATATTTTTATTTGTCTGTCTCCCACCCATCCGTCTGTCAATTATTGGTTTGTAGCAACAGCAGAGATACGCAGGCTTCCCTTTCCCCAGATAAGCAGCGAAACCTTACAGCGTGTCCTGGTTCTCCTCCAGGTATGAACATCTCACCATGGAGGCGTTCAGGACACATCCGGGCCTGGACGGATTTCTCCGTCCTATCTCCCCTATCTCTAGGGGAGAGAAAACAAGCTCTTTGTAGCTGCAGTCCTTCTCTATCCATCACTAACCTCTGTGACCATAGACGAGACTGTAAACGACAGCCGCACCAGTCCGTCTAGCAATTGTCTCCTCCTCATTCAAACTTAAACTCTTTTACGCTGTGCAGCATCTAGTCTCCTAGACCATGGAGTTGGATTTCTTGGCGCTGATCTTCTTCCTGGCCGCTTTACCCTCGAACTGCTCCGACAAAAGCTGGTGAAATCTGTTGACGCCAGCAGGATCACACCATCTGTGAAAAGCACAGAGCCCATCTATCTTTGGTCCCAACTGAAATGTTTCCCCTCAACACGTTCATAAAGGAGAAATCGTGTCCATGAAGGTGACCTTTCACAACCCTAAGAGCCAACCCGTTATCAAGGTTCAGACAAAGGTCCTCCTTTTCGTCCGCTTTTATCTGACAATAAATAATATTTAGTGAACAAAAATGCAATTTTATTACAAAGTGGGATGGATCAACTGAAGGTGGACGCAGGATCTCTTATGTCTTTAGTAAAGTCTATTTTCTTATGGACTAAATTTGCTTAAAAACTCTTTGATCGGTTGATTTTACCTTATTTATTGTGGTAAAGCGTTTAGCTTTTGCTTTTCTACATCTTAAAGTATACCTTGTCTTGATGCTGTTTGTTTGCTTGTTTTATTGGATTAGTCAGAGCTGCGTTGTATCTGTTTTTGGTAAACTTACACTGAGAGACTATTTATCGTCCACATATCAGAAATTCCATCTCTTTTGACATTCTAGTTTGTTGCTCAGTGATTTTATCAGCAACTGCAGATAACTTGGTAGAAGAAGGAAAAAAAGTCCATCCTTCAGTATTTGTACAGGAAGTATGTTTGCCTATAGCTATGTGCTGTCCTCTTGCTTTCATATTTTTTTCTCCAGTGCTGGGGTTCAAGTTTATTTTTGACTGTGAACCGCTTATGAACTTGGTCTGGGGAGATGCTTTGACGCAGCCATCTTGTCCCTCCAGTTTCGTCTCTCAAGCGTTTCCCTGCTTGCTTCAGACAACTTAAAAGGACAAAATGTTCATTGGGTGTTTGTCGTATTCAAACCCACATCCATGATGTCTACTAGTGGTGTTAATGTTGTAGTTGATTGTTTTACACACATTGGTCATTTATATCAATCTGAAATTCATCTTGTTCCATTCTCGGATATTTTTAAATGTTCTTTCTTTGGAATGTTGACAATACAGCAGCACAAACACATGGATTTCTCTATAGGGTAAATATTATTTGTGCAGTTTAAGTTTTATGTTCAGGCGGTTCAACAATTAAGCCGTTAATAACAAGAAACATAATTGGAGAAGAACAAATACTGATTATATAAATAAAAAGCAAAGCTTTTAGTCAAATGACATTCACTCAAGCTCGGTGTTGGCAGCGAGGGTGCATTGTTTTATGGTTTTTTAAGATGGTTAAATGTATGTGTGGGTTCTAAATAAACTGTATTATTGTTATGTATGAATGTAATTATTAAAATGGAGGTTTACCGTCACATTGGTTGCTCTACGTTAACAATGATTGCAGGTTTTTAAAGGGATGAAACCAAAAATGAGCCTTCTGGTAAGCCTGATCTCAGGTAAATAGAAGATCTGCTGTGTATATTTACGTTATAGAACAGCGCAACTAAAACAAATCGTTTAAAAGACCATTAATTTAAACAATTATTTGATTCGTATTTGCATGTCCAGTGAATGTAAAATTCTTGTTTTTATAGGTAATCACAGCATCAACGGTTTAACAATGCATGACATTGTTGTAGAATTGATTTAATCATTTTTTAGAAACTGTAGCTTTAGTAGCTTTCAATTTATTTATAGCTGAATATGACAATTGGATAAAACAAATGTTTACGTTAGAAATAAATAATGTTTAGAGATCTAGAAGCATGTTTTAATTAGGATTGCTTCGGTTTAAGGTAAATTAGATTGTCACATCTCACTTCTGCGTTTCCTACAGAGGTCTCCTAGAAGGATACATTAACTGAGAGATTTGTTGGTATTCACCAGCATCCTTTTTAATATTTGTAGCAATACATTTAAAATCTAAGAATCCTAAATCTTCAGTTTATTCCATTTTTTTTTCCTTTCAAATTTCCTCATTGTGGCTCATTATGTAAATCTGAAAGAGGTCATTAGATTTCTAGTTGATCCTTTAGCGACAGGGATGACCAGTTCTGGTCCTACTTGCTACCGTTTGTAACTGGCGTAATAAAAAATGGTGATCTCTATCCCGTTTTAGGAAGAGGGTGAGGTTCGACATCGCTGCTGAGTTCCTCGCCGCCTGTGCCAGCAGCGACACAGATGAAGCCAAGGCGATGCTGGAGGAGACGGAGCAGGGAACGAGGAACGGGGAGAACCCGCCAGACATCATCAACTGCTCCAACGCTGACGGCATCACTGCTCTGCACCAGGTCAGGCCGCTTCGCCCAGCTTTAGGCTCACTGGCATGCTTCCTGTTTCACAAAATCAGTCTCTTGAAGTCCTGATAAAACTTGGTGTAAAGATATTGCTGCAATAAGTGCAGGATCGCAGTAAAAAGCCTCTTATACAATGTCTGTTTAGGACGTTTCTTTAGGGTTTTATGCTCCTCTACTCAAAAAGCCAGAGAACTTATTGAAAACCTGAAAGAGATATATGTGACATCTTTGTAATGAGGTCAAGCTCTGACTGTGTTGCAAAGGTTTAAACAATCCCTGGACTTTCAATGCATTTTTATGTGTTATGGACACAATTTTACTGGTATTTGATTGGGATTTCTTATATCAGACCAACACAACTTTGTTGATTGTCGTAAAATTGAAAGAAATCATTGCAATTTTGATATAAATAAAGATGTTGGACTGCTGTTTTATTCAGGCCTGGTGAGTAAATTTTACTTTTTCATGCATTTCCTATGTTTATTACATTTGTTTTCGGTCACCTTTGGATTACCGATTCGCTGTGACTTTAACTATGCCATGCATACGGATGGTTAGGGTTTATTCTCAATTATTTCCTTGTTGCTCTGGTTGTAAAATAGCTTCTGTTTCTACATGTTTTTTGTTTGTTTTTTTGGCTGGTATTTATTAATTTTTCAATCAACTTGCGCTATAGGACATAAAAAAAAACTCTTGTGATGATGATATCAGTTGCGGTATGTGACTATTTTCTTCTTTCTTCTGCTGTCAGTTTTTTTAAACCAAGATTTGCTCTGTGAAAGAAACGTTTGTTTATTTTGATTTTGTTTTAAAGCAACGCAACTTTAACCTTCATAAAAAAATGTCCTAACTTTTGTGATTATACGTCGACTTCCAGCTTGTTGAGACCTCTGTCATGGCCCGAGGGGGTCAATATCGCTTTCATCAGCACTAAGCAACTTTGAGGAGGGTGGCAGGAACCCTGCCAAAGAAAAATGACTACAAATGTGCTGACTGCTTTAGTTTGGGGTTGCAATGTCACAAAATCTGAGATAAATCAGGACGTTTAAATGCTTTCGCAAAGCTCTGCATAAAATAAGCTGGTTTTGACTACAGATAGGAAGGATTGTCACATTAAAAGAATCCCTTTTTTATTTAGCCGTTTCCATATTTTGTTAATTTCTGTTTTTGTGTGTGTAGGCCTGCATAGACGGCAGCATCGACATCGTGATCTTCCTGCTGCAGCACGGCGCCAACATAGACCAGGTTGACAGTGAGGGATGGACGCCGCTGCACGTCGCCTCATCGTGCGGCTACCCTGACATCGCAGAGTGTGTAGCCGTTTTCCTTTTAAGTGGTTAAATTAGTTCAACCGTTTGCGTCTGCGCTGAATGCCAGAGCGCACCGTGGCTGTCGGAGCACTTCTGCTCTCAACAATACTAACAGTGTTATATGTGCAGAGATAACACTCAAACCGGTACTCTAACACATGAAGCTTAAGAGATTTTAAAATTGATCTGCAAACCCCCCCTGCTTTTTTTTGCTGGCCTTTTTTACTCTTACTTCAGAGGTTTAATATATGAGTGTTGCATCACGAAACATGTTCAGGTATAATATCATTATTGGCACCAATTACATATAATATTGTGTGATTAATGGATAGGATCAGGGTTTTCTCATTTTTGTACAGATTCAGACATTTTTTTTGTTTATTTGTCTTTTCTCAGATTCCTTATTCAGAAAGGAGCGTCTCTTACTGCTGTGAACTGTGACGGCGATGTTCCTCTTGACATTGCCCTGGATGAGACCACGGAGTCGCTTCTTCATGATTACACACAAAGACAAGGTGAGTTCTTTGTTCACAGGTTGTTCCCATGTTTTATTTATTTTTTGTCTTCCCTATTTGGAATAGGGAAGACAACTGTTGATCTCAGGACAACTAAGGCCAGTTTTTCCATTATGTTTAAAACTAAATTCACTATTTCAGTGTAAATGTGGCTCTAACAGTAACTGACTTTTGTGTTTTGACTTTTTTTTTGTCATTTTGGCCTAAAAAGGATACATTTGAGAACTATCGGCCTTTACTTGCTATAAATTATTACGTGTACACAATTTTATTTTTTTAGCAATATTTTTGTTATTAATGACTTAAATCACCTCAGTGTCATAAAAATGTCCCACTAAAGATTGTATTTGTGTTGAACATTTTTTAGCTTTTGTAATCGCTATTGTTGTTCTATTTTATTATTCTCTATTTCATTATAATGTTAAGATGTTTTTTTTAACATCATAGGTTCTATGTACATATTGATAAGATTATTTCATGTTTTATCGTTTGTTTTTTGCTATAGAGCGATATGGGAATGTTTATTTGGGATGTGTTTTCTATAGAGCCTGTGACTCAAACATCACATCCTTTGTGTCTATAAGATGGATTCATCAAAACTGCCACAATAACATTAGAAGTTGTGCCTAAACATGGTTAAATATTTGTTTTATTTAAAGTTTCTCGCCATCACTTCATTAATAATTTATTATCATTTATAGAACCTGTAAACATTTCATTTAAAACTTTGAAATGCCTTGTTTTGATAAAGCCAGTAATTATTATTTAGCAGATTTTTATACGCTGAGTTCAAAATAAACTGTTAGAAGCTGAAGGCATATTAAATAATGTTAACATATTCTTGCCTGAAAATAAATAATTTAAACACATTAGCTTCAAAACGCTGAATGTTATCCCGTATCTGTCACACAAATGTATATCATTGGACTTGCAGGACAGAAATAAAGTGATTCCCCCTTGTTGTCCTTGAATGAGTCAGTCCTTGAGCTCTGCTCCTTCGCCACACAATCGGCGTCTTTGTCTGTGGCGATCCGTTCTGGCGTGGTGATGTCAGCTCCTTTGCTTGTTTTGGCCCCAGGGATTGCGACTGTATTGTTCTCTCCTCTATGTTTCCCACTGAATAGTTTCATTTGTTTTCTATACCGTCTCTGTGTGGGTTTAAAATTTAAATTTAATATAAAATGAAAATATAAATTAGTTGCGCTCAGTTTGCTATAAAGCTACTATCCCTCAGTCCGACAGATCTAGTAGATCTCTGTTTCTTCTAATAAAGTCTTGTTAACTCATGACGTGCAGGTGTTGACGTGGAGTCTGCTAAACGTAAAGAGGAGGAGCAGATGATGACAGACGCCCGGACCTGGCTTAACGAGGGTCCGCCAGCTGATGTCCGAGACCCGAGAACCGGCGCCACGCCGCTGCATGTCGCAGCAGCTAAAGGATACGTGGAGGCTCTAAAGTAAAATGCTTTCACTTGTTTAGTCAAAAAGAATGTATTTGATAATGAAATGTAAACAAGTATTAGTTTATAGATTTGGATTCTTAAATATTTTTCATTTAAAGATCCAGATTTGTCTTAAGATCAAACCTACAGAAACTATGAGCTGACAGGTTGACTGGAGGGAGTAACCAAAAGGATGGAAGTACCTATGCAACTACCTAAGTAAGGAAGCAAATGTGCAAGATAGGAAGGAACTTTGCAAAATGGAAATTAAGAAAGGAAGGAAGATAAACTGTATAAGATAGAATGAAAGGGTGCATTATTGGAAGGAAAAGTGCTGTTAAAAATGGTGAGGAAGCAATGAAGTGTGCAAGATGCAAAGAAAGTAATGGAAAAAAAATAAATGGAGGAAAGAAAGAAAGAAAGAAGGGAACTGCAAGGTGGGAATGAATTTCACAAGACGGAAAATAAAGAAATGCATAAGAGAAAGAAATGAGGGACATTAAACAAGAAGACGAGAACAACATCTGGAAGGATGTCTGGACACTACAAGGGAAGAAAACACAAGGAGGAAAGTAAAGAGGAAGGATGCATGGTAAAAAAGAAAGAATTATAAAAGAAAGCAAGAAAACATGATAAAAGAAAGAACACAGGTTTTAGAGAATAGGAAAGGTAATAAGTCTGGAAAAACAAAAGAATATCTATTTGCTCTTTCTTTTATGTTTATTTTGACATAAACACTTGAATGAATCTGCAGACTGCAGTGACGTCTCCAGCTCTGTTGTCTGCTTTTGCCCCTGCAGGATCCTGTGTCAGTGCGGCCTCGACGTGTCGGCCACCGACTTCGACGGCTGGACGCCCCTTCATGCCGCAGCTCACTGGGGTCAGGAGGAGGCGTGCCGCATTCTGGCCGAGCAGCTGTGCAACATGGAGGCTCGCAGCAACGGGGTGAGGCTCGTGTAGCCCCGCAGCTCTGAGCTCTGAGTCTGTTTTCTGCCTTTGTTCAATGTTTGATCGTCTGAATCCTGCAGGGTCAGACACCGTTTGACGTCACCGATGAAAGTGTTGCAGAGTTGTTGGAAGAGTTGTCAAAAAAACAAGCCAACGTGAGACTGAATTTGGTTTAAATTTAATGTAATACTTTAAAAAAAAAAAGTTCCCCCTGAGTTTAATCTGTTTTTCCTATCTTTAAGTGGCGCAACGAGCGATCGATATCAGAGAGGCAGAACCAACCAGGCCCAAATGCTGCAAATGCACAAAACAAGCGAAGGAGGCTAGTTCAATTCTTCATATCCATAATTAAATATTTCCATTTTACTGATTATTATACTCTTATCAATAAACGGGGTGCTAGAAGCGGCTCTGTAATGTAGACTACGTTCAAGCATGTCTCTAGCTTGCAATAAAGGAAACAGGATTAGGAGTTTTCGGTTGATATGAGGTTCCTAACTTTGAACGTTTGCCTCCCTTTGCCTGCTCCCAGGACATCTGTGTGCAGGATGAGCAGTAGAGATAAGATAAACGTGCAGGATCTGTCAAAAGAAAGAGGCGTTTCTGGCGGCGCTGACATGAGCGAGGAGAAGGAGAACATCACCGGTAAATCGACTCCACTCTGAGTTTGTCGTTTTCATGCGGATCTAAATTTTAACCGCTTGATGTCGTCCTTTGCAGAAAGCTCCGCTGAGTCCAGTCCAGATCCTGAGAGTGAGACTTCATCAAGCGTCGGTGCTGTTGAGAAGGTAAAGATCCACCTAAGTCGATATCCTCATTTTCATAAAGGTCTTTTTTAACTGGTAGGTTTCTCAAAGTGGAGACCTAGCGTCTATATTTCACAAATCCTCAAAAATAACCCAGTATAGAGAAGAAAAACTTACCTGAACCTAATATATATATTTATTTTTACCTAACTAAAAGCCAAAATAAGTCCAATAATTAACGTGAAAGTTTAAAACGTTTTATGGTAAAACTTGAATGAGCTGTAAAGTAATTTATCATCTAGGTGGGTAGAAGCATGTAATGTGATGTAAATGTAGACATTTTTTCTCCAGCTAACTATACAACTGAAGAAGAATGAACCTTCTGGTTAACAGTGAGTGTAGTTGGTGGATAGAGGGTGCAAAATTCCACTTCCTGCTGTCTAAACGCTGTGGTTTAAAATAATATGTTAATGTTTGATGTTTGTCTACTAAACTATAAATAAAAACAACAGCCTCGATGATAAGTGATTTGTTAATAGATTAAACGTTTAAATTCAGGGTGAAGCTGGTGTTTCTGTTCAAAGCTCTTTACACTTTATTTATTAACATCTGGGTATGTAATCGACTGTTTGGTTAAATTCTTTTATTAAAATATTTTATGTGTGCATACGCTTTAAACTTGACCCAGATTTACTTTAACAAGACTTAATTATTTTAAAAGCTAAAAAAGGACAATGTTTTTTTTTCTTTTATTTTGTGAAATAATTATTACCAGTCACAAATTGTTTAAATGTATTTGTATTTAAACGGTGATAAGCCGGTCCTACTTTTTTGAAAGAATAAAGATTTACCATTTAATAAGATTTTATTCTTGGGGAAAAAATTAAGTAAAACCGGAAGTATGGTGTTTTATGATTTGTGAGGATAATTACTTCAACTAGGTAAATGTGCCATATGAAAATGTCAATAATACCATAAATAATCTAGAAAATAGTGTGGAAAAGGATTGAATAGTGTAAATGCATTATTTAAGCCTAAAGCACACTTGTGAAATGTTTGTGCTGTTCAATCAGCATCTTGATATGATGGATGGATCTAGTCAAAGTGCTCACTAAACCAGATTTAGACATTAAATGGGAGAAAGAAGCCTTCCTGTAGTTCAGCCCAATGGGAGCGACCACAAGACTTTTACATCTATGATTTTGTTGAGTCTATTTGTGTTTCCAGTTCCCTATGGTTTTTTTTTTTTACCCCTTTCTCTGTTGTTTCCTTCATTCATTCCTTCCTTTGTGTCTTATTTTCATTTGTTCATGTTTTAAGTCCTTCTTTCTATTAAAATGTATTGAAAGAACTTTCACTTCTGGAAAACTGTCTGGAAATCTCTGGAGGTTTTGGATAAAATTGCTGGGAACCCAGATTTGATAATCTCACAGTTTCCAGTTACTATTAATATTGTACTTGACTTGTTGCATAGATGTTGAATGAAAACCTGTCAGTGTCGTAACCTTGCTAAAAACAAATCTGACAATTCACGCATGTTATTCTTTTCGGATAGTTAAACTCGCCACTTTAACATCGATATCTACAGTTGTTCTCTAACTGGGGTGTGAACGCACTGTTTATTTTTCTCTTCTCCGTCTTTCAGCCATCGGAGGAGAAGGAAGAGGAGGAGCAGAAGGAGGAGGAGAAGGAGCAGGACAAGGCGAGCCGCACCGCCATAGTCCAGCCCACTCCTCAGACCAGGGAAGCCGCCGCAGAAAGCCCCAACGCTATAGACAAGAAACAGCAGCAACCCAAACAGTTACTTTTACACCCAGATCTACTTCTGAGTTCTCCCTTGGCTAAAAGTTTAACTTTAGGTTCAGTACCTTATTATTAAGAGGTATGCTAATTGCTAATAAAATGTTTGTTGTGTTCAGATTTCAGGCAGCAGATCGAGACGAAGAGTCCGAGTCTCAGAGGAAAGCTCGGTGTCGGCTGATGCGGCAGTCCCGCCGCCTCACTCAGGTGATCCACCATGAAAAAGGGATGCTGCCAATTTACTGTGTATGTGTATATATATATATATATATATATATATATATATATATATATATATATATATATATATATATATATATATATATATATATATATATATATATATATATATATATATATATATATATATATATATATA
>JAVLVB010000120.1:523703-569926 GCA_032876305.1 Orestias chungarensis | reverse complement strand
TATATATATATATATATATATATATATGTATATATGTTTATATGTATGCATGTGTATGTATGCATATGTGTATATATATGTGTATATATGCATACATACATATATATATATATATGTATGTGTGTGTGTGTGTGTGCGTGTGTATATATATGTACATGTATGTGATAGTAGGCCTAAAAATACAATTCTTCTTGACTGTTCCTCCAAATCAACCAGTTCCAGTGAAATCAAACCCTTTTGCAAAGGATTTTATAAATGATATTTTCAAGCTTTTTGCACTCCTGCATCCTACATTCATAAGATGATGTAGCTGCTTGATTCCAAGAACTGTATGCAACCAAAAGCTGACTAAATGTGTTTGTTCTTTTATGGAGACAGGGTGTGACTTTGACTGAGCTGAAAGAGGCAGAGAAGATCGTGGTTAAAGCGGCTGATCCTCCTCCTCCTCGAAACGTCCAGTCAGTGAGTCCCATTGTCACCGTCACACCTACCGAACAGGGTGAGTGATTCTTGGGAACTTGAGATGTTTTACAGGAGAGGGTCTCTAAATAAAATAAATGAGGGTTTTTAGTGTATACATTTTTTCTTTGATGGTGCTGCGCATCAACAGAAAGATTTAAATTGTATGATCTTTGAACTTCAAATAATATTATGTTTAATACAAAATGTTTTGTTTATTGTGGGTAAAAATTCCTGTTTTTCCTCTTGTGGTTTAGGCTGCCTGAACTCATCTTTTATAGTTAAACAGTGATACATATAAGACACTATTACAATAAGCTGACAAAATTTAACTGTTATCATTTAAAAGTCATTTACTTATTCTGTTATCTTTTATTCAGAAATAACAGCCAAAATAACCTTTTTTATGCGTTTCATGTTTATTGATACAATTCGTAACAAAGCTAAAAACGGTAACTGATCACATTCGAAGTTTTTAAATCTGCTGAACGTTCAAAAGCGTAACATTTTCTTCCATCAAGAGAGTCAATAATCAAATTATGTTTTCACACTGACTTTATTTCCAGTTATAGTCTGCCTTAATTTTACTGTAAGCACCATCTACCAAAACAAGACAACATGTATGAAGAACGTAGTAGGTGGAGGGCTCTTCGGGATGGTTTTTGAAAGGAAGTGAGGTTTTTCTCACGTACGCTAAAGGCCACAGCTGCTGGTCTGATCTGCTTGGTGTTCCTCAGGGCGGGTGCTCTGTCATCGACCGCTTTTTAAAAATTGTCTTGTCTTGCCATCATGATTTCATCACAACGAAAACCCCACCCTTGCTTCTGTCGCTGTGGTGTAAAGGGGAAACGATCTGTTCTTCTTCTGATCTATCTAAATTGAACTGTAAACTCACATCCAAGTTTTCACTTCATTTTCTTTAAATGAAAGTTTATCAGAAGTGGATTTGATAGTGAGTGATTAAAAAACAAAAAGGCTAAAAGCTCAAGAAAGCGACTCAGTAATTTTGTAATTATGGTAAAAGTTTACCGTAATCTGACCACTTCCCTTACCACAGGGCTCCTTTTTGTACACCTATTTAAATAACCTCTGATTCGTTCTTGGTTCATACGTTCCTGTTGGTCATCATTTATTTTATCTCCATATCTGCTGGTTTCAGGCAACGAGCCGGCGAAGCAGGTTGAATCCGAGGGAGACAAGCGTTTGGGAGCGAAGGACAGGAGGCGAGCGAGGACGGAGAGACGCTCCACCGGCATCGTTCAGCTGGGATTGGAGGTGAACAACAAAAAGAGCTAAACTGCAGACCTTTAGTCAAAAAAAGAAAAAAAATCTGTTTTTGTGATAACAGTTCCCCTGAAAGGTGATGCAAGCAAACAAGGGATATGAACAGTTTAAAGAAAATAGGAAGTTCCCACAGCGGAAGTTACAAAATTTGTATTGTCACATCTGCTACAATGAGGGGAATCAGGAAGGTGGAAACAATAGACACAATCGTCCCAATTGAAACAGTCTTACAAGCAGGTCTCATTAATATATAGATGGATAAATGTTAGCACCCGAGCATGCATCTCTGCAGCGCCTCCAGAGTAACTGGTTCTGAGATTAATCCTCTTCTTCTCGAAATTCTAATTTAGTAAATGAGCCAGTAGATCCTAAAACAATCCATGTAATCATGGGTAATTGTAAAAGTAAAATACAGTAAAGAAAAAATTTGCTTAAATTAGAAAATGCGTTTTTGTGCTTAGCTAAATCTCATTAAAATTGAAAATTCAACTATTTATTAGGTTTTCGTGTGCTTTCCTGAATTCTACCTTTTGTGTTTGGTAATGTCGGCCACTTTGTGCTTGGTTGTTTTTTTTTCAAGCCAATGGCAAGGAACACTCTAATTGGGCGAAAAAGGCCTGTTTGTGATTGGCTGTTTGGCTTATTTCACATAATTATGAACTATACTGAGCTGTAACACAGACTGCTACTGGAGATCCTTGTTGTCGCAGCCGTTAGCGTTTACAAAGACGCATTAAAAAAGCCTCGGACAATAGAAGTTACAACAACATTTATGTTCACTTTTAAATCAATAAAGTTATTTTGAATAACTTTATCTTTAGCTTTAGCTTAATCGAGTTCTAAGTGCAGAGTTGGACCCAATAAGGTACCAAAACACATATTTAGCAGTGGTGTGAGACATAGACATTCCCAGCATCATTCTTGGAGATATATTTTTTAAATACTCTATGCCTTTACAGAGAGATCTACCCGCCGGGTAAACCCTGGTTTTACAACCTAACTTTGCTTTAAACTTGTTCAGAATGTTCTCCCTGACATGTCTGCTGTTTTCGATGCCATTTCCTCCACAGACCTCATAGGTGTTAAGTCAACAAAGGTGAACTGTGCATCTGTCTATATTTTACCCGTACCAGTAATAAGTTTCAGAAGGCGTGTGAGCAGAGCAGATATGTAAACATGATGGATGTGGAACCAGATCTCTAGAGGTGAATGCTCAGAGCGAAGCTGCTCCTTCATGCAGCTTGTTTCCTCCTCCCTTCCTCTGCTGTCAGCCTCCTGCTTGTTCAGAGTTTAAGATCCACGTGAAGATGCATGTCTGCATATCTTTGTACATTCCTGTCAATGTGCAAGTTCAAGGAATGAGGTGGGAAAAAAATGACCAGCAGTTTAAATGTACTTTACTGTATTGTCTGTTTCTGATGATACTCGGCTTGTATATTTTTGTTGTAAAACCTTCAGGAATAAGAAATAAGATACTTTTTTACTCTAAGCGATCTTCTTTTCAGAATGATGATGACGAAGACCAGCTGGAAGATGCAATCAGTAACAACTCTGAGTGAGTCAATGTTTTTTCCGTTTGATTTTATTTTTGCGCCTTTAAAAAATATGACTACATTTTTTTATGATTATTTATTTTTTTCAAATTAGTTTGAAGAAAGGGCTATAGAGGATATAGATTCATCACTATAATAATTTACATCTATATCAGATTATAATGGTGCTTTGATGCCCGATAACTGATAACTAATGCTTCACCTACATTTATTGACTACTTTAAACATACCCACAATTCATTGCTTCAACACCATCACTGTCGCTTGACAACTCAAATATCACGCATAGCCAGGCCGTTTCTCCTCCTGAAACTCGTACATAAACGGAAACCAGATAAACATAAACATGGACTATTAATATTATCCCAGTTTTACTTATCGGACCGACATAGATATGTAAAAGGAGGGTTGATGCCGATGTTGACATCGATATATCGCGCATCGCTAATAGTGCAACATTTTCCCATACATGTACAGGTGTGCATTGGTTTATAAAAAGAAAACAAAGTTACAAGTCCAAGACAGAACTAAACGGAAGCATGTAAATGTAGAACTGAAACAGGCCAGCAATGGAGCCCTGTGGGCCCCCTCGCTTGACAACCAGTGTAGAGGTAGAGGATATAAACCATTATAGACATGTTTTATCATTTTGGGTGTCTTTCTCTTCTTCTTTTTTCCCTAGTGGGAGAGATTTGTTTTCAGACTACAAAACGGTACGTGGAAACTTTTCTTTACACATCTAACGCCCCCGCCCCCACTAAAATATAATAAAATAAAATGTTTTGCCCTAACCTTTTAGAGTGTAATTTGCTCTTTACTACTTGTTCTGGCTCCTACTGTGTAAATTTGTGTTTCCTCGTTTTCTCCCAGCTGTACATCAAAATCCTGCAGGAGAACTTGTCTTTGAAGGAAAGGCTGCAGGACACGGAGCTGCAGCTCAGTCAAAGCAAAGTGGAGCTGGAGAGGCTGCGACAGGTTTGGCAGGTTTGCCACTTCCTTCCACCTCTTATCTGTTCTGCGTCTGTGCCGCCATACATATACATATATATGGGGATAGATCGTGCAGACGTAATCTTTTCATTCTGATCAAACTCGAACTGAAAGTCTGTAAGGATGGAAAAAGCGTTTTATTCAATGAGCAGGGATGTATAAACAATGACTACTGCTTAAATGTTTAGCCCAAAATGCCTTCCCGTGACATTTGTGAGTAAGACCCCTTTCTCTGTGTTGCAGAGCCAGGAGAGCGGCACTGACAGACCGGCCCTGCTCGAGCTTGAGCGATTTGTAAGTCTGCTTCACAAGGTTTATTTTAAACGCCCCAAACAACGCTAAGCTGTCATTTCCTGTCCTTTAGCCTTTAAGCTGCTTTCTGCCTTCGCTGACAGTCTGCTCTGTAAGGTGTGATATATTACAAGCCTTCTGCAGAGAAATGAGCACACGTTAGAAACCCTGCAGTGTCAGCGGTGCATGTAACTTGCGGGGGTAAATGGGCCGCTGTCTGAACTTGCACAGAGTTTTACTGCAGAAGCCGAAACATTTGTGTGTGCGCGTGTGTGTGTGCGCGCGCGTGTGTGTGTGTGCGTGCGCGCGTGCTGTGGCAGTCTTGGTCTGTTTCCTGATGTCTATGGTTGGTTTTACAGGAAAAACTGTCACTCCAGAGGAAAGCCGTGGAACTGGAGAATGAGCTGAAGGTGCGAATTTTCATCATAATTTCTGTTTTAGCTCATTTGTAGAAAATAAATAAATAAAGGAGCAACTTTGTCAGTGAAGTTAAACAATACCAAGTCTGTTTTACACCTTGGTTGCTTGTTGCTTTGAAACATCTCAGTTGCGGGGATCGATGACTCGCATGTGCTGTTTTTGGGTTTTAACACTCTCGCCACATGACTAGATTGTGACTAAACCTTAACAAACGGGGAACGAGACAACCATAGCGCTCTGTAATGTTTATGTCTCTGCGTGTGTGTGTGAAGGTTCTGGGAGACCTCAGAGCAGACAACCAGAGGCTCAAAGACGAGAACGCCGCTCTCATCCGGGTCATTAGCAAACTCTCCAGATGAATGGTAACGAACCGTACAGGCACAAAGCATCACACGACTCATCTGTTGCCCAAACTCGGAGGACGCAAAACCAGTAAAGGGAGACGGCGTACGGAGTTGCAGACGTCCGGTTCAACTCTCCGCCTGTGTCGTTGTGTTTTTTTGGCAGATCTACTGTTTTAACAAGACAACCTGCACCTCCTATGGACCGACGGGATGTTCACCATCAACTTTTATATTAGATTTTTTTTTATTGTATTTTGTACCCGTGATGTTTTATTGTGCTTTGCTTCAGTGATCCTTTGTATAAAAAACAAACAAACAAACAAACCTGTATTCAGCAGAGACTTAAAGGCATTTACAGCAATGGGTCACAGCGAAGGAGGTGTCGCACGCAAGACGTTAATGTGCCAAAAGGAAGAGAAAAAACAAAAGAATAAGAACAGTCCTAGTTTTGCACGTAAATAAAAAAAAAGCAGGCAGTATTGTTTCTCAGGATGAGACTTTTTTTTTTTTTTTTACTGTTTGTAGTCGGCTGTTGTACCTGTGGACCAAAAACACTGCATGCTCATCTTTCTCAGCTCCTCTCTTCGCATTTCACATGTTTTTAACTACAGCCGCCTGCCGGGGTGGCGGTGCGTTTGTGTCGAGGTGTGTTTGAATACTGCTGTGTTACAGGCAGAGTGTTTGGGTGCTAACAGAGACGTCGTGAGGTGAAGCTCAGGTTCAGAGAGTTCAAATAATGTTACAGCTCAGACTTCTCGGAGGTTAAGGCGAATCTTAACCTCCGTACTGTATGTTGTGGGTTTTGTTTCTTTTCTCTTTTTTTTTATTTTTTATGACTGGACGGTTCTTAGTATTCACCCTGTGACGGACAGCTGTTAAACAGACAAGCCAGATGGGTCATCCTTCGAATGTTTACTTCTTTACGAGACAGAAATGCAAGTCGAATTGTATTTTGAAAGCTGTGCCTTTTGAATATACATTTGTAAGTAATATTTCTATTTTGCTTTGGCATTGTAAAAGGTTGAGTATAAAATACAACATGGGCATAAATGATTGAGGACTTACTGCTTTTTGTAGTGTTTGACTAAAACAGCTTGTTCCAACACAAAATCACTTCACTAGAGGGTGCTTCTATCTATCTATCTATCTATATCTATATCTACTTTACAAGCTGAATAACTGGATTGGAGCTCAGTTGATATCATAAATAGACTTGTTTTTGTTGTTTATTGAAGCCGTATTAATTCGGAGATGGTAAGATTTTTGGGTTGTTTTTCTTTTTCTAGCAGTGCTTCCCTGCAGGATTCAAGCAGTAACATGTCCAGACGATGTCAGTATGTTTTCAAATCCCCTCACACAAACCAAGGAATTATCTTCCTTGTTTGTGTGCAAAAAACAACAAATTGAAAGTTTTTCTTTCATTGCAGTGCCATAATCCTACTCTATAATCTACAAAAATCTCCCTTCAGTCCACACAAAATTAAATTTTATTTTTGTTAAGACTTTTTTCTACACAAGGCTGACGCGTTGTTGCATAATATCTTTGGATTACCTAAAGTTCTGTGTAACATGGACAGGTTTTCTGTGGGATTGGTATTTCACATATACTAAATTACATGAATTAACATTCCAAAACGAGAACCAGTAGTGACTGATTTATTTTTATTAATCCACTTTCCATTTATACTCAAATGTGGCGTCACGTAAAAATCGTATGTACGCCCAAAAACCGTTGAGACACCATGTTAGGCTCAGTTCCCAAGTTGTTGACCAGGCAAGATGACACTCTGCTGCTGGGGTTTAAAAAATGTGTTACCCAGCATGCTTTGCTGCAGTTAAACTAGAACTCATGCTAAATTAAATCCATTATTAAACCCCCCCAAAAAATTATATCAATCTACGATGTTTCATTTTAACAGTTGTTAAAAGCTACTTTAGGGGGGGGCGGGGCTGTAAGCAACTTTATTTTAGACACATGTAACCTTACAACTTAAATACCCACAGCAGTAACATGTTATTTTGCTTTAGTCACTTTAACTTCTAAGAAGTTTTGCTTTTTAACCTTGTAACAGGTTAATGGTTTCAAATTCTTAAGGAATCCCTCTGGCTAAACAAACAAACTAAACTGTTGTGTTTAATCCCCTCTAAAGTCAACCTTAAAAACCCTAAAGCTGATATATTTCGCATAGGTCAAACTTAGTTTACACTTCCTGTATCCATTTTATCAAAAACAAGTATTAATACTAATGATAACTGATGCTGAACGTTTAGATTTTTAAGAAAAACAATTCTTGAAAAGCTTTTATCTGGCTCTAAAACACGGTATGAGGTCAACTTGAGCAAAATCTTTATTGACCAATAAGAGCAACCACAAATGATATAATATACAACCCCACCAGCATGCCAGCGTTTTCATAGAAACTGTACAACGTGGAGGAATGTATGGTGCAGGGATTATGCAGCAATGACGAGTGTTCTACATCCAGATTTTCTGGTACAGTACGATTTTTGTTTAGTTTCGTCTAACATCAGTTAGTTTAGTGTCACTCGATCTCTATTCGTGGGCAGGTCGCTGGGTCAACAGGGCGGGACCAGACGCCGCCCAAGTTCTCTGTCGGCAGCAGCAGCGAGCGGCGCCTGGCTCAGCCTCCTCCACGGCTCCTCTTCACAATCAAAATGAGCAATGTAGTGGGAATGGTGTACGATAAGGCAAACGAGAGCAAACAAAAAGCTTTATAATTGTAGTTTTTCCTTCATGTGACTGTAGTTTAGTACTAAGGCTTCATGGTTGGGAGAAGCAAGGTTGCCAATACTTCATGTGCGGTTTTTTATTTTTATTATAGTTTCCCCAATTCAGTCGAACCATTCAGGCAACTCCAGAGAACAGGAATCAGTTAAGTTTGGCGAGGGTGCAGAGCTAAATACCAGTCGTCTGTCCACTGGTCGTGAAACACAAGCCTTTCTTAGAAACAGACCGACTGATAATAGAGTGGCGCTCACACGCTGAAGACACATTGATAAGTTCGCACGTAAGGCAGCTACTTTTCTATTCGACACTTCCTTGTTTTGGGAGTTTGGCCACAACCTCCTGGATGCAGGGCTGAGGGGCAAATACGTTTAGCGAAGGTGCTACGGAGCAGCTCCAATTGCAAGGCAGGTATAGGTTCTCATATCAAAAGACACCAAAGCGAAAGGAATGGTTGTGTGAGGGGCGTATGTGGTGGGGTTAGCTATGAGCACAACAGCTGATTAACATGTGAATACAGTCACATTACACAACCATTGATACAATTATATAAAAAAACAAAACAAAGGCAAACAGAAACTGATTGCACAGTTGCTTGTCCACATGTACTTCATACTGAAAGAGGAAGACACCGTTCTGGTGAGGATGGAAGGTGGGGTTAATCTCTTCAAGCAGCTAAAACCAGGAGGGAGGGAGGAAGCTTGGTGCTACATAGGGGGGTCTGAACAGAGGAAGGTCGTGTGCAACAGAGGCGCCGTGCGGGTTGTGATGAAATGGATGGAGGAAGAGTGGGGGGAGTTTTTGAAGACAATCAGGCCGCAAACTAAGGCATGAGAACGTGAAATGCAAAGTAAAAACAGAGAAGGCAGAAATGGTCGGACACGGGATGAGGATGGGAGGAGGAAAGGAGGAGGGCGATCGCGCTCTCCCCGAAAACACGCAGGGCTTTTTTTAATCGTTCCAGTCTTTCTTGATGTTGAGGTTCCACTCCCAGGACAGGTGATCGTGTTTGTCGTCATCGGTAAACTTGGACTTGATGACATAGTTGCCCCGGGCCAGCATGCCTTTGGGAGCCTCCTCCATCGTGGTCAGGAAGTCGTACTCGTTCGGGCGAGGCCCGTAGCTGCCAACCATGTAGTCCGATTTATCGACTGTCAAGAGAAAGAGAAAAATGCTTTTACGTTTGTCTTGATGTGTCGGGCGTGACTGCAGGTGGGATGGACACGTCGGGCTCTTTGTGTTTCATTATTAGTCACCTTGACGGTGACACCTGAGCAACAGTTAACAAATAAAAGGTTAGTCCAGTAGATATTTATCCTATTCAATCATCAATAGTTTAGCTCAACCTCAGGATGAGATCCTGAATCTGTTTGCCGCACTTAGTTTTGTTTTTATTTTCATAATCTTGAAATAATGAAATCTTAAATTTGGCTTTGAAGAAGTTTAAGCTCTGATTGTCTAGTTAGTTTTTGATAATCCTATTTTACGTTTATTTAGTTATGGAAAGTTTGACTTTGTCAAAAAAAATCATATATAGTTTTTGCTTTTCAGAAGCATTTTTAGATAATGGGTTCATTCAGTATTATTAGAGCAAAACTAAACAATGAAACCAGATTTAGCACAAGAACAAACAAAAAAATACAATATATTTAAACCTATTGTTTAAAAAAGTATCATGGTCAGAAAGTCGTAATGCAATGGAGGCATCTATTATTGTTCACCTCAAAATTTCTATTCCACTTAATGTGGCCTGATCCGTAGCGTGCACCCCCAACAAACTATATATCAAAATGTCAGACCCGATCTCGGGAGGTGTGCTATTACTTTTCTTTTACAGATGAGAACCCATTGCAAAAAACCATGTACGAAAATCCCATAAGGAATTAATGCAGTTGCGATTTTGAACAATTACTGTGTCATTACAGTTTCAGCTACAATCTCCATTTGAGCTCTCAGTTTGTAGGTATGTCTGTTTTCTGTCAAGAAGGGAAGACGGTATGTCGATATCTGTCAATGTTTTTCATCAACTTGCCTATAAAATCACCAAATCTTTACAAAATTTTCAGTGATGGCATCATCGGCTAGAGTGTGGGAGATTTTTTTTTTTTTGCAAACAAAAAAAGTCGGAGCAAAAACAGCCACTTCCCCCATAGTTACATTGATATGATTCTCACATTCATGATGATAATGACTTCACCATATTTAACTCGTCAGAGCTCAGACTTTGAAGTAGGTAAAGATATGAACTGTGGTACAGTCGTACACAAGAAAAGAAAGTCGCTGTTGAAATATCTATTACTGTTTTCAAATGGGAAGGGTTTGTTCGGAAGGCTGTTTTTACAAAAACCTGGCCTGACAGACGTGATAGTGAGTGACAATTACACATGCAGCAGCTGCAGGGTAATTAATTACCACAGCAACAGAACAAAGGTGTCTCAATGACCTTCATAGGTTAACCTTATAAGGACATGTTCTGTGTTTAAACCCCTGTATACTGGTTTATGCAGCTTTGTGGGGACTGTTGGTTCACTGGTTAACAAGGTTTTGCAGTGACTCTTTGGAGTATATGGTTTATGAGGCATTATTTGGGCACTGTGGTATAAGCTCATACAGTGTGATGGTACTATCAGTCATCATACTAGTAGTCAAAGTAGTCAATATAGCATTTTAGCTTCTGATGCCCTATACCCTGCCTACCATGTAGATACTACATGAAGTATGTTAGTGTAAGTGAACATGCTGAAAACAACCTACATGGTAATGTTAGCCTTATAGCTAAAATTAGCATTTAAGATAATGTAAGCAATTTAGCTAAAATTTGCTTATACGCAACTGTGTGCGTAAGACATGAAGTATAGTGCTAGTGAACATGCTAATGAAAACCTACATGCTAACATTAGCATTTTAGCTAATATTAGCATTTTAGCTTCTACTGGCTTATGTTCATACTAGATGAAATACGTTAGTGTAAGTGAACAAGCTGATAGCAACCTTAATGCTTACATGAAACATTAAAGCTAACATTACCATTTAAGCTATTTTTGTTGTATGAGCTAAAGTTTACATACTTAATGAAGACATTGGGTGTCGGTCTACATGCTAGCAGTAGCCATTAGTTTAGGTTAACATACTTATGACAACCCACATCCTAACCTTAGCATTACAGCTAACATTAGCATTTCAGCTAATTTAGTTAATGATAACCTACATACTACATACTAACATTAGCTTCGTGGTTTAAATTAGAATTTAAGCTAACTTTAGCTATAACAGGTTTTTTAACCTTTTTAATAAAATAATTGGGACCCCGCGGACAGGCACAACTGGCAGGCACCTTCAAAATTTCTTCAGGAATTTTCTAGTTGGACATTACTGGTTTATCACTGAAAAACTAGTTTAAAAATATATAAAAACGGCAGTTATTCACTAATTTGTCTTTTATTCCATGTCAGGTTCATATTTCCCTCCTATTTTAAAAATGGGTGACCAAGTAAAAAAAGAAAAAAACAGATACATATGCATTTTTTTGTAATAAGTATTTATGCAGATTTTGTGGAGAAAGAGGAGAAAGTTTACTGGATGCTCTAGCCTCCATCTTCATCCAGGATATTTAGGAACTTTCCGTTTCTGACTGCGACACTTTTAAAAATGTATCTGCTGTCCAAATTGTTTTAGGAAAGTTACTTTAAAACTAGTTGTCATTTGGTAAACAAAGCCACAGGTTTCATTACAACTATAATGACCAAAGCTTTTACCTTGTCTTATGTGTTTTAAGTTAACATATTTTTCTGTCTTATTTTTAAAGTTATATATTGTATTGTTCAAAGGTTCCATCCAATGTATAATTTATGAATCTGTTACATAACGTGTAAACATAACTGAGACATGAGAAGATCACGATCAAACGCCCCACTGCTCTCAAGTTCAGGTTTCCATCGTGACCCTCGGTACAACTTTACGACATCATTTGTGTCTTAACAGGATTTTCAGAAAGACTGTAATAATAAAGTGATGCTCTTCCATGTCTGTTCACATTTTTCTTCCTAGTTTAAACAAGTCTGAAACAAGTTCAAAGTAATGTTGTATTTGACAGCTAAAGTACAATTGTCAAATCCCGCCACCTACTGGCATAGATTATACTGCATCTGTATTTTACTTCAAATGTAGTTCCCTCACAGGTTGGACTGATGGTGTACAGAAAAAAAAAAGACTAAACAGCTTGCTATTGAGATGAATATCGGGTGAATGAATGGACGGATGACTAGCAAATGTGAAAAACTAATAATAATTAAGAAGATGGATGGATGACAAAGTGGATGTTTAACTATTTAACTAAAAAACCCAACAGAAAAAGCAACAGCTTCTTTCAAGTCAGATATTTATCATGCAGACAAAGAGACATAGTAAAAAGTATGGAGAAAATAACTTTTCCACCTACAAACTACAGTTTATTAGACTGTGGTGGAGTGCTAGAAATAAAATGTGGTCATTTTAGGCAGTAAGTTAAGAAACAACAGCCATCTTTCAGCCGATTTACAGAAAATTTAGTTTCTTCTCTTCAAAACCCTGCTTAGAATATGTTTAAATAAAAATTAATTAGGAAAAAAGTGATCATTGTCATTCATCCCAGTCTTTCACTGAAGTTGATATAAAGACTTGCATATTTTTGCTTTGCTTTTAAAGGAAATTGGCGATAATACTTGTAGACCAACAAAGAGCTGTTAAGCACATTTTTAGTCTAGTTCACCCACAGATGATGCAGTTTAAAGGTCTTTGAAGCTAAGCAGAGCCTTGGATTATCAGTTTCAGAGCCAGCAGTTTGATGACTGGACAATAATAATAATAATAAAAAAGGAAAAACAACAGGTAAACTTGTCAACTCACTTTTCATTCCTTTCCTGAACGTCTGCTGCACATACTTCAGCCCCGAAACAATCTCCGTGTTCACCTGAGGACACAAACATTCTCTTTGTTTTTGGGAGATACAAAGTGTCAAGATCTTAATATTTAGCATTCACTGTTGAACGAGATATGCACATTTTTATTATGTCACAGTGGTAACTGACACAGACGATGTGTCGAAAATAAGGGACGGTGTCCTTCGGAGGATACGGAAAACATGAAGTCCGGAAGTGAGCGGCTGTGAATTCGAATCGGTCAATCAGCGCAACTTCTGTTGCCTAGAAACCGTGACAGCATGATGCACAGAGCAGCAGGCAGAAAATAAAGCCTGAAGTTTTCCTTTTGTTAGCCTGTTTCTTCTAGCTTGCAGATTTATGTGAACGTAATATTTAAATATGTTTATGTAAATTACTAAAAACAGAGGTATGCATTTATTATTTTACATTTTTATTGATTAACCTACATTTTAAAGTGTATTGTTCTTCTTAGTGCTAAAAAAAGCTTTTCATAATCCAATTATTTAGTTTGAATATAAAGTTAATTTTCATTTTTAAATCTACTCTCCAACTCTTACGTAAGATATTACAAACAAATAAATTTATTTGTAAGCATAACTTTTAATCTCAACAAAACAGCTCATTCAAAATAAAATAAAAAAACCTCCATAAACCAGACATATCTTCAAGATCAGGCATGTCCAAGTCCAGTCCAGCTAAAACATCACATCCCTGTTTCTGCAAACCTGGATCAATTAGCTGAATTCCTCACCAGCAGCCATTCAGGTTTGCTGGATGCATCCAAAAGTTGCAGGATAGCAGCTCTGATATACGCACCCCAGCTCTACATATCCTTTGACATATGTCTGTGTTAAACTTCTACTCATGGGGGAAAGTTTAAAAACGTTAATCAGAGAATAAGGAGGTCTCTCCAGAGAGCCTGCAGACCGATGAATGGCGACGGATTCTTGTGGTTAGTCAGAGGAACGGTCGCATCAGTAAACAAAGAAGTGATACCATAATTAAGCCATATTAAGATTTACATATATACATTTCCACCTAAAAAAATAAAATAATAATAATCTGAAACCTCCATAATCTCCATTATTGAGGCTTTGTTATCAGGTGGCTTAGACCCGAAATTAATAACGGTATAGGGTTGGCCACTAAGAGAACACTGGATCCATCCATCAAATCAGGTTATAAGAAGGACACATTTGAAGGATTGTTTGAATTCGAACGGTGTTTGTTGCCACGGTATGACGTAATCGACCAACAAATGGGGTTTTCAACAGATGCGACCAGATTTCAGACACAGAAGATGAGTTTGTGTTTTTGAGAAATTACTGTACAGTTTAGATTATCTGTCAAACTGTATCGTTCCTTTAACTACTACATATGTCTGTATTTGATGTTAGAAAAATATAGCTAATTAAAAGACTAATGTACATGCTTACCTTAAAGCTGATTTTTATTTTGTATTCTACTCCCTCCTTTAGCACAAAGGCCTGCTTCTTAAAGGCTTCTAGGTCTCCTGTAAAAAAATGGGAACGTTCAGCTTTAACAAAGATTTATAAATCTGCCACCTGCTGGCCACAACTCATACCTCTGCTTTCCTATAATGCTTATGACTACATTTAGTTCCACTTCTGTTCTTAACAGAGAATTTTTTTTTCCTAATTTTACAGAGTCTGCTGTAACTGCTGATTGATTGCAGTCTAGCATTTTTTTTTCTTTTTGGGGGGGAGGGGCAAAATAAATGATGTTTTTTATGTGTGACGTGAAACCTGACAACATTACTACGGTTAAACGTTTTTTTTCTTCAAAAATTAAAATAGTATTTATTTGGTCTATCATGCCTTTTCTGAAATTTGACAGATTTACAGTCAAAGAAGAACATCTTTACCAAGTGGAAGTAAAACTGCCATGGTAGCATTTAGTGAAAAGGCACAAAAAGCTTAAGGGACCCAGATTACTTTAGTTTAAAATACATTATACAATCCTGTGTCGGGATCAAATATAAAAATACAAGTGCAAAAAGAAAAGACATTTAAGAGACAGTGTTTGTTTCATTTCAGCATCGCCAGTGATAGAACTAACATCCTAACTCGATATTGATTTCTAGCATGCAGCAATCCAGCAGGTTAACGATGGTTTCTTGTTTTGTTTAATTTACCCTGCAGATGTTGACTTTCTTTTAAACTGAAATGAAGCCATATGTGTAAAAATTGGTTTAACCTTTCTATTAAATTAATAACTATTACACACAGTTTTATTTGGGAAAATGTCATCAAGAGTTTGTTGGTAAAGAAGGTTGCTTTGAATCTAAAGAATAAATTAAGGGATTACAAGACGAAATCATTTATGTAAAGCATGTCTATTTTTTACTGTATTAAAATGTTTGTTGGTGCACTCACAGACATCAGGATATTTTAAACTTTGAGGTATCCAATAAAACAGGGAAAAAAATAAAAATCATTGTTCCGACTTCAACCAGCTGATTAGAGAAACCTGGATGATTTTGACCACAGGCAGACTCAAAAACTTTTAAACTGTTATGGCTGCAGTGGGTTTCTGGCTTTTTTCCTGGTAGGGCTTAGGAGACAGGCCTTCTGCAGGTGTTAGGATTTGCCCTGATTTGTGCTCTGTTGCTTTAAAAGCTGCCATGCATGCAGCAGAAGGTAGCTTCTTCCCTCTCCCTCCTCAGAACCTGGTTTGGTTTGTATCTTATGGTTGGGTTTTGTTTGCATTTACTTATTTCCGGTTAGTTATTAGTTTTCCACTAACCTATTTTGATTTCTCATTTCAGGTGTTTTCCTTCTTTAGGTTTTGTTTCTTTAGTATAATATAATAAATTACATTTTCATTTAATCAGAAAATCCTTGTGTGATCTCCTTTAATGTTACCACACCAAACCAGCCTGGTGGTCATAACAAAACATTAAAGAATTATTTTTGTGATTAAAAGGTTAAGAATAACTTCCATTGAAAATTTCTGTGTTTTAACTCTACTTTTGTTTATACAGGAATCTCATGGTTTTACATGAGATTCCTCTATATAGGAAAACGCTGCGGTTAAACAAAAATCTCGAATTTAGTTTTCTATTTAGGGTTCTGCCGAACCTTTCCTTCAACCCCATTTAAACCCATCTTTCTTAACTTTGTTTTAAGCACAAATGTGTAAATATATATTTAACAGAGCCCTGGGTATTATTTGTTTTGACCACGCGAAAAAAACAAATACTATCATCTAGAGAAATAAATGCAGCCATTTACATGAGTCCCCTGTGTGGTGACCTCCATGTTCAACATCTCTGCCTTCAACCTTAAAAAAAAAGGCTAAGCTAAGCATTTTAGAAATAGCTTTTATTAAATTTGTTAACTCTCAGATTTAGTGCAAGGAATGTAAATCGGACACCAACTCTTCTCCATAACATCTGCAAAGCTTTCTGTCATTTTCAGATAAATGTTTGTAGTTTAAATAGCTTACTTTAAAAAAAACGGAGAATATTATGTTATTTGGTTAACAAATGTGCTTACCTTGCAGATCCAGGACCAGAGGTTTTGGTGCACTTTCACAGACCAGAACCATCCGAGTCACCTGGACGTTAGGAACATTTGGATCTGTATGAGATTAAAAAATAGGTTTTTAGATTAACAATGTTGGGTACTAAAATAACTTATTTCTACAGAACTGCTCATTACTTTGTTGGAACTACATACAATTTTATGGATTTCCTGAGTTAAAAGAGGTAACATTGGTGATACCGTGACAAAGATATCCTCTGTGTGATTTGTATTATAAGCAAAATGGAAGTAAATTGTGGACGGCAGCAACTCGGTCAGTGAAATCTCAGTGTGATAGCAAAGATCACAGTGCACAGAGGTGATCAACTTTCTGCTGATCCTGCAGATCTTCTCAAGAACAGTGGATTTAATTTCTTCCCACTGTTTAGCTGCTGTATCCAAGCTAAGCATCAGCAAGTCTATCGTAAAGTGTCAAAAGCTACAATTTAAAATAACAGAGAAATAATCCCTGGAGGCAACTCTGGCGATTTAACGGACAAATCTGGGATTTTTTACTATGTTGGGTTTGGCACCTTACTTTCACTGAAGAAAGTTTGCATTGCTTACCAAGATATCGTGGACAACTTCACGCTCCTAACTTGTGTGAGGCGACCTGCTGTTGTTCAAACCTGACTGTGGACAATGCAACGGTCATAATGACATGGACGAGCAGGTTTTGTGTAGAATAACTTTACTGATCTCCACAAAAACCTCACAAAACAGATTTTTACAATTTTCCCAATTCGGTCTTGACCAAGTATCAGGTTCAAAACTCGCAAATGCACAAAGTAGGAATTGTTTTTGTTTTTTTAAATCTCATGAACAGTCCTTTACTTTACCATAAGCATTTTTATACAAGTTAAAGGTGTTAAAGAGGAAACATCAAACAATTTAGTTAAAGACTCTTTAGGCAATATGATACATCTACAAAAATATATATATGTATATAAAAATAAGCAAAAAGGAAGTATGTTTACATTCAAATTAGAGATTAGCCGCTCCTGGTTTTAATATTTTTACATGAAACAACAACTGGAGAGAGCATCATATATACCAAAGTATCCCTACAGTTGTGGGGGGAATGGCGCTCTTCTCCAGTAGTAATTACACAAAAGGCGGACTCCACCCTGAACGGGTCCAAACTTGACCAACATCTGTTAGATTTGTGTTTCTAAAGCCATTATTTGTATTCATCTTTGCTACAGCACACCTAATTTAAACTATTACATTACATCTTCAGCATCCCATCAATGCTGCTGTTACCTGTCAGGATCCAATCTATTAAAACCAGGTGCGCATGAGGAGCGAAACATTTGAATCATGCACGACAGGACCGATTTTGAAGAAATTTGGGCGAGAAAACGGTCAGAAATAAGGATCTGTAATAATCTGCACCAAAGCTAAATCAGTCTGGAGGCAAAGAGAGGGTTTTTAAAGCATATATCTTCACTAGTATGAGAGTATGTTGTATCATTGCAGGAAACCAGCACTGTTTTCTACAGCTGTTCAAATATGAGAGCTCTGGGGAGATTAAACTAGGACACTTATGCTGTAGTTCAGTCAGTCTTTGTTAAATAGACTTTAGTTTCTTGGTTGAAGCAAAGAAAAATAATTAGAAGCAAATATTCAATGTTACCCAGCAGTGACAGCGTTCACGAGCACAGAAGATGTTTTCTACATCCTGTTTAGGAACCTACTTTGAATACATTACATTGAAAATAACACTGCTAGCACTGGTAGGTTTAGGTAAACCTTATTATTTTTTTAGACATATATTATTTTGTAGTGAAACGGCTAGAAAACATGCAAAAAGCTTTGCTTGCCGTCATGCTGATAATAAATATATCGGAGGGTAAAAACTAATATTCTAAATCTATACTAACGTTGATTAACGTCAATTTCTAGATTTAATACAAACTGTAAATATACATCTGCCTGTATGGATGCCTCTGGGCTAAACTGCAACAATAAGGTCATATTTGGAGCGAGTATGCATCAAATTAATGGATTTTGGTTATGTTTTGTGCAACACAAGTTTTCATCCTGGAACCTAAGCAGTGATCATGCCAACAGAAAACACATATGGTCTTATTAAGAGCATACATTTAGGTTTTAAGTGGGCATATTTTATTATTTTAGGTCAATTTGTTGTAATACCCAAGCAAAATATGGGATAATATGTAGTAGTACAAATAAAAATTTAAAGCAGAGTTGACTTAAGAGTCCTCGTACTAAATAAAGCAATTCATACATCAAAAAAATTAAGAAATTAGCCCACCATTCGAGTCTTTGTTAACAACTCAAGCAAATAATTAGCTATATTTCCAGTACAATCCTAAAGCAAAAGCTCGTTTTAAAACCCAATTAAACCACGATAAAAATGAGCAACCCCATACAAACAATCGTATCCATATCCCCAACATTACCAGCCTCGGTGATCCCAGGGCCGAGCAAGGTTTCTTTGTATTTGCGTAGACTTTCGTCATCTTTATCCAGCTCCTGGATCTCTTTCACAGACTTCTGTGCTGGTGGTTTGTAGTTCACTGGCTCTGGTTCCTCATTTTCGGCGGCGATGGCTGCTAGCTGCTCTGGGGTCACCTCATCCTCAGCCATGTCTGTAGGGAGAAAAAACAAAAACAAAATAGTCTGTCTAGGTCATGGGAAAAGGACTAAGCTGCTCTGGAATGACAAACATGCGCCAAAGGGGGTATTTAAATAAAATAAAAACAATTTAACTCGTATTTACTACATGCACAATTTTCATCTATTTCCTTAAAAAATATATATATTCGGGTTTTAGCCCAGACGAATATTTTACACCGAGAACATTTCTGTTTTCACAAACGCACACAACTTGCATAAGGACTGAAGAAACTGCGCAGATTAACAAGCTAAAGCCTCTGCCAAAATATGCGACTATTATGAAAGCAAATGACTGTTCTTTCAGCATTTCCCTATGGAAGAGTTTGGGAAGTTAACGCTGGAATTATTTCCTTTCCAGGGACGGAGTGAATAACAAAAGCAGGAAGAGCCTTGTTTACCCAGAAGTCTTGACGTTGACAATGCAGCCATCCCACCCACGGTACGCAACACATCCAGAAGCTATGCAGCCCGAATACTTTAGGATTTCTGTAGATCCTTTCGAGTTTCTGTCTGTGTTTTACTGATTTTTACTGATTAACATAGTAAAACGGACTGTTTAGAGTCCATAAGAATATTAAATATGGTTTTAACTTTGTATTGTGCCTCTTTTGATGGGAAGTAGCAGCTTAAAGTTGTGAAGAGACAAGGATGTATTTGGGTAAACTCCTGAAATGACGCCACAGACCACCATTAACTGAGATAAACATGTTCCTTAACTTCTGGTTCAGAAATTGGAGCTGTTGGATTTATTAGGATTATTAACATCTAGCAGTTACTGTTAAAATAATAAATAAAAAAACCTCACATTAAACATCATATTTGCAGATACTGATTCCATTTAACACATAGCTTAGTTTCAGGCCTGCAAAGCTGAAGTGGAAATTTTTTTTTAAACATTCCTAAGGTCCTGAAGAAACAAACAAATCCATTGTGTCTTTAAAGACACGACAGATTTTTTATTTATTTATTTATACAATTTTTGAATTTTTCTCACCTTTCAGATTTTAGGTACTCAGTAGCTGCATCCCCAACTATCCAAGGATATTTGGTTTATCATTGCAGGTTGTATGTATGTATGTATGTATGTATGTATATGTATATGTATATGTATATATATATATATATATATATATATATATATATATATATATATATATATATATATATATATATATAGGGTATTTTTTCAAACTAAACCTGACTAGGTGGACACAAGGTTCTGGACTTTCTAGGACAAACCTTTTCTGTTGCTCAACAACCTTAATTGTTCAACTTAAATTACTGTCATCTCCACCCAACAGTAAACCCCCATTGTTTCACTTACAGTGTCTCTTTCACCTTATTAGCGCTCATGTTTAGATAACCTTAAAATAAAAATAACTTAACATATATGCACACATTTCTTATTCCGTATTAAGTAAGAATGGAAATAACATTTTACCTAAAAAAATGAACGATTGGTGTCAAAACTACTCAAAACATTTTGGTTTTATAACATAATATTTCCCGAGGGATCTTGGGCATTTCTCTAAGTACAACAACTCTAGATCATCTAGTTTCTAATACACTACTGATCCAGGTTTTAACTTTTTTTTTAAAAGTTTACATTTTGCTGATATTGTTCAATCTGAAGAAGGTTCTAAATTGAGCTTTAAAAGGCAAAAATAAGAAATGGGGAAACAAATTGAGTAAGCACTTTGTTGCAGACAAGTATTAAACTAAAATAACCTATTCATCAGCTGATTAAAAGTTTTAAACCCCAAATCTGTGCCAACATGTGGATTTACTTTCATTTATTTGGGAGCAACTTTCCATGTAGCCTCCTGGAGACACTAGCACTCTAAAACAATTGTTTTAGGTTATTAAAGAGAACAGAGAAACTATTCATGACCAAGTTTTTTTTAATGTTACTTCTGTTATAGGGTTTTTTTTTTTTTTTTAAATACACTAATGAACAGGTCATTTAATTTAAATACTGTTTTTTTGCATTTTGAAACTTTACTTAAAAGTCTTAAGCTCCAACAATGCAACATGTACATTTTTGCCATTTTTCAAATGGTTTTAAACTTTTGATCATGTCTCATCCCCTAATTAGGTCGAGGTTACGTGAGGCCAGGTTTCTGCGCATTCAAACAAATATTTCCAAAAACAAATTTAAGAAGGTACCAACACTGCGGGCTGTAACAAAATCCTGCTGGAAAATAAAATCAGCATCTCCTTCTACTTAAAACTTTTCTGCGATGGTGGGAGCGATCGTCCGCCTCATTGTAGCAGAACCAAACACATGGGAGTTAAGTGTTTCAGTCCAACAGAGGTGACAGACGGATGGATGGAGATGTACTTTAGCTACTTTTGGAGACATTCAGACGTACACACTTCCATACATTTTTTACAAATTGCTGAAAAACAAACTCAAGAGGCTGAGCAGGAGGAGCAAATGGATAATGTTGGCTAAATGCTACAGGCAATAGTTTCACATACAGAGACAAGAGGTTGAAGACAAAATGACACGAGTGTGCAGGATTCTTTAGCTTTCAAATGAAAGCTAAACATTCACCTGGAAAGACGATTTTTTTTTTACTTGTCTAGCTCAGAACAAAGAAGGTGACAGTTCATCAAAGTTTAACCCTGCAAATTTTTTTTACAGACAACAGACTAACATGAGTCTTCACTCTTAAGTGGGTGTTTCTATGCGTACCTCTGACCTGAGCTCTTATCTGACCTGTCAAAGGTAGCAGCCAAGAGAGGAATGTCTAAGGCGCTGTGCTAAATATTGCATCCTAAAGAATCTGCCACATCTATCCTGTTCTTCATCATTACACAAAACACAGAGATGTTGGATCTCAAGAAGTTTCTGACCAAGTCAAGAGATGGTTTGTTTTTTTGCATCTTCTTTGTAATAAAACGTATCATCAAGCATCACTTTGGATTTGTGACTATATGGAGAAATGGCGTAACATTTAAAAAAAAAAAAATATACAAAACTAGAGCAGACTAACATATTTTTTTGCACATATAAAATGACCTGGCATGTCAGAGCAGAATAGATGACTTAGAATAACTGACTGCAGATACTCCATTAAAAATGCCTTTGATATTAAAATCACTCCACTATCCTGCATAATGAAACATCAAATCTGCAAGAGACAGAATTTAGATTAAGGCTAAATATCTATGTAAATAATCAATCGATATGCAAGAAAAGAAGATGGGCCTTTTACAGTAAATCCATTAAATAACTCATGACTAACTTTACAGCTTTCATTTCTCTCTTCAGTAAAAAAGGCTCATCAAAGAGCTTTAGTATCTCCAGCAGCAGTAAGATAATGAGCATGATTTGTGTCTCATTTGGGGAAAATAAATAATGTTTTCAAAAGAAGATAATTTCCTAATTGTTTTTCCCCCAAATTACTTATTTTTGCTGCAGTCCATGTGACTGGTAAAATAATAAACAAAACCATTTTTGAAAAGATCTCCTAAAGTTCAGATCTTTGTAGAAAGAATCAGGCCAACCACTGAACAGGAAAGAAAGCTGACATCAGCTTTCCATACAGAAAGTGTGATTAATGCTGGGACCATAAGCACAGCGGTGGCAGAAACTGCTAAAAGTCATTGAGATTCTTGTTTCCTATTTCCAGGCTCTTAAACATGCTGCCCGTGTTGAAACTTTGCCACTTACTACTTACATTGAAAGATTAGGAGCTGCAGCTACATTTGTGATGTTTCTTTTTTTACCATTTAAACAATTTGTTAAGTTAAGGCAACACAGCAGGTAACAATGTCAGTATGAATGCTTGTGCAATTTCTGGCTTCACAATTCCAGCAACACAAAAACAAGTGGAAAACTGGAACTATAAACATCAGATTATGGTGTGCTACAATTTTAAATCATGTCATGATTCGTCAGAATTACAATCAAACAAATATTACATTGGGGTTTTTTCTTTTTTATTTTATTGTTGCTTTTTACAAAATTTTTTAGTCAGGTATGGTGTTAGAATCCAAACATAGGAACTGGTTTTCTGGTAAAGCCACTTTAACAAGGATCATTTCATGGTTTAGGCACAAAAACAACAACAACAAATACACACCCAACTAAAGAGTAGACCAGTGTTGTGTACATAAACAACAAAACTCATGAAATAATTTGGAAGTTGGATCTTTGAACACTCTGCATATATAATAATATTATTATATATGGCGGAAATAAGTAGATACATAGATAATACATAAAACAGAACCACAAGGTCATAGTGTGGAAACTTAAAGAATCTCTTCACTAACTAAACTAACACTGTTCTCCTGCTATGGTTGGCAAGCTGGGAGCTGCCCCATAATTAAGCAGTTCATTTCAGCTTGTATTACTTTACAGAGATCGGGTAACGAAAGGGTTTATTACACTGCACAAAAAGCACATGCAGACTTTTAGAAGGAGAAATTGTGGTTTATTATAGACTTTTATCGAAGTAAATTAAAATGATAAATGAAAACTCTTTAAAATTTAACTGACCATCACGATGCCTAATTTTTTTTTATAGCAGCAAAATAAATAATTGTGCGTTTTCTCTTTTAAATAAAACCATGTAGATCATGGAGCACATATATTTTTTCAATAAACCTATTTGGTCGAACATGTGACTAAAAAAGTAATATTGGTGATGTTCAGCTCTACAATACTGGCGTCAAACTCGGTGTCAATTTGTTCCATATTGGAGTCACAATGTATTAAACTGTTGATATTAATAAATAGCTGCGTCTGCATTTGATGAGTGGCCCTCTAGAGTCCTTAGGGCCAAATTATGCCGATGAAAGGCGTCAAGTTTGACACATGATGTAACTTTAGCAGTCTGACTTAGAACATCAATTATATATTATTGTATTTTTATAGTATTACTGTATTTTTTATAAATTATTGTAGATTTTCAGCCACCATTTAGGATGTTATGACAGTAGGCTGCGAGAGATATGCAGCCTTACAAGAATAAACTACTTGTCACAATATTTATCGACACTGATAACAATACCAGTACATGTAGTGGTAAAACCATAAATGTAATGTATAACACCTCACTGAGAATGATGGGGGGCAGAAAGCCTAGAACAGTTGCTCCAAGTTTTAACATATTAAGTGTAACGCCTTATAAAATAAATCTTAAAAAGATAGGTGAACACCTAGACCCGCTATTGTACCTATGAAACACATGCTAGGGCCTTATAGCCATGAAAACCTTTGTAAAAGCCCTTCAAACAGGGTCATATGTATCATATCTTGATAAAATCTGATGTAGCATCACTGTGAAAACAACGTTACATTTCATTTGCATGTGTTCATGAAACACAAAAGAGGATAGAGAATTGTTGTAATGGTAGAGGAAGTAAACAGGAAGAAAAACAAACACCTATTATATAGTTTAGTGGTAAAACACTGAAAATGTCTATAACAAGACGACTACAAGCTAACAGGCCAGTTTTGCTTTTCCTAATAAAAGGCATCTGCTATTTACACTAAAAATGATTAGATATTATTAGAATGGTTAATATGTTAAAATAAGGCTGAACTTTTTTTGTTTTGTTTTTTTTTCCTTTTTATGCGTCGGTCCTTGTTTCCATGAGGGTGGGTCTGGAGAGGAAAAAGAGACAGGCGGCTAGGACACAAACCAGCCAAGCTAACCGCAGGCAGCGGCTAACACGCCAAGTTAGCACCAACCGTGCAGGGCGTCAGCGGAGACGACGCCGTCTCGGGAGCCGAGCGAAGGACGGGTGGACGAGGTTAAATGTCACCGGAACGGCCTCAAAAACCGCAGCGACTCACCTCCAAGTTGAAAAGCAGCAGAGATTTCAGGTGCCTCTGCAGTCGCTGCGTCCGATGAGCCCGAGTTCAACTATGGCGAACCAGAGGAAAAAGGCGCCGCCCCGTTCAGCACGCACGAGGCCGGGCCGCGCACGCGCGAGAACTGCACGCGGCGGACGTTCTGCGGTCGCGCGCAGATATTAGATGAAGATAAAAATAAATAAAACTTTTTTTTAGGTAGTAACAAAACCCATGTAGCTTTAGTTGCATCCTCCATTTATAGGATTTATTTCAGGGCTGTTTTGGGAAAACAAAGCAGTGTTATTATTACCAGTCATTAAAGCAATTAATTGGGTATTCATAGAATTCATAAAGCTCGTTAGCGGAGGGAAGGTTCCAATGCTCTGAGATTTCTTGGTTGACACCAGATAAAACACCAAAAAACAAGCAGATGCCGTGGCTCCCCTGTTCATGGCAGACTTCCCAATGGACCAGAAGCATTTTTTTTATCCGTAAAGACACCTGGACAACCGAGCAACAGCAAGAAGAGACACTATATATATATATATATAAATTGACAGTTGCCTATGTATTTGGTAAGTTTATGCTAATATGCAGGCGAGATGGGTAATAAGTGACAAAATTGGTTGAGATCAACATTTATTGTTACAGTAAACAGTCTCACAAATTCACGTTTACAATATAAAAAACAACAAAGGAATCCAAATTAATTTGAATGTTTAGGGCAATTTATTGTCCATGTAAGCAGAATTTATTCTCTAAAAATTGCCCCAAACATGGGAATAAAAAATAAAAATACAATAAAAATGTCTACACATTGGTCCATAAAAGAAAATGGCTGGAAAAACGTGTGATGCATCGTACTGATCAAAAAAAGAAGAAAAAAAATCAAATTAATTTGCACCCTGAGCATTTTTAACTGGTATCCATCCGACACTAAAGAGAGAAAGATAACATTATTATAAAAGGTTCCACATTGACTTTAAATTAAAACAGAAACTACAAAGAAATACAATTATATTCAGTCTCATACCTCTGATTTGTAAGCATCCAGCTGAGCATCCAGCTCCTCTGCAGACAGCTGGGGTTTTTTCTCACCACCCCTCCCTCGTCCTCTGAAGCCTCCACCGCCTCTACCGCCTCCAACGCTGCCACCTTGTCTCCTTTCGAAGCGGGGCTCACCGAGTCGGCTGCGGTCAAAACCTCTGCTCGAACTGAAAAACCATTATAAAATTAGTCACATTTCTCCACCAAATCAAATCAACTGCAATCATATGTGGCCGTTCACACCTCAGCGTGTTCACTTCTGACATTGCTTGTTGGATTTTCATGGGACGACCTGAAAAGCGAAAGCAAAGATCATGAGCTTCCTTGATAGCATCAAATATTTAAAAAAATAAAATAAAAAAGACTCACCGTCAAGAGGAACACCATTATAATGCTTCATGGCTTTGACGGCATCAGCTTTATTAACAAAGTAGATGTCTGCCATTCCTTTACTCCGGCCTGACCGGTCATAGTGAACTGAGGCAGTCTTTATGGGGCCAAATTCTTCAAACAGCTCCTGAACAGAAGGATTCAAATGGAAGTTATGGGAACTCCTCACAGAAAGAGAAACGCAATCAGCAAGGTTTTCCGAATCACCTTAATATCAGAGTCAGAAACGCCGAAGTCCAGATTAGAAATGAGAAGCTTGCTGCTACTACCATCTACTCTTCTTTCCGGCCCTGTACTTTGTCCGCCTTCGTTTTCCTCAAACATGTCATGCTGCCATTTGTCCGGCAGCTCTCTGGGCTGTGAAAAGAGAAGAAAAAAGGGAACATTTTAGTAAAATTGCTGAATTTCTTAGAATGTTAACTATGTAATAAGCAGAAAAACAAAAGTATGTAGGCACTCAACGTTCTTTTCCCTTTTGTTTTCAAGTTGGTGTCTAAGTTGACCATTATAGGTTCTTCTCCAGATCTACTGTTATGTCTCGCAAAGAAAAAGGATTCACTTGTTACCTGACAATATCCTGCTTTTACCTACCACTTGAAACATTTATCAAACAGAAGAAGAAAAAAGACGACTCGCACAGATTATTTTGTGTGCCGACTCATAAAAACCTAAATAATTTTTCACTGCTTAATCAAATGATGCATTTTATTTAGGGCTGCACAAAATATCTCAAATAGATTGTCGTAGAAATATCAGTTTGCTTACTTTTTACATCATAAAAGGACTGTTTGGATCGCGATAAGAGTTGGCCAATATAATAACTGTTATGAGCTTACGAATTTCATGCTATTGTAATGTTTAGCCTGCCGAACATTTTCACTACAGCCGATATTCACACTAAACAAACCTATATTATCACAAGCACAAGATTTTCTAATATCTGACATTATTAAGACAGGAATAACTCTCAAACACAAACAAAAAAGGAGGTAAGATCAGGGCAGCCTGTCGGCATGATTTAAGCAGAGTAGCATAACCTAAGGTTCAACCATCTTAGGAAAAAAATTCATGTATTTTTTCATATCGCAATATATATTGCAGGGTTAGAAAAGAAATAAAAGTTACGTTTTATCCAAATATTGTGCAGCTAATAACTATCGTATTTTACAAAGTAATATTTGGTGTTCTTCAACCTGAATTACTGACCGTAATCTTTTTTAAATAAAGTTATCCAATAAAGTTTTTTTTTTTTTGCTTAGCAGTAAAATGTGAAACACCTGACCATACATTTCATAAAGCTGCACAAAAGCATTGTTAATTTTCCCAATAACTACAATTTTAAGTTTGTTAGTAATGTAAAAAAATACTAAAGGAGTCATAATCGTTTTGTGTATGAGAAATTATCGTCATCCATTAAAGCTGAAGGTTCAGTTTTCCATGGGCTGAGTAAATCAATCTATCTGGACCCAAAACGCTTGTAATGTAGACCAAAATTAAAAATCTGAGACAAAGTGTATCTACTCACTGCAGAAATGGTTGGAAGAATGGTTTACATGGGCTGCTGGCCACAGTTTTGCACCTTTAGATAACCAAACAACTAGCTTTTCTGACCCTGTTTGTCATAATAAGGACATTACAATTGGATAACACAGAACCAGGTAATAATCCATGTAGCATAATTGGAAACACCTTTTTCATTTTTTACAATTGACTAAAATAAATGGTGGTAGCTGATATCGGAGATTTAAGATATTGGCCGATATAGTTTTAATATATATTTTAGTTGATATTAGACCTATATCAATATCGGACCAGAGCACCGCTAAATTAATAGTTTAATAGTCCCAAATTTAGGAGTTGGTGCGACTTTATTATGGGATTTAACTAAATTTTTTTAAGTAGACCTGTTGTAAATCTTATGCATGAATAGAGTTGGAAATAGACTACTATGGCCAATATTAAACGTTGCTGTTATGCCTTATGACCGATCTACATTATAGATAATCCCGTACTCATTTTAAAATAAACCCCATTATACAACGGTTACTTCCGAACGAGCAATCTGATTGTACGAGACCCTTTCCATGATTGCTGATATTCACCGATAACAGCACTGGGACTGTTCACAGGTGTTTCACTCCGCTACACCAGAATTTTAACGGTTAATTAAAGTTCATCTGTTTTTAATATCAATAGCATCGCAAAGATGGATATATATCAAAAAGTAACATTTGATCTTAATTACGAATGGTCATAAGATTCAGAGGAGGATTAAAAGGATTTCAGAAAGCAAATCAGCTGTGCTGATGTGGCATCAGCTGACCTCGACAAATTGGAGAAGAGCCGAAATGAACCTAATACAGTAAGGCAGATGAACTGCGCATTAAACTCTCTTCTGTCATGGCTAAAAGTAAAAAATGTCGAGATTAACTTCAAAACAGTTAAGAAGACTGAGCTGAACACAGTGTTGAGGCCGTTTTATGGCTCTATCAGGACAACGAAAGGGGAGTTGTACAGTATCAGGAGCTATCTTGGTCTTCGCGTGTGATTAAACCGTTATATTAACGAACATCCGCTTAACCGATCATGGAATATAATGCAGGAGGTTGAGTTTATCACAGCAAACAACGTTTTCAAAGGAGTCCTCAAAGAGATAAGAAGGGCAGGGAAGGACAAAACAACACACCACCACCCCCGATCTCACGTGAAGACCAGCGGGTCTTAAAATATTCCACAGTGCTGAGTCCTGACAACCCGAAAGGTTTGTTGAACAAAGTCTGGTATGACATCCAGTTACACTTTGGACGCAGGGGCAAAGGGGGGAATCGGGACCTTAAACCAGACTCTTCATCCTCAAATATGATGACAGTGGAGCAAAAATATTTCACAAAGTCTTTCAATGAAGAGACAAAGAACCATAAAGACCCACTGGAGGGACGCAAAGTATGAGGAGCGAGGAGATGCTCTCTGCCCGGTCGCGTCGCTCGAAAAATATCAGAGCAAAATTCAGCCTTATGCAAAAGCCCTGTATCTGCAACCAAAGGGGGTGATAAAGGCAACAAACAGCTTCTGGTATTCCGCTACTCCTCTGGGAGTAAACCAGCTGTCACTGATGTTACCCAGGATGTGCCAGGAGGCAGGGACACACTCGCCCTACACCAACCACAGCCTGAGAGCCACAGCAATCCAGAAACTGTCTGATGCGGGACTCGAAGCGAGGGAGATCATGGCAGTGAGTGGCCATAGGTGATGATTCTTTATAAAAACTAACGTTGATGTCAAATATATTAATGTGTTGCAGAACATACATATCTAAACAGAACTCATTTCACAGGCCTGAAACCTCGCTATAAAGTTACTGGAGACCATCTATGGAGAGCTGGAAAAGATGGAGAAACGTGCTGTCTGATCGAGAAATCAACACATCAAAAATAAGACTCATGCCACCAAAGCATCTTTCTGTCGATTCGTATTTCACTGGCTGCACAATAAACGGAATCATTCAGATTAATGTAAGGGACACAAAGTAGCTTGAGCGCAGAAAATGTTACCGTTCGTTGCCTGGTAACAGCCTTGTCCAGGAACTATTTGTGTTGGCGGAGGCAACAGATCATCAAATAAATCACAATGTTTTGTGGTGTAATATTACTAACTAACCAAATGTGTTTGTACAACTGTTGTATAAAATCAATATCACACCCGAGGTCGTGCTACATCAGTGAATATCGGCACGTGTGATTAACTGCGGCACTCGGTCTGCGGCCTCGTGCCCACGACCGGATCACACCATTGCCGATACTCACAGATATATCACTCCCTCTCCTGTGATATTGCTTTAATAATCCGATATTGCATCCCAATCACATGCCCAAATCAAAACAACATGGCCAACTTCATAACCTCCTGGTAACTAGAAGAAAGAAACACTGCTGGTTAGTATTGGCCCAGTTTTACACTGACACCGATGTCAGAGGAATTTATTTGTTACAAATAAAAAGAATAACTGGCTTAAAACTTCTTTACAACTAAGTCTTTAGGATCTTATTAAACTACTACGGCCACGTTAGTTGGTGCTTGCTCCTGTAACTGAGCTTTATTCAAACAACAAAGAAAGTAAGCCAATATTCTTACTCTGGTGTAAGGAGCGGCTCTGTTGTTCCTGTCGCGGTGGAAGTTGTTCTGCCGGCCCCTCGCACCCGCGGGTGGCCTCGACGATCCGCCGGCTCGACTTCCTCCCTGCCAGGAGCCTCCTCCTTCTCCCCCACGGCCTTCTCTCTTATTCAGCTTGATAATGTCGTCCAGAGACATACTCATCTTGTCGGACATGGCTTTCTGAAGCTAACGGCGGAAACCGTCTTTACCAACCAATTTACTTTGGCGCGATGCTGAAATCCGCCTTTCGTCGCAGTTCTTCTTCTACGGTGTTGTGCTGCTACTTCAGTATTGTGCTACTGACCACTGACACCTACCGGAGGGGATTGGAGAGACACTCACGTGAAAACGACAACTAAGCTTCATTTTGAGATATATTTCTCATTAAAAAACAATAAAATATACTTTTTAAACTTTTTAATACTTTTACATAAAAATAAAAAACATTTGGTGTTATAAAACTAGTTAAGGATAGGTTTTTGAACGCTTCTTTACGCCTGAAAAGTAAGATTTTTACCTTTTAGTGAAAGTCGTTCACTGCCTTTTTACGACTTTGCTTCCTTGTAATGCTCTACGCTGGGATAGCTACTAATTTAATTTAAAATTACATGTCTTCTATTAAAACTTAAGGAAAATAAAATAGAGCGCATGCGCATTGCTCACCGTGTTCCTCAGGCGCCATGGCCAAACACGTGTTGCAACGTGCGCCATCTGGCTGGAACACGGACGTCATACAGCAGAAGAAAGGACGAGGACAGTTTCTTCTTGCTTGCTGCTCCTAGGTTAATGTTTATACTTTAATCATTATTTCATTGCCTTAATTGTTACTTTACTGCAGAAAACATTTGTATTTCTTCAAAAGCAAAACTCATTTCAAATCTAACTTTTACTTATTTTTACGATCCAATATTAATATTTTGATATGACTTAATTTTTTTCAGAAATACACACACATACAGAGATTTATATAAATATTTACATACATAAATATACAAAGAGAGCTCCAGAAACAGCAGGGTGTAAGATTTTGGCAGGAGAGGAATAAGTGAAGTGCCATTACTGGTATAGTGGCTGGTATAGTGTACAGAACCACTTGTGCAGAATAGGAACTGGAGACCCTCAGTTCAACGGGGGATGTTGTTTGGAGAATGACAAAGCCAAGATTCTGTGGGACTTACAGATATGAACAGACATTTTGATTGGTGATAAGCACCATAAGGACAGCTGCTGTCATCGCTGATTCCTTCCGAAACGATGAAATCATTAGGAAAAAAGAAGCTGGAGAAATATCAAGGACTCAGGAAGAACTAGAAAGAGGGTGGCGGGTGAAGGCGACTGTAGTGTCCGTAGTCTTCAGAGAACTAGGGTGAGGGACCCCCACACTGAAAAATTGGCTCAAAAGATACCTGGGGAAGCATCAGACATCTCCGTCCAGAATGGCACAGTTGACGAAACAGCTAAGATACTGTAAAAAACAATCTCCCAGGTTGAGGGCTAAGTTTGAGATGAAGGGCTTCTCCATTTAGTATGAGTAACTGTTAGTGTTCAGATACTTAATGGCTTCTAAGAACATAACACCAATGCACTGTTTTTGAAGCACACCTGAAAATTGATTAATTTGCATAAAAACATATACAAGAGCTCTTAATGCAGTTCGGTTAAATGTAACAATATTTTTTTTTTTTTTAGCTTTACTGATATTTTTTAAGCTTTTTAAAATTTTATAGGTGACAATGAAAATCCAAAGGATGCAATTTTTATTATTTCAGTAAGGTGGAAAAATTGCTTGATTTCTCCCTACATACATTCAGACGAGCTTGTATCCCATGATAGCATAACGCTGCAACTTTTATCTGTCCCAATTGAGATGGTCTGTTCAGGGTTACATTGAACTTTGTATTCATAGAAAGAAAGATAGATTAGATTATATTAGATTAGATTTGATTGATTGATATTTTTTACCTGTTTTAAATGAGTGCGTTTTATTAACAATCATCAACCTAAATTGATTATTCCAGACGTTTAACTTTTTATTCAAAACAAATTAAACCAGCTATATTATTTGTACTTATTTCAGGACATACTTTTGTTCAACGTTCTTTAAGGTCCACTTGCTGGGAGTTAAAAAAAATAAATAATTTAAACATAAATATATGTAGACATTTTAATGTTTCATAAGGATGTGATGTTATTACAAGGAGCACCTCAATGAAACTATAATTGAGTGCAATAAATTGTACACACAGAGTAAAATGTAATAATTACCAAAACTAGCAAACAAAATATTTATTTAAACTTATGTTAGCTAACATTCCGGCAGGCTAATTATCACGGTACGAACTCTAAGTTATTCTAAGTGTGAACCAACCATAAAAAACCGAAGCAACAGCATACACACTTTGGAGACTCTTTACACATCCTTTATTACATCTCTCTATGGGCAGCCATCAAACCAGAAGACCGCTCATTTATCTACAGCAGCAAACAAACTTTTAAACAAATGCCTACTCAGAATTTTTGTGCAACAATTACACAGCTCTACATGAGCGCCAGTGTGGTCTACATCAGTATACTCACTAATGGAGGTGCAGTCATTTCTCCCTGGGTGATATAGATGATAAATATGCTCCGATTGCATGTGCAGTTCGGTCTGTGTTAATGATGGAATGGGGTCAGAAATGCAGGCTGCATAAGTTTGGCGGTGGCCAGCCAGTTGAAGACAGGATGTTACTTTTAAGGAGACCCAGGGCTTTTTCTCCTGCCACTCCGTCAGTGCTGGAGAGCGTCCACATGAGGGAGCTGTAAAAAAGGACAAAAACATGAACACTCCTGAAATTTCAGGGATCACAATCTGACAAAAAGTTCTGGCTTCCCAAAGCTGTAGACTTGCAAACTATCCATCAGCGGTTGAGCTGCTTACCGTCTCTACTGATATAGACATGTCCATTTAGCTGAAAGTCAAAAGTGACACACACACAACAGACTGATGTTGGGAAAAAATGATTGATATGACAAATGAATAAAATTACTTGTGCAACATTCTTAAGCCCATTTCTGACTTCTAGAATTAATACTGGATTTAAAGTATTATGTGTACATATTTTGCTCTCCAAAAATAACATCTCAAGATGGTATCCTGTCTGCAGGATTAACTTTATTTTAAAATCTAGCAGACACGCTTCTCTGATGGAAGAGGAGTCTGTGCTTAACCAACTGGATAATTGGTATATGTGTAGGTGTATTGATGCAAGTGTGTTTGTGTTGAGCATTTGTAACGTAAGGATGCAAATTGGTAAGAAAAGTGAAAGGGATGGAAGAGCAGGAAGGTGAAAAGTACAGCTGCCTGAGTCAAAAAGGACATCACCTCAGTCCCTGAAACAGGATGTCAGTGGCCAAAGAGGAGCAGATAGAGGTGTAAATGCACTGAACCCCTCGTACAAGCACCATAAATATGTCCCCAAGTGAAGGGCAACACTAGAATCCTGGAGCACCCAACCAGAACTCAGAGGGACCAAGGCAGGGAGAGCACAACACCTTCTTACCTGGTTAGCAAGATCCTTCCTCCCAGCAGCTGTTAAAACTTTAAAACAATCTCTGCTCCCTACAAACCCAGTAAGTGTGTAGCCTACTTCCTGGCTGGTATTTCTATATTGTATTATTCCATTTTCCCTCTTTTTTTATATTTTACAATTGCTTGTGACTTCTGTTGTTACAAAAAATAATAATAATTAAAAAAAGATGGTAGAGCCCAAGAGCCCAGTTTAGTCTCTGCAACCAACAGCTCAACCCAGAGAGGTGAAAGCTCCCACTGCTCAAATGTGCATAGAAAAAAATACTACACTGAAAAGAACATCCCACCAAAACGCTTTACCTTAAACCAGAAAAGACAGCAAACATGCCCAGATATGCTCCCCCACCCTTAGAAAATAATTACTACAAACTAGCAAACCTAAAGGAAGAAATGGCTTATCACTACCAACATAAATCTTAAATATTGTATTTTGTAGTTACCAAACCAAATTTTGCATTCATCCCGCAGATTTAAAACTAAACAGAGCTCCCGACGCCTCCCACCTTCTCACAGGTAGAACTTAATCTCTGTGTCCACACAATCAAAGAACAGGTCGCCCAGTTCCTCTCCCGGGATCTCTCCACTGAGCATGGCTGAGATCTCGCTCAGACACTGCGACTCCAAATCCCTGAGGATGTCGTAGACGGCTAAACCTTCATCCTGCGATAGACACAGAAAACACACACACAGACGTCTGAGTATCAACACCACCTGGGTCAGATGGTGCTCAATCATTTGTCTAACCTAACAGAAGCAGCAGTAATCTCTGACTCATCTGTGAAATGCGGCAAAGTTAAAATTAGGTGAATTTTTGGAAATCTGTACTTTTTTGTTCCAGGTCGGAAAGATTTGTTGGGGATCTTTCATAACTATGTAAAAAGTCTAACATTTATCTGTAATCATTGGTTTGCAAATATCTTTCGCATTGTCGCTTGTTTCACTTATTTTGTGGCTGTGATTTTTAACAGAAACAGCTAAGATGAACTTTGTAAACCTAAGTTAGCTATACATCATTAACAGCAACAGTTACACAATTATTCTTGAACAATCTCTGTTTCCTCTAAAGACATCTCTGCCCTTCTGCATGTTCAGTTACTAATAAATAAAGGCCATTAAAACACAAAAAAGGGAAAAAACAAGATTTATTTGTACCCAACTGAATCGATATAATTATTAGTTGTGGTAGACAATAAAAATGTATCAAGGAGAGCATGTATTTTACATTTAACATCACGCTAAAATAAATAAATGAATAAATTTTTAACCAAAGTTCCCATGAACAAACACTTGTTTAAATGTTTGGGTTTGTGGTTAGTGTTTTTCTAGCATTCTCATTTCCTTTTCAACTTAAGCTTGTTTTGCTTTTTGCTCTCACCACACCTGGTTTGCGTTTCTAATTACCATACCTGCTTTACTTTAATTATTACCTTCTGGAAGGTATATGTTCTGCCTGGCTTCCTTTGTCGAACCCCAGCTTAATGTGGTAAAAACCTATTTGTTTCAGTGGTTTCCCACCGAGCTGTTTTGGCTATAACACCCCAGATCTGACTTTTAAAACAGACTTTGTTAGATCTGGAGATATTAAATACTGACACCAACAAAGATGTCCAGACAACTATAGGATTTTAGTATTTTTAGGCTCTTGTTTTGCTTTTTTAAGCAAACCCAATGTTTTGAGTTACTAATTCACTTAAAATACTAATTCTCTAAAACACGAATTTATTTCACTATCAACACAAAGACCTGTTTAGTGTCAGACCTATAGAATAATGTAATGTCTTTAAAAGAACATATCTGATAATATGAAGTATGCTAAACAATCTCAAAAAGCCCATAAGACCAAAAGCTAAAGAAAATAACAACTAGCAGTCTGTAAAGGGTTAAACATGTAAGTTCTAAGGCTTTGGGACTCCAGAAAAAGGAAAATGAAAGCTTTTATCTAGAAATAAAGAAAACATGAACAGAAGTAAACCATCCCAGGAGTGGTTGACCAACCAAAATGACTTTAAAAGCTCACCTTACAAAAACAGGACTACAAATAAAGCACTCAAACCCCAAGTTACCTTAGCCAAGATCATTGTTGACGTTTCAACAAGAAAGGGAATAGGTAAAAAAGGAAAATATCAAGGCTTAAACCACTGTTAACCAAAAACCAGAAGATCTGGTGATTTAGAAAAAGAGAAATCATGCAGTTAAACTTAGTGACAGATAACCTACTGTCATTGATAAAACCACAAATTCAGCAACAATAACACAAAGTCAAACATTTAGCCATGACTTTGTGACCCTAAACTCCATCACACTCGGGTTATACAACAGAAGAATGTGTCTACGCCAGTTATTAAGATGACTTCTGAATGAACACATGCATACAAACTCATGAGTTAGTATGGTTAAAGCTTGAATTTGAATCCAGTTAGGATGCTGTGGAACAACCTCAAACAGACCATTTACGCATGAAAATCTTTCAATTTGGTTAAAATACAACCATTCTGCAATGAAGACTTTTTAAGAATGCTTGTCAGCAGACGTTTCCAGCAAACTACTTTTTTACTGGGGGACAACTTGGTTCTTCTGGTAATAAATCAAAACATAAATGAGTGAAAAAAGCTTTACAAAAACATTAAAAACAGAAAATATGTCAAAGTTTAACAAAAAACTTTTACAGCACCTTTACGCCTTCCTACTATTTAACCGGAGTGACTAAGAAAGGGGGAAACAAACGCAGCCTTTACCATATTTCCATACCATTATCCTTAATTTATCATGTTTAATCTAAAATTGTGATATGAGGTTTTCAGAGTGAAATAAACATGGTCTCAGATCCTTGTTATGGCATCTAATCTCACTCCTAACACCAGACTGGACTGTGAACTGTTTACCCTCTAAATTACACACTCAATCTCAGACAGGACATTAGCTAAAAAAATCTGAAGGCAAAAGCTTTGACTTGTTTTGAAACATTTGTTTTGTTACGTTGAAACTCACCTCCTGTGGTTTAACGTTATCCTCCTAATTATTAACCCCTAAATTCTAAAGGCATTAAAACTCAAGAAGTGACCAGTGATCAGAAAAGTCTTAAACTGAGTGTTTATCAATTCATACCAGGAGAACATTCTTACTACTTGCCGTCATCTGTTTCTAGTCTGCTGTGAGAAAATGTTGGTTGTATGACTCCAGTACCAGTTACCCGCCAGCAGGACATCACTCAAAAGTTATTTGTTTTGATCAGGATTAAAAAATTGTCATACGTTCTTAAAATAAACAAGCTAAATGGCAATCAGATTCAGAATAAATTGAAATACGACGTAATATAAAATCCTCAGACGGTTACTATGAAACCCAGGCTTTCTTTGGTCAGCCCTAGGCCTAAAGTGTCCAATTTTACACTGAAAGATCCAAAAGATTTAATTTAAAGCAGTTTGCATGCAACAATGTTTGTTGTTTTGGAGCAGCTGAAGTACAAAGATCTAATTGCATGTACCCCAAAGTTACAGTTAACTTCCAGCACAGCCGGTTTATGTCAAAAATATTAAGACCATTTATTGTCAGTTTTTTCTCACCGGTTTGGTCTCCATGGTGTTGAGCGCCACCTGGTGGGCCTTGTAGAGGTCGTGTCTGCGGTCGACCCGGCTCTGAAAACGTGGCTGTTTTCTGACGGGGTCGTTTTGTCCGAATTGTGGAGAGACGACCCTCTGGACTGGGGTGGGACAGTCCGAGAATATAAAAGGCTTGAATATAGACCTGCGGGGGTGGGGGGTGAGATGTTGGGTGGTTAGGGCGCAAGGTAAATACAGATACTGATAGTAGATTTAAGAACAAAAACCTGCAGATCAATTTTAAAATAAAACCCAAGCCCGAGTATTTTACTGGATATGTTCTAAAGGGGTTTATTATTCAAGATAAAAATGCACGTAGGATTTTTTTTTACTGATATTTTACAGTAAGAAGAAAAGCAGCCTTAGAAATCCTACATAAACCACACAGATTATCTAAAAAAATTACCTAGCTAATTTTTGCTATAGCTGAAGACAAACCTGGATGGGTCTGGGGTGGCAGTGAAGAAGTGGATGCAGGGTAGACTAGCGTCTCTGGGCAAAACAGACACCATGCTGCCTGTGGTGCAAAATCCTCCAGAGTCCATGCAGATGCCGCTGGATTTATCCCTTAGGATGGACATCATCACCTCCGCAGTCACTGACCCTGAGAAACAAAAAGTGCTTAGCCTCTCCACTGGGCTATATAGGATAGATTAGCTTTAATTAACACAATAACTACCAGAAAAAAATGTTTATTGGCATTGTGGGAAATCTACCATCATGTTGCTGGAGCAGTTCCGTGCCTCCCTTGTAGCGCTTCTTGGCCAGCTCCATCCTGGCGGGAGGGTTTTCAGGAGTAAACACCTGAGAGAAGTTGAACTCTCCCTGGCCGTCCCACCAGCCCTGAGCCTTGGCCACGTTTCGTAGATCTGGGTGCTCAGCTGAGATCTCGGTGTGGATGGTTAGTTGATTAGAGATGTTCTTTACCCCCTCTGAAAAAAAGCAGCTAGAAAGTTTGCATATATTTCAGACTGCTCATGCAATCCATCCAAACACATCAAAAATTAAATATCCAAGGAGGATTTCCCCAGAAAGAAAGATTGAAAAGGTAAAATGAGTGGGCAGTGATCATAGGATGTATATCACTGCTTTTAAATGAGGGTTGTTGTTAATAAAAAAACATGTAATGAACAAAAACATGTCCGAAATCAAAACTGAGTAATATTTCAAAAGTAAGAGTTCAAAGCAATAGCAAGGTAGCCAAGATCCCAGCTAAACGTTCCCCCAGTAAGGATGATGTTACATTTAGAAAGGTATATTCAGGGATAAAATACCCTTAATGAGGTGATTCATGTATCGAGTTCAAGATTAAGATTTTTTTAATAGGACAGAACATTTTAATGAAGATTTATCTGTAAACATACAAGCTTGTAGCCCAGTGTCTCATTTTAATCATGGTAGTAAATTTGTGAAATGCAGCGTGGGAATCTAACAAACCAGCACCCGAAATGTATATAGTGAACACAACACAGATAGAAAAAAAACCAAACATTTTGATTAAACAAATTCGGGTGCCATCGCAGTTAAAGTCAATTCGGCTTTAGCTTGGTCCAGCTTATCAATGTAACAACAATTATAGAAAAAATGACTTTCATCACAATGGGCAACTTTATACGCAGTGCTTGAGGAAGGGTCCAAGCATACTAGTAATTTTCGTAGGCTTTTATCTGTTACATCCGACAAGGTCTACAAGTTCTTCTGCAGTTTTTTTTCCCGCAACAAAATATTGTTTTTTACCCTAAATAGTCACTGCAAGCTAGTGCTTTACATTTGACAGATGGAAGCGAAGTTGAAATGCTGACATACAACCAGACTGCAGATGAAGTCAAACACTTTTTCCTTCATTTAGCTTATAAGTAAAAAAAAAACACATACAAGTTACCTTAACCTAATTATCGTAGCTCAACATACAGAAGAATAATTAGGAATGAACATAAGGCGATTGATTTCATTTAATATGTGAACAAATTATACTAAGTAAGGATAAAAAGTCGCACAATAAATCCAGATAACATGTGACCATACATACAGTATATGGCACTCATGTCCTGCTTTATAAGAGACACTGGGCTACAGAGGCTTTTGTAGTGAAACCGCGCTTTTAACATTACCAGTCTGACTTGAAAAACAAAAATGGAAATGTTGTTTCAGACTTCTTTTGGCTTTATATTTTCTAATTTTAAAGTATTTTGGACTCAAACATATAATATTTCCCCCCTAAAAGCCATGAACCGCAACAGACCTGAGACTTTCTGTGCCACCCAGAGCTTCCCAGCAGTTTCAAGCACCCATGCCTCGTTGCGGTCCACCAGCAGGAAGGTGTTGTGGTAGCTGAAGGGTTCGGCTTCCTCCTTGCACTGCCCCCCCTGGCCGTGCTGCTCCAAGAGGCCACTGATGACAGTCAATGCTGCCCAGGCACTGTCGCCACGCTCCAGCCCCAGTCTAAGGATCAAACTCAAGCTGATCATTGGAAAGACAGAGTTTGGGGGGCCATGCTTAGATTCTGTGAATTCAGATTGAGTTCTTCTTGGTTTGGGAAAATGGTGGCAGCTCTGACAGCTACAAGAGTCCATTTTCCATGCAAATATGAAATGATACCATTTTCCATGCAAACATAAAATGATACGAATCACACTTATACGTGGCTTAAATTACCTGTCATAACAGGCACATGACAACCTACACAGCCCGCTGATCAACAAGGATCAAATATTACTTCCTCTCAGCTTATGATATCAAAACTGGTTTTAATAACAACAGGGAATGATCAGTCGCTTTTTATTCTGCAACTTTGTTTCATGAAAATGAATGAGACAAATTAAATAAAAGGCTTCTGCAGCGTACCGTACAAGGTCCATGCCCAGCAAGGCTTCTCCAGGAACCACAGGCTCTCGGGTCCAAACCGCCTCATTCCCAATGCACACTCCTTTATCGTTCGCTCCCATTTCGGCGCCCCACAGCCAGGCCGGTTTGCTGAGGACGACTGCGTAGGTCTTCTCTACTTGAGGGATCTGGATGTACGTGCACTGTAGAAAACAGTTGATTAATGGAAGGAAAGACATTCCTTGGCTGAGTAAGGAACTTAAATAGTTTGCTGTATTGTATCCAGTATGTAAAGATGACAATTTCTCCCAATTTGTAGAAAACTGTTGTTTCCTCCCAATTGAAGGCTTCGGGAACAATGATAGCAAATTGTCAGCATGCATCTATTTTGGATAAAGTTCTGCTCACACTTATACCCACAATAGTAACTAACATATTAGCTAGGATTAACCTTACCCTTCCTAAATCAATCACTCTTCAGATATATTTGTAAGGATGTAAGGTGTCACCAAATCTAAACTCTAACCATTAAATGCTGTCCAGACCCACACCAATGGTTTGAGTGTCAAGAAAGTCAAGAAAAAAACATTTTGTGAAACCCACGATGAAGTCTACCATGTTTTATATGGTGCTTTAGAAAAAAAAAAAGTGAAATCATCTGTAAAAACATTCAAGTTGAAGCATGAGGCAAAACACACCAGTAAATCCAACAAGGACTAGCTGAAAAATGAAAAATTGGAAAGTCAAAGGTAGAGCCAAAGCACAGATCTTCATCTCATTGCGATGGCGTAGGGAGGCTTTAAAACGGGTTCATATGCAAGATCCGTCTAAACATCTCACAGCAAAACTGAGGTGTATGGAAAATTTCCTCAGACTGACGTTAGAGAACGAGAGATTATGGGCCAAGAAGTTAAAAACATTTTACAACAGGGTTAGTTTCAGGTGTCACCTGTAATTAGTTGCCATTTTAGATATAAATAAAAAAATAATAATTATCAAGATTTAACTTTATGTTTTACATGACTGTATATCCTGAAACATATTCTATTTAACATGATTAAATCACTTAATTATGATGATATCCTAAACATGCTAATAAGAGGGAATGACCGTAGTGACTTGTGTGTTGACTTTAATTGCTTTCATGTATGAACACTGGATCATAAATATACAACATGCACAGTTTTTTTGGTTGGGACTTTTTCTGCAGCTGCTGTTCAGACACGCACTTCACAATATGATATTTTTCAGGGACGAGCTCTACGAAGGAGGGGGTCTGCTCTCCGTCACAGGCAGTAATGTGTTTTCTTTATGGCACGTCAAGAATTGTGAATGGATCTCTTGATTACTTTATTATTTTTTACCTCCATACTATAACACACTTAACAGTAAACACATTTTATAAAATATCAGCTATCTTCAGCCAAGCCTTATTTATCTTAATGTCTCTTGAGGAGCCAGAAATTCTTACAATTGTTTCATCAGAGGCACTGTCTGGTTTTTCATCCATTTTATGTGAAGTTATAAACATCTCCTATCCTAACTATAAACTGCGCAGAACAATGTAGCTACAAATCCAGTTTAAAATATTCCCTTTGGTAAATTGTTGAAATGATGAATAGGTTAGTTTTTTTAAACTCTTTGGTACAAAAAAATATAGATCTGGGAAAGGCGAAGATCAGACTAGTGCAAGAGTAAAACAGCTAAACGTCTTCACATTTCCTCACTTTACAACCAAACAGTTCTGGCTCTTTTACTTAGATGGGACACACCCTAAATATCCTTAAATACTGCATAATTTTGAAGAGATAGGAAAACCTGTTAGAGGCTACAAAAAATATGTGAAATCTTAAAACCTGATGTACAACTAAATTAACATCTGTAGAAAGTGGATTTCAACACTCTCTCAGTATCCAGACTTACACTTTAAGCTAGTTTGCAATGAAGAATAAGCAAAAAATCCGGCTTATATATACTTTTCACTGTCATAGTTATTGCACTACTCTGTGTTGGCCTATTGCACAAAATCCCTGGGAAGCACATCAGGGATTGTGATTCTGATAGGTTCTGCTGGAGGTTTCTTCATGTTAAAGAGGAGTTGTTCCTCACCACTGTCGCTACATGCATGTTCAGCATGAAGAATTGCTGTAAGGTCAACAACAAAGCAAGCTGTTGTTTCGTTGTTCACTGACTCAATGCAATCTGCTGGGTTTTCTTATATAGGCCACAATTTAAAACTGATTTGTTTAAAGTGTGTTTATAATTGAAATTACTTGATTTTCTTGTAGAAGGATTGTAAGATTTAAAGCTACAATAGTGGCCAATACCCAATAACATTTTGCTAGATTTCTCAGGCTTAGAGAGTTCAGGTAAATATTGTTTCGGACAACTTTATTGGCTGGCTTTATGTAAACAAAACCCACGGCACCCAAGTCTTTTTGTACATTTTCACAAATGTACCATGATTAACTTCCCACACCAACAATCAGACCAGCAGAGACTGCCCCACCTCCAGCATGGATCCTGGAGGATGAGATGCTGCTGGATGGTAGATCACCTCCTGCACTTCATCCCGGGGACGGTCCGAGTTCTTCCCATAAATAACGTGGTCATCGCGAGAACCGGGGGGCAAGGAAACAAAACAGTCGCACGACATGGGAGCTCGCTCCATCCTGCAGCGACAAAAAAGCAATGGTGAGGAAGAACTGGATCCTAGAAGATGGCAAATAAGCACTACCTCATGTGAAAAACCCAGAGAGTGTTTAACATCCAGCAAGTATCCATATCTATATAAGTCCTTTCATTTAACTTACACTGTTTTAAATAATAAAATATAGCATGATATTCTCTGCTTCCTGCATCTTCCACCAAATCAACCATATCTCATTTAATTTTTATATTGCTAAGATTCTTAACCAACTTATTTCTCTGAACCTGATATTTTCTACACTTTTCAATTGTTTCATCTTCCCCATAGTCCCACTTCCCTGTTTGAGGTTGTCCTATTATAAACAAAGTTCTCAATCAAGTATGTCCCTAAGACGGGATATAATTAACTTTTCTCTCCTGTTTCTTTCTGTTCTTCTCATTTCTCCAAGTGTTCTTTGTATTTTATTAAACCAACATCCTTCGCTTTCCTTACTCTCATAACGTTTACCATATTTCCTCCATTTTGTTTGTTTTATTATACTCTTACTTATTTTACACTAAACATAACATTAATATTTTAACACTATCTGTCATTGTATTCCCTTTCCCCCGATAATCAGCTGGAACCCATTATAAAATTACTATGTTCAGTCTATAGCCCACATACTCAAATAGCGGCCCGCGGGCCTTTTGTGGCCCTTTGGGTATCTATTAATGGCCCACGAGCTTTTTTTAAAAAAGTTTTTTTTAATTATTAAAAAAAAAAAATTCAATCGCTCTTATTTTGAAATCACGTGCCACGATCTCAATACCAGGCTGTGTGACGGTGAATTTTGTTACAACAGGTTTGCTGGCACGGAGCTATATGAAGGAGCAATAACGTGTTTATATGAATCTCAGGTGCGCGCTCGCTCAAAGATGCTCGGGCACACAATCAACTCTGACAAACTGCTGGCTTGCCCACTCAGCTCACTCTGCTTGCACTTGGCACTGTGTCTCCCAACTCTACATTATATGTAAATGAGCCGCGCTCCCAGCTAATCAAACACTGGCCTTTTTCATCCAATTAAATAATTCCTTCCGAATACTCTCAGACTCACTAACATTTCAGCAGAGTTGCGAGCGCAGACACAGAGCCGATCGCGAGCAGAGTGAGCTGAGCGAGCGAGCAGTTTGTGAGAGTTGAGCACGTGTTCGAGCACCTATGAGCGTTTGGGATTCATACGCACACGCTCACAATTATTGCTACTTCATATAGCTCAGTGCGCGCAAACTTGGTGGCACAAAAATCACGCCATAAGGCTGGGGGTTGCCACCATGGCAACGATAAACAGATAGCAGCCCTCCCAAACTCGAGACAGTCACTACACGTCCAAATTTGGTCCAAAAAGAAAACTGGACAGAAAAACCGCCAGTACCAACCAGAGGGGACAGAAAGTGCACATTTTTACAATGTTCGGCTCCACATACAAAAGTTAAACTGCGTTCTCAAATATGAACATAATTAAAAATCAGTACCGGAGCCGCCAAACCAACGAGCACATGCATCAGTGTGTCTCCCTGGCAATCACACAATTTAAACCCAGGTTTGAAACATTGGCTAAGAAACAAGAGGCCATTTCTCCCATTAAAGGGGACATGTGAGAAATATGAAGTAGTTCTTGAGATGCATAGTTTGTTAAACAAAGCACAAGAAATGGGCTGCCTGCCTGAAGGCTAGTTTTTATTATTATCTTGAACTGGGTTATGTTTGGTTTTATTATTTATTTTAATATATGCCCAAATTAAAATTATATTTGTATTTCAGGTAATATTTTTGAGGGCATGTGAGGAATTCAAGAGGAAGAAATCCACGATGTCCATCTGTCCATGCTTCCCATGCACGGATTAGAATGGGTGGCATAACTTTATTGCCTGTAATCTCCTCAAATCCGGCACCCCCTCTTTGTGTCCCTTCTTGCACGCATTTGCAACCGCGAATCACATTTGATCCGAAAATAATGCGCTTGGGGTGAAAATAATAGGAAGCAGAAAAAACAACAACAACAAGAAAGAGACTACAAGAAGCGGAACCGCAGGTCGCCTGCAGATTAACAGAGATGAGGCCCTGCGCCGCGATTCCGCCTCTGCTTCCGCTTGTTTCCGGGAAATCAAGAGACTGAACTACGAGGTGGGAGAGAGGCTGCCTAAACCACAGCTAGGAGCTGCATCGGCGGGAAAAGGGTTTACCTGTGTGTGTTTTCTGTTAAGGTTTGTTTTCGCTGTTGGGAAGCGGACGGACCCGGGCCGGCTGGGAGAAACACAGGCAGGCTGCAGGAACCGAACCACGTGACCCAGAAATCCAAAGGTCTGTATTTAAAGGTCTCGTCTCGTCTGGCCGCAAACATATCATCGTCTCTTCAGAGTCTGGTTCTCATTGATGATGCAGCTTTTTTTCTCTCTATCTCCGGCTGCAGAGCCAACGCTGACGTCGCACATGCGATCTCGGGAATCCCTGCAGGGTTTAGAAAAAGCTAAATGATCTGGGGGGAAAGGACAGGCAAGGACGAACTTCTCGAATTACGATTTTGCAAAAGCATTTGTTTACTTTACTTTAATAAAAGCGTAGTAACTGTGAAACACGGCAGTCACGCTGTGTGACCTGAGACTTTGACACTCCCGAGCTTTCTCACATCAGCAGTTTGAAGGAAACAACCCATCATCTATTACACACTCTTCTCTTCCTGTATAAAGTTCTTGAACCTATTATTTCTGTGTTTTCTTTGTTGTTGACGTTGTTGTTTTTTTTCCTGTCTTGTTTTCTATATTTTGGTTTTTCTGATTAAATACACAATATTTTATGAACTTGGTGGCCTCATTTCTGATTTTAAGTAACCTATCATCACAACAAGTCATGTAACTAACATTTCACCTGTCTAGTGAGATAGATAGATAGATAGATAGATAGATAGATAGATAGATAGATAGATAGATAGATAGATAGATA
>JAVLVB010000120.1:496777-523603 GCA_032876305.1 Orestias chungarensis | reverse complement strand
ATAGATAGATAGATAGATAGATAGATAGATAGATAGATAGATAGATAGATAGATAGATAGATAGATAGATAGATAGATAGATAGATACCCCCAGATAGATACCCACTTTTTCAGAATTTTATTGTTTGGTCATTTCGTTCATTCTGTGTAGTGTCAAACTAAAATATGTCCTCTTTCAGTGTAGCAAATAAAAAACACATTTGAAAGTAAATTATTTTAGATCTTCCGGTCTATAGGACTACAATAGAAGTTCAAACTTAATTTCTCAATTTTTGTCTATTTAAGCATAATAAAATATAAAAGGATTTTTTTAAGCAAAAAAGTTTATCCTTAAATTGACTTTTACATGCAAGTGATGACACCTCAAGTGGTTTTTAGAGCTGCTCTACTACTATTGACAGGCCGTGTTTGTATACTTATTTAGTGCAAAATTATATTATTACATAAATTTTTTTTTACCAACTATCTCTGCCACAGGCTGCTTATATTAGACAAGAAAGAAAAAAACCATAAAGTGTTTTTCCAGAATTGCTAACCAAAAAGCTATCAACTATCCACACAACTCCAGTTAAAGTTAACTTTCCTAAATCAAGTAAGGACCGGCGAGAAGATATTGAGTAGTCAATTCTGGCCACTAGATGTCGCTGCATCCAATCTACTTGACTTTTAAAAATATATGGCATACCTATATTTTATTCAACAACAAATTTTGAATCAATTAAAAATGTAAATGAACAGTGAAATGAAATTCATTTTTTAGCACTCACTCTAAGACGAGGCGTAGATTTGCATCACTGGATCATATTAAATAAAAGTTGTACTGAACTTGAGTACTAAGTGGAGCTAAACTGTGTGTAACAACTTAATTACATGTTTATCTCTGCTATATAAATAGGTCACAGTCGTTGGCTCTGTGACACTGCTCTTCCCCAGCACTGGTTTTTACCGGTCTCTGAATCTCCTGTTGGCTAATCAGTGTAATTAAAGTTTGTGTGTGGTGTCAGTAGTTTATTGAGTGGGTGTGTCTCCCCTCTGTGCTGTTTCATTGAATTTTGTCGCTGGCACTCCCTGTCTCAGACTTTGGAGACACACGCAGTCCCCATCACTGTCTAGCAGCACTTTTGTAAACCGCTGATTGATTTCCAAAGGTCAACACCTGTGTTTTACTTTGGACATTGGTTATTTACACTGTAACCGCGTCTGTTCAGAGCAGCTCACAGCCTATGTTCAAATACTTCATGAACAAATCAGACTTAAAAAAAAGTGAAATACTTGCTTATTTTTTGCTGTATAAATACATAAAAGTCATGCGTTGTATCACTTCTCCTACATTAAACTGCTTTTAAAGAATTGGATTGCTTGTATTGACACATTTTTTTGTCACACTTTATCAAAATGTTATGGAGAATAGTGGGTGCCTTTGTTTCTGATACGCAGTTCATGATCCAGAGTTTAAACTGGCAAATAGTGATGGACCACTCCCAATTTCTGGTTTAGTTGCTGTGGATTCACCTATTCACAAATTATTTTATTTTATAATATTTGGAATATACGCTTATTCACGGATAACAATATAGAGCATATCTAAAATGCATGAACACAAAAAAAAAAAAAATACATGTATTGCCCGGCGTTTGGAAATTAGCTAACCGGCTTTATCTCCAAGATCTGCCAAGAGTGAGACTTACCAACCTAAATAAAAAACCATGGCTCTGGTGGTGATAGGTTTACTGGTAGATAATATTAATTCTACAAAGTTATTGACATTTAACACTTATTTCCACATTTGGCACATTTTAAAAGTCCTTATTTGTTAAATAAGGTACAATCAGTATTAATTATCACATGCATTTATCGTTAGTCGCATTCATTACTCTAAAACTGTCTTCAAAGCTCTGCCTAAAAAGTCAAACAGAAAGCTGCAGCTGATCCAGAACGCTGCTGATCACGTTCTCACTAAAACTACAAAAATAGAGCCCCTCATCCCAGTTCCATAGTCCTTACGCCGACTCTCTGTAGCTCAGAGAATAGAATTTAAAATACTTCTGATATTTTGAAAATCACTTATGTGCTTATCACCACCAAACATTAAAGACCTGCCTTCAACGTATCAACCCGTCAGACTAGTCAGGTTGTCTGGTTCGAACTAACTCTACATCCCCAGAACCAGAACCAAACAAGACGAAGCAGCGTTTAGTTTTTATGCACCTCCAACTGTACAAAGTGCCAGAAAACTGCAAGTCAGCTGAAACACAGAGTTCTTTTAAATATAAAGACCTACTTGTTCAAGGTTTTCTTAGATTAATACCATGAACAGTGATTAAAAGGGAATAATGAGTGCTGATTTTTCTTGATGATTTAATCTGATAACAAAAGGCTATTGTAAAATGTTGATTGTCTTAATAATTTAAGTGAAAAAATGTGAATGTTTTTATAATGTAAAGTACTTTGAAATGCCTTACTGCTGCAAATAAACGTGACTTGATTTGACTTAAGCTTGACTACAGCTACTCTTTGTACCCTAACAAGTCAGAAACCAAAGAAACCCAAAAAGTAGGGAATAGTCAAGGGTCCGAAAGAACCAGCATTGAGTAGAGAAATCAAATAAATAAAACTATTACAGGCAGAAATAAAAGATCTTTAAAGGCATTTAGAAACCCAAAGGAACCATTGATGTATCCCAAGTTAACCTCCTCTTGGTTCCCTTTGAACAAAACACACACAAAATGCTATTTCATCAGTTAGTATGTGAAAAATAGGAAAATATAACTGACTATAATTGATTTGATTGAACTTATTAATCCATTAGTTTTTTCTTCAACCTTTTTCTTTGTTGTGAGTCTGACCCTGATAGTCAACATGACATTTTTGTACTTTAAATTAACATTCAAGGTCTCTCACTGTTAAATCCCGACCACAAGGTCTGAATTATGTGTTTTGTGGTCGTAACTCTAAACAATTATAAGGTTTTTTGTTGTTTTGCATGTACAGTTCAGCTCTTCTATGTCGCTGGTGTTAGGGTCTATTGTGTGCAACCAGTAGCGTAACCCAAGCACAAAAGCTTTACCACAACAACAGAATTTCTTTTACTCCGGTTCCGTGAGACAAACATCTCAACTGACTAGATACAAAAGCTAATTAAAAAGGGTTCTTCACTCCTTTCTTTGGAATAAGGAACCACAATTAAACACCAAAAAAAACGACATCAAGCCTTTTTAAAACCGCTTTGTCAAAAAAGAATCTGAGAAATGTCTTCTTTGGTCTTTCATTCCAGTTTTGGCAGCAGTGTCCTCATTTTTGACCCTACTGTTTTTAACTCACTAATGTTTAATATGCATAACAGCAGATCGCATTTTTAAAATGTACTCAGGTGGCATGTTTTGATGACGAATGAGCTTTTTACCAGTGGACTTGCAAACGTGAGTGGCAGTTTGTCTTCTTCAAATGCTCAAGCCAGGCTCATCTGTCATGAAGTAAGACCTGGACCCTACTGGATCCGACTTATGCCAAATTGGGAGGAGGTGTTGAGTTATTTTGCGAAGCTGCACGCTCCTGTGTGATGTCTTCACACAACCCTCGGGGAACGCTGAGGGCAATGGGACTGAAAAAGTTGAGAAATCCATCAGAAGACATCCTGTTACCTGAATGGCAGCAGGCAACTTCCACTCCCTCCTCCTCCTCCTTCGGCCTTTCATCTCGCGGAGCGTGCTGACAAGCATCGCACATCCTGTCTGGCCTCACACAAAACACCATGAGGAGTAAACACCCACCTGAGCCAAAAGCAGACACACCCAAGAAGAGGCTTGCACACGTAAACAGCATGCACACACACACATACGCATATACACACATGAAAACATAAGTGTAAACGAGCACGTAGTAAAACTAACAGATGAGCAAAAGTTGTTCATGCATTAATTTATCAAAATGTGAACCCAACAAGCAAATATTTTTGACGTCCAGCTTGATGAACAAAAGATAATTAGTCGAGTAAAGCAATGAAGGAAATCAGTTGTGAATCTGTCAGCCGCAACCAGTTTTTAATTACATTGGCCTTTTGTCCTGATGGAGAACAAAAGCCGTCTTGATGTGCCTGTCAAAGAAGTGCAAGCCAGACTACATGAATTTATAAGCATAAATCAAATAGACAGCACAAATTTTAGGAAAAGACAGGTTTAAAAAGGTACATATTTAGCTGGCCTTTAAGAGAAACTGACGAGTCGGCTGATGTCTGAATTGGACGAATGGAGTTCCAGAGTCTTGGAGCCATAGAAGAAAATGCTTATCTTACAGTAGTTTTTAGTTTTGCCTTAGGGTCAATCAGCAGGTCGTGATCACTGGATCCTAAGGTCCAGATGAGAATGTAAGAATGTAGAAGTTTCCAAGTCAGAACCAGTATCTTGAAATTCACTCAATAATAAACTGGGAGCCAACGAAGTTAGTGAAGAAGTGGAGCGAGAAGAGAGAATTTAGACGATCCATACTTGGAGCCTATAGCAGCAGCATTTTGCACAGATTGCAACCAATCTAAATATGTTTGGTTAAGCATGCATGAAATGCATTACCCAAAAAAAACTTGAAGCATGAATTATGTTTTCTATTTCTGGAAAGGGAAAACAGTGGGACTGAGTTTGGGAATATTAAGCAGCTGGCAAAAACAGGAACGGACCAGAGACTTCACATAAAAGAAAATGTATCCAATAAGCCAAGAAGCCTAAGGAACCGTTTAATCCTTACAGTTATGGCGCTGCTGCAAAAAGGACTACATAAGTTTATTTTTGTTCAGATGGAGAAAAATTTCAGCTTTTAATTGATTCAAAACAGTTTAATAAAATGTGAAGTTTCTAAACTTCTCTGGCAAGAACAGAGAAATACAACATATAAAACTGGACATCATCAACATAAAAAGAGTCGTAAATGTCTTTAAAAGATGCAACTTTCAGTAAAATCACTCTTTAAAAACAGCCTTTAGTATTTAGTCAAGTTGTGTTTATTTTATATTCAAAGTTGTTTCATGATCTATCTGAGGTGTTGCTTTTATAGGTCACCTGGGAGGGAAACATGATCCAACAGCTTGCAATTTAATATCAGTATAAATCCAGCTGTTCTGTGAAGACCTCAAAGCAGTGAACAAGACGAATATCCAAACATCAAACATCTAATTGTTTAAGGATCAATAAAACCCATTCCTGGAACAAGAAGCAGGCACATTCAAAATTTGAGCAATTCATAAAAACAGGCAGTTACATCTACGAAACCTGGAGACATCATACACCCAAAGACAACAGAGAACAAAACTGGTGAGTCATGAAGAGTTAAATTAAAAAAGACAAAAGAGAAAACCAGCATGGAGAATACTGCAATAAAAACAAGGGGAAACTAAATGAACAAATGATCTAAACAATTACAGGTTACTGACGAAAACATCAGAATATACAAAACCGACCAAAGAAAAAACAAAAACAGTAAAATTAAAACTATAAAGAAAAACCAAACCACAACTGATTTATTACAACTCTCATTACATTTTAGACAACATTACTCTGAACACACGATCACTTTGGTCAGACATGGTGATGATAGCGTCAATTCTTGTCTTAAACAGGGACTTGAGGAGGAAATCCACAAAAAGCAACAATTTATGCTTCCGTAAACAAAAAACGTTGTTTACACATTAGTTCCAATGGAAAAGCTGGACAAAAACAAGTAAGGCTTGTAGACGACAGAGTAAAAATGTAGAATATTTTTTATGTTTTAGTCTTCCACATCAAATTGTAAAATGAACGAAACACATCTCCGTGAACTAAACCTTCCCACAGTGAAACATGTGGGTGACATCAAGCTGTGGGAATGCCTTTTGTCACAAGGGAAGGGAAATCTGGTCACTTTTGATGAGAGGATGAAGAAAACCTTTCGCAGGAGGCCAAAGGTTTGACACTGAGAGGAGACTTGATCTTCCAGTGTTCTGCTACCTGCGGCTCTTCAGACCTCCCACTTTGGCACATTAAAACATTGGCAAAAACAACTTAAAGAGCTGAGTGATGTTTTTAAATGTAAAGGCATTAAAAATATTTTTGCATTAGTTTTTCTAGCAGTACATGCAAAAGATTTCCACAAAAAATGACACAAAGTATTTTAATATTCTTTTCTATTAAATTGTTTTTTGTCAACTGGTTGGAAATTACGTGCTTGTTTCGGCTGTAATTTTAAATAGAAAATGGATTTTCAATTGAAGAAAATGTATTAAAGCTAAAAGTCAAAGTAAAAAGTTGCTCTTTATTTTTCTTCTTCATTTAAGTTTTTTTTAGCTTGTTTCAAAGAGATAACCAGGTTTTGCAGTTCTAAGCAAATTTGTTTAGCAAACCAATCAAAAGCAAAACTAGCTCTTAAGATTGGTGAACCCTGTTTTACAACCAGGACAGCTACTCTAAATGTAGTGGTTTAGAACAATACATATTCATATTTTTAAATGATGGGCCTAGAGTCCAGTCCTAAAAAAATTGATAAGATGTGGCATGAACCAAAAATGTATTTCACAAACAGTTTGAATCAAATCTACTTGAGCCTCGTCTTTTATGGGGGGGGGGAGTGTCTGTCTCCTAACATGAAAAATTGATTAATACACCCTAATGGCATAAAATTAGGTTAAAGATTTTTCGACAGACTATCCACTCAATGGAGACGAGTACGAATGCATGTCACACATTTTCAGAAATACATGCACTTCTTTTGTTGTTCAGCAAATAAAAAAATCACGATAAATAAACTTAAACTTGAGGTTGTAAGTTAACAAATCAGGGGAAAAAAAGTCATAAACTTTTTTACAAGGCACAGTATCGACAGGAGGATTGTTCGTATGTTTTTGGGCCGGTTTTGTGAGCCCTGGTATGTGGAAGCGGAGAGCCGGCCGAAGAAAGATGAAGGGTCTTAAGGGACGGAAACAGCTGGTGAGAAGCCTAGAGGATATTAATCTGGGGGGTGGGGGGAGACAGGATGGCAGCAGAGGAGGCCATCTAATAAAGCATGGTATTACTGCTGCAAAGGTGTGCGTCTGTTTGTATATGTCTGAATGTCTTCCTGGAGGATTACAGGTGAGCTATAGAAACAATGCCAGCTGCCTTGAGTACATCGAGATGCTGCAAATTTGGTAAGTTTTAACATATACCAACATGAAGATGTACACTTTAAAAAAATTTTTTTTTTACAATTGTACGTACAGCTAACATCTGTGAAAGAAATGTGTGATTATCTTTATGGTGAATCCAACCACACAGTTTAAAGTTCTGAACACAGGCATGGAGAAAAAAAAAGAGGGGGGTTTCTAGGGAAATTAGATGAAATGAGGTGATCCAAATTTTCTTTCCGAGAAATTAAAGTTCCGGTTGAAAGGCAGAGGTGGAGAGGGTGGGAGGGGAAGCTGGGCGGCATCAGTCGCACAGACAGTAATGACGGCGCCACTGCTGTTTAACAATCAAAGATGGGGGGGCGGGGGCTCGCGAGGAAGTCTCTCCATGAAAAATACAGGTGTTTGGTACAATCAAAGCTCAGCTTGCAGAAATGACTGGGTTTGAAGTTGAAAGGGGAGGCAGGAGGAGGAGGAGGCTGAGGGGGGGCATCTGTGGTGAGTGAGCTACTGTGAGAAGAAGAAGAAAAAAAACCCAGAGAGGAACATTGTGGGTTGAGGTTCTCTTCCAGGATTTTGAATAATTAACAAGGATAAGGAGGTTGACAACTAGGTGCTTACTGTTTACTTTGCTTGGATTTTTTTCTTCTTCACTGCTGTCTGTGGAGGGGAAGTGGGGCTTTAGGTCTCCTAGATCTGTGGAGGTTGGCTTGTTGGCAGAAGGATTTGTCTGGGACGCCGTAGTAGTTCCCATGGGATCTACAGACGAGTCCATCCAGTCACAGGGCCAAAGGATCAGACTTACAATCGGCATGATGTGACAGGAATTGCTCTTTAGAAGAAGTCAAAAAACAACACAGAAATGTATCTACAAAACACACATTTTAATTACAACCAACAAACCTGGAGCAAAAAACTGGCATAGTATTTATTTAGCTAGACTTTAAATGTAAAAGGCTGGACAAGAAACAGTTAAACCAGTTAAACACAATTTAAATAAATTTCTTCACTCTTTCTTTTATTAACCCCGTTTTTCCTCCATATTAATAGGAATATTAAAATAATTTATTTGTGAATGAGGCACAAAATATTGATGGCAAATCTACTGTAATAAAGCAACACACAAAGTTTTTCCTGAAAGATTTCTTGTTAATTGGTAAGGATTCCCTCAGGGTAAAAGAGCATAGCTTGCTTCAAAGTTTCGCTTTAGCATCAATAATGTTGCTCAACTAGTTGAGACTGGATACAAACCTCAATTGTTGGTCGCTGAACGTAGAAAGCTGACAAGCTGTTCTTAGTAGTTGCAGAGATTCAAAGCTTGTGAGTGATTTGACAACTGTAATGGAGGCAAGTCATTTTATATTAAAGGAGAAAAGCGAGAGAAGGTCTTCTGCTTGTATGATACCCAAGCGGCATTTTGACACATGTGCAAAATGCTACGTGTGACAGGAAGAAAAAAAAAAGACATTTCTCATGTCACAAAAGCCACATGAAACAGGCAAAATTGGAGGACAGAAATGTCTTTTCTCAAACTCTAATTTAAAAAATCTGATCTAATCCAAACACAAAATAGATAGAAGCAAGCAGTTTCAGTCATATTTATCATAATATTAGATCAGATGTTACAGGACCCAGTACAGAGACGACAATTGTGAAAAACAACTTGAACAAGTGATAAAATTGGCCTAGAAAAGTGAAGCACTGCAGTGACAACACAGTTCATTTATCTGAAAATCCTTCTGGGATCGCTATGAGAAAAGCTTGTTTGAATTTCCTACCACAGAAATTGATAGTGAGTTAAATATGGTGGATTATTACTAGAGTATGTATATATTTTAAGTGTCCCTATTCGATGGTTCAAACAGAGTCCTAATTTTGACTTTTAAAATATAGCTATGGGAGACTTTAACATAAGAGACACCTTCTTGTAAATGTTTATTTTAACAAAGAAGGTTTGGAAATGCTAATTAGTCCCAACCAGCTATCAAAGGGACAAATACATTTTAAATGAGGTTTGAAGATATTTTACAAAACAATACCCAAGATATTACCAGAAATAAAACACTGACAAAAAAGGAATATAATTGTTTTTTTTTAACAAAGCTCAGAGACAAATCTTCCATAGGTCAGATAACCGTAAAGAGGAAACAAAAATTTTTAAGGTTGCATAGGAAGTGGGGGAAATGTTGTAGGTACTGATTTGTGACACGTTTTAGGTTTGGAATCGTGCATCTTACATAACGTCAGAACAGGCATCAGCCTGTGGACAGATTGTATGAAAGAGGAGAAAACAGTGGCAAAGTAAACTTGGGTTGGGTGAAGCAGAAAATCTGAAGAAAAAAAAAATCTGTTGTGGCCTTTCAAAGATTGAAACTACTGGCGATCAATGACCGTGATGAAAGATGCTGACGCTTCCTATTTTCCACTGATGGTTAGTTTTGCCTGCAGATTCGTTGGCAGTTGTTGTCTTTCACTGAGAACACGTCAGTAATTGCAACACAGTTTCTGAAATTGAAATCAGTTTTTTTCCACTCCTCTCAGCATAAGTATAAACCATTCTGACTTTACTTTAAATGCAGTAAATTTTAAACAAAAGTTATTACTGTTACTTTGTAAAACATAAACAAAATATGTACAGATGTATTTATTTTCTAATTCCTGTTAGTTTTTTAAATATAATAATCTTATTAAACACTGTAGTTCTATTTTATGACAGTTTTTACTTTGGATTCTTTACTAAAGAAGTGTAAGAATTATTTTTTCCTTTCATGTTTTGTTTTTTACAACAACAGTTCTACCTTTGGGTTTTTTTTCTTTCAATATTCTACAAGAATTATATTGTAAATAACAGTTTTTTTTCTGTATGATTTAAAACTGATTTGAAACAACATTTTAAAACTAAATCTGTTGTTCTTTTAAGTTAGAAACTTGAACTTAACTTTTTGAAACTAAATTCATTAATCAAGGGGGCTTAAAACAATAAAATGTATTAAAAATACACATTGACTCAACATTAAGAGAAGAATAACCTAAATGAAAAAGAGTTTTTAAGATCAGCTCAAGACTAATGAAACATGAAGGTGTCAGGATTGGCTGTAAAATGAGAAATTTTTAAAACTCTATTTGTTTCATGCTGAACGAGCCATGATATTTACCCTTGAAGGAGACTTCTTTGTATCTATGTGTCTAATTACTGATCAGGCTGCTTTGCAAAACACTTCTTTTCGTGGGCCAGTTATTAATCGTGTCTGTTTCTCTTCCGATGTCAAAATCGACATGGCACCTTCCTGTTCTCCTCTAAAACAAATTTAACTAAAGACTAATGTCCCATGTAGTTTTTCTTTGCTTAAATCCGTAGCAAGCAGAGCCTGTCAAAGCAGAGACAGAGAAATTAAATTGCAGATACATTCTGTCTCTTTAACCCTTCTTAATGAAGCTATCCAGGGGTAGGCAATTCCGGTCCTCGAGGGTCGGTGTCCTCCATGTTTTAGATGTGTCTCTGCTTCAACACACCTGAGAGGAATAATCAGGTTATTAGCACAACTCCAGACAACCTGACTTATACTGGGGAGGTGCTTCATCCATCTGATTCAGGTGTGGTGAATCAGGGATAAATTTAAAACTTGTAGGGCATCGGCCCTTGAGAACTGGAGTTGCCTACCCCTGCTATAGACTAAAATAACAACCCCAATTTTGCCTTTAAAATTGTAAGCTAAAATGTTGTCAGTTAATATATTAAAATAGAATCAGGACCAACTCTGAAGTTAGCTTCAATCAAAGACAGAGTTTTATTGGGTAAATTTTTTTGGTCAATGTTGTTTGTGATCAGTTAAACATCAAACTATGTGAACAACAGCAGCTTTCATAGTTTATAAGAGCAAAGACAAATGTGCTGCCAGAGGCAAAGATTAAAACGCTGTGATACTATTTTATGCCTGCTGGTGTGAAATGTCATGATATTCATATAGAATTAAACAGGCTATTTAATAAAAATGATTGATAAACAAACAGGGATTCAAATGACCTTCATAGTTCAGGTTCGTATAACTAATGGCCCTTGAGCATTTTCAGTTGATAAAGGCTAAGGTTAGAGACAATTACTGGACATTATAACACGTAGAACTACATAGGAAACAATGATGATACAAACATGCGTAAAAAGCTGTCATTGTGTGAACAGATCGTACAAACGTAACACATACACATAAAAAAAAACAGCTGGGAATAAAAACAACCCAGTTTGGGTGTTTGTATATCTCTATACTTTATCTAATATGATAGATCCAGGCCAAGCTCGATTTACCACAGCTGCAATTTGTTAATATTGACCCAGAAAAAAAGGTTTACAACAAAAATTTGCTAATGTCACCCATGTTTAATAGCAAATATATCGAAATTTAAGTTGAAAAAGTCTAAGAATACTTGTGAAAATTTAATTGTATTTTTGGTTTGTTAATGCATATCAAAAAAACAAAAAAAAACAAAAAAACAAAAAACAATGTTAAGAAAACTTAAGTTAAACGTGCCTTCTAAGACGGTCTGTGTCACATTTATGAACAATTCTTGGAAATACCGAAAGTTTTTAGCTCAAGCAAACTTGCGGTTTGGCTAAATTTCAATCCCAGTCTTGCAGACATATCTAAGCGTTACAAACATGGACATGACTGCTAGCTTAACCAAGATCTTCCTGTTATCAGTGGATCATTGTTCATTAAGTTAGCAATAAATAAAGAATGAGACAACTAAATTCAAAGCAGGCGCTTAAAACACTACATATTTACTTTCAACATGTTGTCAGCAAAAAGTTCATGGAGCAAAATAAAATCCTTACCCTGTATTGTGATTCTGCTGCAGTCTAAAAATATTAGAAATGTAAGCTTTTCAAAAGGATTAAAAACTCCGCTTACAGTGGATCTGAGATAATTTTATCTTTAGGAAATTAAATGTTATATAATATGAATCTTAAATAATCAGTGTATGACTTCCTAGTCTTTCTATTCCTGACTGCGGGAAGCTGATCTTTAGCTATAGTTAAATACTAAATACTAAATTGGTGATAACAAAATCGAATACAATTTTAAAGTATTTCCTAACCTCATCTAACCAATCTATAAGCCTGAAGCAATACTTATACAATCTCATTAAAAGCATAAAATCTTACATTCCCCGTTTTAAAATTGTCATGCTGTATGAAAGAGACCAATTGTTTGGTTGTAATATTAATGGAATCAGCAAACCTATGCAACATTGTAACATGGTGAATAACGAGGCACTTTTTAGCCAACATTAACCCACTTTGTTTCATTTGATTTAAGTTCAAACTTCCCTAACTTCCTTCCCAACGCCATGAACCCAGCAGGACAAAAGATATTTAAAAACCTGTCAGCTGGTATTCTTTACTTCAACTAACCCCAGCCAGCACACAAAAAGCAGTTCAGGATTGAATTAGAAGAATGTCAACATCTTCAAAAAAGTTTTTTAACACTTACATTCTTAAACGGGTTCATCAAAATTATTGAAAGTGCCGAAGCTGTACATAACCCTGATATTTTTCTCATGGATTCTGCTTGTTAGATGAAAAAGTCATTAGAAAGATTGTTTAAAGAACCTCAGACATTTTCATGTAGAGTCACACATAAAAAAGCAATATGTCAGCAGACACAGGAATAAAAGCTGTCAAACAAGACACCCAAATATATTTTAATCATTAGGAGTCAGTGAGCCACCGACACACAACTGCACTGTAATTAAATGCTATTTGGCAGGCTTTTTCTGATTGTGCTGCATTGTATTCATGAGGAAATAAGCTTAACTATTTAAGGATGTCCATAAACACCATTTAGACGTGGTGTGTGGTCTTAGCTCCTCTGAAACTCATGAAACATGTAGTTTTTCATCCTGATTTACTTCAAAAATCCCTCAATTCTTTTAGATTCCCTATCACATTTGCTGAAGATGTGCTGCAGCATATCATTACAGCCAAAAGGTGTACAGTAACGTAGAATAAAATGTTTTACACCTAGAAGCTAAGTTTTTGTGTCACCAAATTCTATTGTGAATTGAGTTTGAATTTTACATCTTCAAAAATTTTGACTGTCCCATGTTGCAGCCTGGTCAAACTCAGCATTTCTACAATACTGCTTCAGAGAAAGAGGCCGGCTGTGATCTGTGTTGGTAAGTCCATTGAAGCTCCTCCACCAACATGCTGTGATAGGGAAAGGAATCGACTCAGAGGAAGGCCAAATTAAAAAAGAAAAAAGAAGACCTAAAAAACCAAGAAAAAAAAGGAGTTAAAATTAATTTCATGTTTGATTCATGTTCCTAAAGTCAACGTATGGGTTTGACAGATGTTCTCAGCTTCTGTATAAATTACATTAGAATATTAAGTGTAAAAAGACTACCTTTGCATAAATTGGGCTATTTTTCCCATCCTCCATAACCTAATATTGATAAAGTTCCTTGCAGCAAAATACATTGGAAAAAAATACAATGCAGTTGATACCATGTATGATGTGTTATGAAATAATAACAACATAGAATGAAATATTAAATATTAAAAAGCTGATGACATAAAATGTGTTTCTAAAAATAAAATGCTTTCTATGATAATATAAATAATATTTATGTTTTATCCCCCCACCCTAAAAAAAATGTTTTCTGTACTTTAAACCTATCAAAAATCAATGTGAAGGAAATATTACCGGCTAGTTTAGTGTAGTTAGTTAGTTAGCGTCGTAAATATGGTAAGTAGTCAAACTATATAAGCTATAAAATTGAATAGTGTTCTTTGGAATATTAAAGATTGACTAATGTCTTTCTGATACTTCATCTTGTGATCAAAATATAACGATTAAAATATTAAAACAATTATGTTAAAGAAATGCCACCAGGAAGAAAAAGGTTTTTCTTGAGCTAAGCCGTCCTGGTTTTTGGATAACTTGTTTCCAAGAATAAAATGTATGGTAACTTAAAATGTAGCTTCTTCTATTTAAAAACCTTGAATTTGTTAAACAAAACTTTACAGAGAACATACAAATCAATACATAACCTAAACAAAGGAGTGGTTATGGGATGTTTAAATTTTTTAGAGTCAAATTTGCATATCAAGACCTCAATATTTTCTAACTTTATTCAAAAAATATATGATTTAGGGGGTTAGACCACTTCAAAAGTTGAACGTACACGGTCCAGTAGGAAGACAAACAAAACTCTGAACTTTGCTCCATAATATGTCTGTCCATCCCATTTAGGTTGTAAAAGAAAAAAACGTAAAATAAATCAGTTAAAATTCACACGCGAACAATAAAATAAACATGCAAGGTTAGAGAACATTATATAAACCAAATAAAATTCTAAATCTGAATCTGCATTTTTACTTTCATTGCTGGTTGAAGCAAATCAAGTTAAACTCCTATTTAAAAATAATGGACTTACCATTATCAGCCGTCTGCAAATGTGTTTGATATGCAAAGTATTTCATTTTTGTAGGAAAGATAATTGTAAAAAATATTTGTAAAAGCAAGAAAAATCCCTTCAAGTAATGTTTTTATACCAGTAGTGGGACTTGGGCTGCCTTTAGGAGTGTTTAGCAGAAATATGGCTTTCAATTGCTTGCAAGTTAAATTTACACAAATAAACTGTGACGTCGATCTGCTAAGCACCAGAAGCTTAAGAGATGAGGCGGTCAAGCGCATTGCTCATCAGACACCTTTGAGAGAAAAAAAAATCCATGTATAAACAACAGTTAAGCAGGACTAAATGCTGCTGGCTGATTATGCTGTGTTAAACTTTAGGTGGAGCCTGAATCTGGAAATGACCAATCTCAAACTCCTTCTGTTCCAGTTCCTAGTTTTAAAAACCAGTGGGATTTGGAAATGAATGTCATACGTAACAGTAGGTAAATGTTAATCTATATTAGTAAAGTTTCATAATCCATTAAAATCTGATAAAAAGGAAAACATTTTTCTTTCTCAATAAACACGTTCACAAACTTAAGACAGGAAGAAACAAAGGTATTACTCAGAACTACGATTTATTTAACATTATTATTACTGGAAACTAATTCTTAACAGAGAAAGTTGTCTTTTTTATTCATCCTAACAAATCAGAAAACTTGTTTACAAAAGCAAATTTTTATTATGTGTAAATTATTGCAACAAACGACAGTTTTGAAACCGCCTGTTTTAATTTATTTTGCCAGAACCAGTAAAGCAGGATTGACAAGGATACTTTACTTTTGGTCAGAGGAGGCAGTTTATTTTTCTTTTCAGTTGTATTTCTGCTTCTGTCACATCTCCTTTTCTTTCATCTGAAAAGACAGTTGGCTTTTGTACTCCAAAAGGTCAATTGAGGATTGGAGTGATTTTGGTTCTAGCTCAGTTCACTGGATGCACCTTTGGGTTTTACCTTTAAAGAAAGACAAATTTCCAGAAAGGTCATATAACATATGGGGAAACATAACAATTTACTGAAAGATAATCTAAATGTGGTAATAGGCCTGGTTCTGATAACTTGTACAAATCTTGTTGCTGGTTCTAATGATTTCACGTATCTCAGTCGGAGGTACCACCAAGAAAACTGTAAATATTTTTTAAGAAAGTTTTTTTCTAGTTTTTTTTTTATTCAGTATCTACACCAATATAAGTGTAATAAACATAATCCATGTGCTGGTTGTGAAAATGTTACATTCAGCGACATCAAAATCCAAAGGAAGAAGATCCTGAGCAAGGCTGGGCATTGGTATGCTAAAAATCCTACCCCAAAAAAATATTACTTTCTTGGCTATCCAGTCTAAACATATACACTGTGCTGAAAATATTGGCTATGGAAAGAAATTGTATTTCTGTTACTTTCAAAATTTCCCATTTGTGTGTGAAAAGGAAATGCAAATGTGGGAGAAAATGTTTCGTTTTTGCCAAGGATCCTCATTTGAGCCATGCCTTTTTTTTTTTTTAAGTCTGATGCTTCATGAGTCAGCGGCTTCCAGTGGAGGAGACATTATGAGGTGCTGATACACGACGTGGATTTTGAATAAGAGGAAGGATAAGTCAGCAAATGGTGAAAAATTTCATGTTTGGACTAGACATAAAACTAACATGTCATCAATCTCTTATTCATGATATTAATCTATCTCGACCAAAACTGCTTCCGTAATTAAGGACATTTAGAAAACATTTTCTTTACAGGCATTCAGAGAAGGCATCATTTGGTGTGTAACACATGTAGACACCATAAAAACATTTATGCTTTGGAGATGTCTGGAGGTTCTAACAATCCAAAACCAAAAATGCTGGATTGTTAGAACTTTTCACATTTGCAGTTTGCATTTTGTACCTTAAAATGTTGGCTACATGTTCCATAGAGAAGAGTTTGCAGTGTGCTACTGCGTGTGATTGATTTAATGAGTTAAAAGTGGGGAAAATAATGTTTTATTGCAACTGTCAATAACTCATATATTCACAAAATGTAAATAAATGATCTTACAATTGTTGGCTTGACCTTATTTTTTACAATAATTAACTGGATTCTTTTAAATACATGGTTAATTTTCTGTCTAACTTGTTTGTACTCGCAGTGTTGTTTGGGTTACAGCATTAAACTGAGACCAGCAGAATTGAGACGGAAGGGTTTAAACTAAAAAAAACACACAAAAGCAATTTATTGACTGATTAGGTAGACTTGCATGAAGTGGTTCAGCACAGATGCAGGCAGAAATGTTTTCCTCAGTAGAATTAAAATTAGCTCATTAGTAATTGTTAGCTAAAACTATAATTATATTTTTATATTTTTTTGCTTTATACGTATGTTTAAGTCATTTTAAAGAGGAAATTCATAAAGCATTGAAGAATATTTTATTTAGGAGCTAAAAAAAAACATAAACCAATTAAACATTTTAACGTCAGTAGTTTGCAGTCCTGGAGGCCTAGCTTGGTTACCTCTCAGCCTGGTAAGTTAAATAGCTTAATGAGACGTTATATTTAAAATCTGTTTGTTGTCTTGACTGCTTATTTTTAACTTTTTTTTTTTATTCAACATTTTTATGGTTGAAATCGCTGAATTGTTCTCATTGCCCATTGAACTGTTGTGAGGGTTACCACTGGTGGCGCTGCGCCACAGAGTGAAAGTGGCACATTCTAATATACATGTTTAACTACGCATGCTGATGTTTCACAGTCTGGCTAGTATGTTTTTTTAATGTTTGTGTGACAAAGGAACTTTAATGGGCAATAAAAATCCGCATGATGAGACACCAAGTACTGATCCACAAAGATAGAGGGCAGCCCTGAGCCCCATAGGCACAACTGTCAAAGGGTGATGCTTTTCAACACGTAACAATTGGAAAAATACCACACATACAGTCAAAATTGAAATGGCTCTTTTTGGGACAAACTCCACATTTTTTAAAAATGGAAAGAAGATAGGACAAACAAGGACCAATGTGATAGAGTTAGTAGAGTTGTTGTCTTGCAGTCAGAAGGTTGAAGATTCAAATCCAGCTTTTACATGTCAACGTGCTCCTGGGTAAAGCATGTTATCTCAAATTGCCAACTAATGCTTGTATGTGAATGTGTCTTCACTGTAAAAGGGCTTTGAGTGGTCAGTTTTGTTAGAAAAGCACTACATATGTAAAGTCTGTTTACAATTTAAGTCCATTTACTTGTTCATAGAGAAGGATTTGTACATGGACTTCTTATCTTTACCATAATACCCAGACTAAGTCATTCTCTAGCTGAATTTCGATATTTGCATAATATTGATATATTTACACTGCATCACCTCAATTTTCTATGTTCTCAACCAACCTAGAAAGGTCGAAAATCAACATTTACCTAATATTATTCTGCTTGCATAACATTTTTTGTTTTTTGCAAAAATGACCCAGGCCATTGTACTATGAGGCTAACAATAGGCAGGCAATTAAGATTCTATATGAATTTATGTTTTAATAATAGTTGTAAGAAAAAAAGAAAAAAAAAGAAAAAAACCATTTACAACAAATACAATTGTATTATGCATGTAGATATGTTGCTAAAGGCTTAATCTGCAGGAGGACAATATGACCACTTCTCACTCTGTTTACCTTCTTCTTTAGTCCCATCAGCTTTAGTTGATGTTATTTCCACCTTGTTAACCTTTTGTTTTCTCGTAGTGTTCTCTCCATATCAACTACACCTGGTTTGGTGTTCTGTTAGCTCAGAGACTTTCCTGGAGGAGGACATCGGCTGGTGGCTCTGCCATCAACGCTCTCCATCTCCTGCTATAAACTTTTGTGTTTTTTTTTGTTTTGTCTGCATCTATTTGTGTCTCCTCTGTCTCTTCAAACCCCTAGTCAGTCACGATATAGACGACCCTTTGAGTTTTTCCTCTCCACTGTCACTACATGCCACTACATGCATGGTCAGTACAAGGGATTGCTGTAAAGGCAACTACAACGCAAGCTACTGTTTTGGCCTGCTGATCCCGGAGGAGTTAATGCTGCAAGTCAATGACTCAATGCAACCTGCTGGGTTTCCTTAGATTGGAAACTTTTTAAAAGTTATTGGTTCATCATTCACTTACGATTGGAATGACATTATTTTCTTGTAAAAGTCCCTCGAGACGAACTGGAGCTATATAGATAAACCGAGTCTTAAATCTTAAACATTTTTCTACTTTTCTTGCTGTCATACTGTTGAAAACCATAGAATTGACTGATGCATATATAGATGCATTTTTTTACTTGTACTTCACAACAAGTACCTATAATATCAATAATAAACATATATTTACCTCTTGGTTTTTGAGAATAGGCATTAGAAACCACCGAGATTCCTTGCATCGTTGCATCCCCTTGAAGGCTGAGCTGCAGCCAGGGTGGGCGGAGCCTGCTGCAGGCAGCAGACCTGGAGCCTATCATAAAGTTAGAGAGCGCTCAGACCGCTGCAGCTTACCTGCGCGCCGAGCCGCCTCACCTGGAGCCGTCACACCAGATATGATGAGGATTTTACCTTCCTGCGCGCACTGCTTCTTCTTCTTCTCGTTAACGAGCGCAGCTGATCTCAAGCAGTTTTCTGTCCAGAGGGAGACAGCAGCAGCAGTTCAGACAGCAGGTAACCCACGATTAGGTTTCAGGTAGTAGTATTATTATTGTGTCTTCACTGCGACTCTTGGGTTTGCCGTGAATGTAATATTGCAACAGCAGAAAAACAAGCTTTAAAGTGTCTGCTCTCTAAAAATCCCCCAAATCATTCGGAAAGTTTATTTTTTGCTGGTCAAGAAAAAAAAGACGCTGAAAAAAAAGTCAGATTATAAATGTACTCACTTTGATGCATGAAGAATGATTGATTTCCTGTTTAAGTGCTTGATGTAAAGACAAATGTGAACCAAACTGAACAAAAGCCTCCAAGAAACTATTGATCTAAAGTTGAAGATTCACTTAAACACTTAAAATAAAATTAGTAAAAATGTATCAAACATTTATCTAGTAATTTAGTTTTTTCATTGTTTTAAAATATCCCAGGTCAAATTATGATGGAATACAATCACCATTTAAATATTTAAACATGACTGCTACTAATAATAGTACGTTCTATTGTTATTATAAAAGGAGAGGATTAAAGACAACTGGAACACTATTAAATTAAAAGCAAGACATTAAACAAAGGTAAGCTGTTGTAAAATGCAGAAACATTAACATTATGGATGTAACAGGATGCTGGTATTTCTGGCAAAACCAGTATATAAAATTCATTATTTGGTAAAAATGTTTGTGAGATGGAAACGTCTCCATTAAATATCCACATTTGAATCCCTGATGTAGGACAAAAAAAGGCAAAGTTTGTTCCTCCAAATTATTTCAAATATTTTATATTTGTACATCAGTTTGCTTTATCTGCAGATTTGTATTTCGGTTTTTAGTCGTTCCGAATTAAGTTTTAATAAGAAAAGCAAACTTGCTTGAGCAAGTGCGCTCTAGCTGTTCATTAAAACCAACACGGTTCAGCTCCATCAAAAATAAAAACATTTCAATTTAGATTACTGTAGAAAACCCTTTTGGGTCTCTCTATTTATTTTCATTTAACTGAACTTAAAGTCACCTGTCCTTGGGGAACCCTGCCTGCTGTCCAATGACTTCTGGAGATCGCTGTGGCGACTCTGCCAGGACAAGCAGGTATAGTCAATAGATGGGTCTACTTATAGTTAACAAAAAATGTAATTGGTAACACATGCTTGCATATCTATTTTTACAATCATAATATATTGTTTTAAGTAATTATTTATTGATCATTTTAACAGATTTAGATGAAGTCCAACTTATTTGAAAAGCACTATTTAGCAACAAGGCAGTTTAAGCTGCTTTTATTAGAATTTACATATAAATAAAATGTTTGTACATTAGTAAATTACAATATTTTGGTCATTTCAGTAAATTTTAAAAAAAAAGTGCACATACAAAGCTATTATTGTATTAAAGTTAAATTGTTTGAATTGATTGTTAGTCATTTAATTGCACAGTGAGCGTTTTGATAGATACAATTTTACATATAGGCTGAATTCATACATTTGGTTATTCAGATAGTAAAAGTAGAAGGGGATTTCACTCTCGCTTTAAAAAAAATTATTTGCTTTGAATGCGTGTAACGCCTTAGGTACGTCATGTAATTGTCAATGTAAAGGTCAATTGTCTTTCAGTTATCCCATCCTAAATTACCTGATAAACCTGAATAAACTTAAACAAGGAAGAACGTTTCATGTCATTTATTGCCAAATAATTGAGAAACGGCAGCAGATTAAAAAGAAAAAGGTCAGTTACTGATGACTTCTGTAAATAAAAGCTTAGTTTTGGCCTCCCATCTAGGATGAAACAATATGAAAATGTCTTTTAAAATAATCTGTTACGATTACCACAATATAGAAAGCAATTAAGAGACGGATTGTTCTTTCTAACGTTTTCAAGTTTAAACCGGTGTTTTGGAAGCCCGTAAATCCTTCAGGATGTTAAAGTTCAATTCATCTACAATTAATCATACGCTTAACAGTGAGCAGAAGAGATTAGCAGAGATTAGAAGTACATGCATCTCTGCGTCTGCATGTCACCAACTGAATCCGTCGCTCAGGTGTGCGAAAAGGTTTCTTTCTTTCTTTTTCTCTTACGGCCTGCCGTTTTTTTCAAGTCAACCTTGGTCATTGCAGCAGGAATTAGTGTTTTGTTTTAACATGTTGCCAGAGCACTTCACTTGAACACAGCCGCCGCTCTGACTTCTGAAACGTTTGATTTAGTCAGAAAACCATTTGAAGTTTGTCATTACAGACTCGTCTGAAGTGGCCCCTGCTGAGCTCCTGCTCCACTCCATCCATCTTGTACGTTTAGGCAGGTTAAGACAAACGGTCTGAAAAAACCCCCAAGTTAACTCAAACAGGTTCCCACAGACAATCAGGGGGTCAACAACTGGGATGCGATGAGAAAGATAACAGAACTGGACCTGTAGGTTCAAGTGGAAGAGTAAAAGAAAACATTTATTGCTGTTCAAATTAACCAGTGTAAGTTTTTTTATTTATTTTTTTGTGTGTGTGTGAACTCAATCCTGTGATCAGACGTACAGCAAATCAAGGCTTGGGTTAGTTTAACAAAGCAAGGAAATTGTGGGACTAAGACAACCAAACAATTTAAAGCAATTAAATTTTTTCAATCCATTTTATTTTTACAGCGGCAATTTACAACATAGGTCGTCTTGATGGACTTTACCATAAAAAATCCTTCAATTCCAATTCTACGTAACTTTATACATGTTTAACACATCCGTTTAAAAGCTTTCCAATCTAAGGAAACTCAAAGGTGTAAAATTTGTGTTAAAATGAATAAATTATGTAGTTTGATTCTGCAGAAGCAAAGATGAAAGTTAGTATATATGAGACCCTGTATTCCTCTAATGAGGTTTTTAAGTTGTAATGATGAACATAGCTGGCTCTATGTTGGTTTGGCTACTCAACAAGCAAAAAGCTAAAATTAGTTTAATTGAACAAACATGTTCTTTAGGCACAGATACGATTATTAACATTAATATTCTAGAATAATCTTAAAATCTCCTAGTGTAATATGATCCAACCTTTATTTTAATAACATATATCCTATTATGGGTTAAGCCATTGAATTTAGCAGTGTTTGTGTTTGCAGTTAAATGTATGGGATTAATAATTGAATTAAGATGAATGTTTAATTGAATTAAGATTAATGTTAAATGGTTGCTTTATGTTGGGTTAGATTAAAAAGTTTGTCAAAGTTATTTGTAATGTTAACATGTGAGTTAAATAGAAAACCCCAAAATGAATTATTGTTAATTTTTGTATAATTACGTACTAAAGATACTACTAGATAACACAATATAAAATATTTTTATTAAATTACCACATTTGTAGTCAAAGTATGAATGTTGAACATGACTACCACCAACTTCTCCCATCTACCTGGCCCATGAAAAGCGAATGTTTCCAAATTAGTTTTTGTTAATGCCACTGAATTAAACTTTATTATACACAATTAGTTTACCAACTCATCATTTCCAATTTAGTCTTGTAAAGGTTTTGTTTTGTTTACACAAAAATGGTGGTCTCACCTTACCTATTCTGCACTCAAACCAAAAAAATGGGAATGAGGAAATAATCCATTTGTTTTACTGTGCAGAGAAACATGTGCATCCGTCCAACAGGATACTTATTACTGCATTTGTAAATCCGAAGCATGTGATTTTTTTTTTCAAAGTTGAACAGTAGTTTTGCTTGAATTCAAGAACAACCAACTTAATCATATCTCTGTTCAAATTAATTTTTTTTGGCTTTATGTTTAGTTACATACCAACAACAGTCAAATTATATTGAATGAAATAAAATCTGTCAAATCCAAACAGATTTGGATTAGCAGCTAAAAGGTTAATTTTTATCTGAACAAACCTGTTCTCTAATGTTGGCACGCAACCCAGTAACTTCATCATGCGGAAGCATTCAACCTTTTTTGCATTTCTTATTTCTTTCTGTTGTCAGAGGTTTGGTGACAAATTATGTGGTTGTAGTGTAGTTCAAAATGGCGGCTAGTGAGGAACGATCAGAGTCTCTCTATTTTCTTCTGCAATTTTAGACTAAATATCTGGCTAAAACATCTCATCCTCTGTTGAAAAAATATAAGATTTGGGTTTATGGTTTACAATAATTACAATTGTAATTACAAAAAATTTGTGGTAATTGTTTTAAAGTTTATGACGGGTATTTTTTTCTTCTTTTTTTTGTTAAGAACTGAACTAATCTTGTTTTTATCATTTAACATATAAGACACAACTTTAAGCACATATAAGCACAAGTTAAGCAAGAATCATCTGTGCAGCTGGCTCTTCTGCGATCCTCACCCCCCCAACCCCACCCCGCGTCAGGCCTCCTTTCGATGGTAGACTTGTAAAATGGCCCCTGTGCTGGGTCTTGGTCGGGCAAGTTTTATGACCGGAGAATTTCGTTTAGCTCTCAAACGGCCCCAGGGTCCGACTTGTGCCAGCTGTTTCCCTCGGGAATCAGAGGGCACTCCCAGCCATTCGCAGGACGAAGGAAGATACCGCTGCCTTGATTTGTGTACGGGTGAAGGGAGAACCATGCCGCCATTTGAACTTTTTCCAAAAATTACAGAGTCAAAGCTCTGGCTCCAGGTTTTGCTTGAAATAAGTTGCCTTGACCTTTTAGCAGCAGACCTTTTCATCAGAGAGATTCCTGACCAATCGTTCTATTATTTTATTCAGAATAGAAAGCAGCTGCTTGTGATGCTCTCTATTTTTTTGACTCCGACTCTGCTGATTGAGCTGTCTGTATTTGACAGGTTGCAGGTTGACTTCTTGTTTTTTCATAGTCTGGCATTACAAGATATTATCATCACTCCAAGGGATCTCCAGACGGAGACACCAGACTCGTTGACTGTTTCCTGCTGTAAAGCTAATTGTAGAGGTTCGCACGCGTTTTGATTGGACTAACTGGAAGTTGACAAGATCGTTTTCTGCTGGAACCTGTTTGGTTTTAAGTCCCACTGGCTCCTTCTCATTAAAACATGTCCAACTTTAACAAGCTTTGTGTCACCTGTGCAAACTGGAAGGCACCTCCTCCTGTACCGACACCTGACTGCCCATGAAGTGTGAGCAAGCAAAAAATTCCTGAGGCGTGATAGTGACAGGATGTGACTTAAGAACCATGCACCCAAAATTATACGCATAATTATAATAAACACTAATAATAAGTAATTGTTCTCTCGTTATTGTTGGTCCTCCTATTCTCAGACTACTGAATGCAGTCAGTCTGCAGCTGTTGACGCTTCTTTTGCCTGTGTGTCAGAGGTAGGGCGTCTTACGTGTCTTCTTCCGTAACTTGTCCAGATGGGTGTTGTTGTAAATCATGTGTGACTCACGCATGCACACACGCACACACACACATTGTTACATCTTTCCATCTCCAAAATTGTTTTCCATTGACTTCCATTAACTTTTAGCCTAACCCTTGCTTTCAACCTAACAATTACGCTTCACCTTACCTAAACTCAATCCACACCTTAGCCCTGCACCTAATCCCTAAAGCAAGAACCGCAGTTCTTCTTATCTTCTCCTGCTTCAAGGAGCGCTGGGTCCTTACAACGTAGTCCTTGTTGGAAAAATAGTAAAACACACACACGCATACAAGATTGCTTCTTCTGTCTGCCAGTTTTTATCTCTACAAGCCTCAGGGATGAACAAATAGACTTTGGCCCGCAGCCATACCTCCCTGGAACTTCTTCCTCTACCAAACTGTTCCCCTGTCAACACTCCTCTCAGCCACCCCTCCCTTCACCACCGCTGAATGTTTTTTTTCCCTTCGCTGCTGCCTCTACAACGAGCCTATGGTGTTGTTTGCTTTGCGCTTGTCTTTGACGGTCCTTCTTGGGAAGTACCTGGCAGCGGATGCATGCGGCGGGGTTTGCCTGGACACGTCTGTCTCCCCCTTTCGTCTGTTTACGCTGCCATGTGGCGTGAGGTATCCATGGACATGTGTGTGTGGGGGAGGGTGGGGGGTGTCCCTTAAGATTGATTATTGAGTAGTGAAAGTGAACATGGGGTCCACGAATTTAATTTGAAGTAATTTGGTTTGCGAAGATTGAGAATCTGAAATGGGCGAATGTTTGAATGTTTTCCTTTCTCTCTACAGGTTTTCTTCTCAACTTTGCCTGAAAAGACGCTGACCAACTCTTTAAGTGGTCTGACTGCACCCGGAGTCTTACACCTGCACCACCTCCATTCATGGCCCACCCATATGAGCCGTGGTTAAGGACAGCGCCCTCTAGTGGCAGCTCTGAAGAAATGAACATCCCATCCTGGTGGGACCTCGGCCGTGATGTGCAAGCTGGAAGTTGGATAGACCTGCACACTGGGCAAAGTGTTGGCATGCCCTCAGTGAGTACTGGCAGCTCCATGGGGCTGCAGTCCTCTTTAGGCCAATACGGCTCCGACCCACAGCTGTGCAGCTTGCCCCCAAGTCAGCACACACCCCCCTCACACTCGCCCCATCTCTTTCCTCTGGACGGCTTCAAGATGGAGCCACTGGGACCCGAAATGCTGCAGCAGGAAACCTACTCCATGGAGGAACCGCAGGAAACCTCTGTGTCAGCTCGGCCCAAGCCTCAGCGACGCTCGTCCTCTCGGGGCGCCGGGCAGGCCATGTGCAGGTGTCCCAACTGCATCCATGCCGAGCAGATGGGCCAGAGCGCCGACGACAGCAGGACGAAGCACATGCACAACTGCCACATCCCTGGCTGTGGCAAAGCCTACGCCAAAACGTCCCACTTGAAGGCTCACCTGCGCTGGCATAGCGGGGACCGGCCCTTCGTCTGCAACTGGCTCTTCTGCGGAAAAAGGTTCACTCGCTCCGATGAACTGCAGCGCCACCTGCAGACCCACACCGGTGCCAAGAAGTTCAGCTGCGCTTTGTGTCCCAGAGTTTTCATGCGTAATGACCACCTGGCCAAGCACATGCGCACCCACGAGTCCCCGCCGGGACAGGAGGAGAGACTAAACGGGGATGGGAGGATGGATAAAGGCTTCGATGCCACCACACCTCCACAGTCGTCGTCCAACGCGGCTGACAGCACAGAGCCTCAGATGAAGCTGAAATGTGAGACAGATCCTTCGGTTTCCAGTGCGACAGGGCAGTCTGGGTAATTTTGACACTTTCACAAGATATTTGAAAGTAAGAGAGGGATCAGTCCTATCTGTCACAGAGGAGGAATGGTTTTACTGTAGAATAGAAAGTAGACGATAGGTTGGGGGAAAAAATATACAACTCCTGTGGTAGTGATAGTGAGGTTGCTACAGCACACAGGAAATGCAGGATTATATGCATTGTGCAGCTAAAGCTCTCCTCTGTAGTTTTTAAAAGGATTAAAAGAAAAGCAGAAAGTGCTGCTCGAATCTGCAGCAGACCAGAAGACTGGCTGAAAAAAAAGATGTTAACATGAAACCTAGTGAACATGTTACTGAGATGGAGGGGCATGTTTGTGTCTAACTTAAAAAAATTAAAAAAACGATAATTACATGTTCTTTGTATTTGATATTCTCGCTATATGAGTTTAGCTCACTGTACCAGGAGATAAAGCACAGTTTTCTCAGTTCTGTTCAAAGCACACGGGTAGGAGGCCATTTTTTTGATTGTTCGGTTGTATTATAATACAA
>JAVLVB010000120.1:454033-488655 GCA_032876305.1 Orestias chungarensis | reverse complement strand
TGTGTGTGTGTGTGTGTGTGTGTGTGTGTGTGTGTGTGTGTGTGTGTGTGTGTGTGTGTGTGTGTGTGTGTGTGTGTGTGTGTGTGTGTGTGTGTGTCTGAAAACATGTTGTAAGTCCGTGTCCTGACCATGTGTTATATCAGCATTAGATGTAGGTGAAGTCTATTAATTGGAGAGCGTAATCCGCCTCCATCCTAAGGCTTTTATTTTGAAAAGCCTGTTATAACAGAGGAAAAGTCAATCATTGGAAAGGATGATTTATTCATGCCTTTTTTGGAAGTAAGCTCAGTGAAAGCCTCTTGTAAAGTATACTGTATATGATTTTTAACCAACTGAATAGTTTTGTTTTATTTCTTTTTTTTCTAGTCAGGTTTTTTTTTATTTACCACTGTAAGTAGCAAATGGTTTAATGTAACATCTATATGTCATTTCAATATTTCCTTTGTTTATATGGTATATCTAGCAGCAAATCAGGAAAATGTGATTCTGTTCATATGTACCAAATTTAACTTGTATGAACCTGATATTTTACAGTAAAACATCAACAGAATAGTTCTTCACATTTTTGTCGACTAGTTCATCGTTAACCAAACAACACATTCAAACAGTGTGATTGGTTTAGTTGGTCATTTTCTTACATTTATGCATTTAGCAGATGCTTTTATCCAAAGCGACTTACAAAAAGAGGGTTTAACATTGAACTACAACGCAATTTACCTGCAATATGCTAGGAGAGGATTTAACATTAAAGATGACACTCATTTACAGCATTTAGGTAAACACAGAAGGCCCAAGTACCATACGCTGAGTGCTAACTAATATCAGGTGGGGGTAATGAGTGCTTTTAGATCTTTCAGGGCAATAGATACTCTCGGAGGAGCTGGGTCTTCAAGGATTTCTTGAAGGTGGAAAGAGAATCTGATGCTCAAATGAGAAAAGTTTAGATTGACCTGAACGGGTGTTGGTCACACTAGTCGGCGCTCCTTGGAGGAATGGAGTGGTAGGGCAGTGACTTAAGGCTTCAAGAGGGTGTTGAGGTAGATGGCTGCTGATCCATCAAACACTCTGTATGCCAACATTAGTAATTTGAATTTGATGCATGCAGCTAGGGGAAGCCAATCGAGTTCTGTGAAAAGGGGTGTGAAATGCGCTCGCTTTGGCTGGTTGAAAACCAAGCGAGCTGCAGCATTCTGGATCATCTGTAGCGTTCTCGCAGCACAGGCTGGAAGACCTATTAGGAGGGCATTGCAGTAGTCAAGGCGGGAAATAACTACGGTCTGAACTAGGAGCTGTGTCGCATGTTGAGTTAGATATGGCCTAATCTTCCTGATGTTGAATAGAGAGAAGCAACACGATTGAGCGACAGAGGCAACCTGGTCACCAAAGATCAGCTGATCATCGATCATGACACCCAGGTTTCTTACAACCTTAGTGGGTGCCAGAGATAGGGAGTCTAACCTGATGCTGATGTTGTGGTGAATACTTTCCTTGGCTGGGATGACGAGCAGTTCAGTTTTGGAGAGGTTCAGTTGGAGGTGGTGATCTTTCATCCATGAATGATCGCTGCCACTTCGTCGGTGAAGAAGTTGGCAAAGGAATCTCCCGTGAGGTTGGTTGCAGGAGGAGGAGGAGGTGGAGTGTTTAACAGAGACTTGAAGGTAGAAAATAGCTTCCAAGTGTCGGTTTCATTGTGGATCTTGTCCTGATAGAACTCCTTTGCAGTGGTGACGCTTGAGGAGAAGGATGAGAGGAGCCTTTGGAAGTGTGACAGATCAGATGGGTCCTTTGATTTGTGCCTTCTTCTCTCTGCAGCTCTGAGGTTTGTGCGCATCGATCTAAGGGAGTCCGTCAGCCATGAGTGTGTCTGCATGGCTCTTGCAGGTTTGGTGATCAGTGGGCACAAGCCGTCTAAGCAGGATCTCAGTGTTGAGAAGAGTGACTCTGTGGCATCATTTACGTCCAGAGAAGAGAAAGTGCTACGGGGTGGAAGAGCAGAGGTTACAAGTGCAGAGAAGTGGGCAGGAGACAAGTTGCGGAGATTGCGTCGAAAGGAGACAGTAAGTGGGTCTGCAGTGGGTAGTTGATGGAGACAAGCATCAAGCTGAATAAAGTAATGGTCTGAGAGGTGTAGAAGAGTAACTTTAAGTGTGTTGGTCATGCAGTGTCTACTTAAAACAGGATCAGGTACTTTTACCGGAGATGGAGGAAAGCAGAGATTCTAGATCTAGGAAGTTACCCAGTTGACCCGGAGGACGATATACAACAACCACATACCTTTTAACAGGTGCCGTAATCAGGGCGGCGTGGTATTCAAAGGAATTTTACAAGGCTCCTGATCTGAAATGGGTATATTTCCATTTGTTGGATATCAGTAGCCCCGTACCACCTCTTCTTTGTTCACCGCTGACTGACAGTTCCATAGACCAGCAGAGAATTTATTGGTTTTGGATGAGGATGTGTGGTTTGGTGAGCTGAGATTTCTAAGGTTACGTTTCTGTTTGTGAAAGTAGAAGCTTTTCTTGTGTCATTTCTTGTGTACAAAGTCTCGAAAGAAAAATTCCCTACTTTTGCAAATTTTTCCGTCCAACAGTTAATGTTTTAACATTTAAACTGAGACCTTTTTGTGTCTGGAGGAAAACTAATACTTCACCTCTCCACTATAAACCATATTGATAAGAGTATCTGATGGGATGGTTATTTAGCAAGAACCGTAAAGCTGTCAGAATCTAAGGTGAGATGGATTAAGCTTAATACAGATCAATGCTATACGTAAAGATTTTAGATAAGACTTGAGGCAGAGGACCACATTCTAGCAGGAAAATAAATAAACAGAAAGCCTCAACTGGATATTTAGAGCCTATTGTTGAAGTTGTTTTGATTAGGGTGCAGGGTCCATTCTTATTCTATACTTTAATCATAATTAGAAACATTCATGTTGACACTCTTCTTCCATCATTATTGATTTAAAATGTAAAGGATTTCCAGTAATACTCGCTGCAAAATAGATTTTTAAGTTTGTGGTTGTAAATAGTATTAAAAGCTTCCTCTTGTGATAAGGTAATACTTTTACAAGGCACTCTAATGTAATATTTCAAATACATTTAGGAACAACTTTAAAGTTTAATATTTTAATGATCATCTCTTTATGTCTGCAAAGATGCATTTGCAGTCTTAATTTCGCTTTAACACACTTCAACCGAACTATAGCGGCTAGTTGTTATTGGTCTCCGCCATCCAATGGCGTTAGAGATTCACGAATGGAGGCCGTCAAACGGCCAATCAAATTAGGCCGGCGCGATGACGACTAGAAACTACGTTGGTGCATTCTCTGTTTCTAAATCGTGTAGTCATTCTCATCCTGGCGAGTTAAAAATCAGTTTAGACTAACAGAGGAGGACTTCAAACACTTTAACAACTAGCAAGATAAAGCAACAACTTAAGAATGGTGAGGAAATTATGCATTACGTGATACGTTGTATATAAGCATTTAGTTTAGGAACTAAATGCTTAAGGGCTATAACGGCTAGCTAAGCTAACAGCAGTTAGCTTGCTTCTTGAATTTTATGCTTATAGCTACAAGAAATTATCCAAAATAACCAATTGGACGCAATCCCTTAAACGTTCTCTGATATTCGTTGTTAGAATTAGACATTAGAATATATTTAATTTAAAACAACATACAAGCTTAGCCTCGAGGGTAACATTAGCCGTGCTAACGTTTTCTACACAAACTAAATATTAAAGTTTCTGTTTCCTGGATTCGCTTTTCACTCATTATAGGGGTTTAATTGAGAAAATTTCATTTAGCTGATCCCAGCAATCATTTATCTCAGATGAAAATATACAGCCGAAACTATTTTTAAGCCATGGAGAAGTCTGTCTGCTCTGTCATTGTGAAATGTGTATTTAGCTCAGGGCTAATTGGATTTTCCTCTATGCTTCAATTGAATATATTTATAAATCTATATATGAAAACGTATTTTAATCCACAAAAGAATATATTGATGCAGACACAGTATTATAATAATGTTATTTGGTTTCATTTCTTTATGTTATGATTATAAAAATACCAGAGGATCATTATAGACGGGATTTTAATGGTTTATAATCTAGAATATTGTATGTTTTTTCCACTTGCAGAATAATTTTGCTATTAGCTTTTACTGGACAGATGCTGAAGGTTTTTTTCCGTTTTATAACTGGAAATATTTCCCATGAAATCAACCAGTTTTTGATGTAAGCAAGATAAAAAATTTCCCCAGCAGCAACATGATTGGCAGGATTTCAACGCTTTACTTAAGGCCTGTTGTGGCTGCAAAAAAAGTTTGGTTACAATATCTACAGATGTTTTTCTTCAAAGTTTTATGAGCTTTGGCAGTTTTTAAATTACAACTTTAAAGATTAGTCAATCTCCACGAATCTCAAACGAACTGAGAAAATTTAGGAGCAATACTTTCTTCACCGCATTAATTAAAAGATGTTTATTGATTTTTAAAACCTATTTGAATCTTTTGACCATTAATCACTTGGAGGCCTGATTCTTTTTTTGTGTGTGTTTTACTTCTAAAATCAATAAATAATTTAAAATTTTTTCCCAACATTCGGGTTTAAGAAGCTTGACTCATCAGCTGACAAATGAATGAACTTTGCTTTTGTTTTATGGATAATTTACTGTTTGAAGCAACATCAATTGGACACTATCAACTGAGAATAATTAAATATGATTAACTCTAACTGTCCCTACTTTTTTCTCCAGTCTATAATGAACTATAACGGTGGGGCCGTCATGGCCATGCGGGGGAAGAACTGTGTGGCAATAGCTGCGGACCGGAGGTATGGCATCCAGGCTCAGATGGTCACCACGGACTTCCAGAAGGTCTTCCCCATGGGAGATAGACTCTACATTGGGCTGGCTGGACTGGCTACTGATGTTCAGACAGTGTGAGTTTGCCTGACCTTAATATTTCAGTTTAACCCCCACAATCAAATACAACTGCAGTCAAATTACTTGTCAAGAAAAGGAGCAAAATATTGCAAATGTTCGGACACTGATAAATGACGGCACCTTGTTTGGTGTATGTTTTACTTCAGAGCACAGAGACTTAAATTCAGACTGAATCTGTATGAGCTGAAGGAAGGTCGTCAGATCAAGCCCAAAACCTTCATGAGTATGGTGTCCAACCTGCTGTATGAAAAGAGGTGAGTAACTTTGGACAGCTGGGAAGTTTGTTTTTGAAACGTTCTGTTTAGTTGCAAGTTTATTCAAAAAACCTCTGCTTTTAACCTGTTCAAACGTTTATAGCACATCATGTGGTCAAAACAAACTGTAAAAAGTAGAATTACCTCTTTATTTCATGTTCCTTAATCAGTCATTGTACTTTTTATTCAATTGTGACATAATAATCTTCTTGATGGTGTGTAAATATGATTCATTTTAAAGTGTCACAAAGAAGTTTTTAGTCAACAGTCCAAAAAGAGGGAACTTTTGATTTGTCGGCCTGAAAAAGCTTTCACTTTTTAGATAAACTCTATATCAAAACCAGCTCTTTAAGTGTGGTTGTCGTTTTGTGTCCTCTTAGGTTTGGACCGTACTACATCGAGCCAGTGATTGCCGGGCTGGACCCCAAAACGCTTGAACCGTTCATCTGCTCCCTGGATTTGATTGGCTGCCCCATGGTAACAGAAGACTTCGTAGTGAGCGGTACCTGCTCGGACCAGATGTACGGCATGTGTGAATCGTTATGGGAGCCCGATATGGTCAGTACTCGCTATGAGCTGTTTTTGTCGGGAACTTTAAGAACTGCTAGGAACCTGATGTAGATTTGTCTGATCGAATAAATTGGTTTCTAGCTGAACTTTCAGCTTTGATGAAAGATTGGCTACAAAATAGTTAAATGATTTCTTTAGAGATTCTGCTTTCTGCATCTGTAAAGAAATCAGCATCCTGACTAAAGCACAGAGTTTGCCATGATTTGTGTGGAGAGTTTTTTCCACACATTTGTCCAGACTTGCATGCATTTTCAGTCAGAATCATACTTTTTTTGTGTACCAAATGTCAGACTCGGATGCTTTATCAACTGGTATTTACCTTTACCTTTTATTAGATAAACAACATAGCCACTAATGTTCAAACTTATTTAACTAGTTATAATTATATATTTTTTATTACCAGCCTAATTACTCAAGTGTTATGTTGAGTAGTTCTGTTTTCCAAGTGAGCTGTGGTTAATTTTGTAATAATTTATATTGCCCAGCCATTTACAGCGAACCTTTTTCTAAATTGCTGAATGTTTTTGGCTGTCCAGGAACCAGAGGACCTGTTTGAAACCATCTCCCAGGCGATGCTGAATGCAGTTGATCGGGATGCCGTGTCTGGAATGGGAGTTATTGTTCATGTCATGTAAGTACATCCATATCTCATCTCAGTTGTGTTTATGTGTTGTCTTGGTCATGCAGTTGTTTTTTTATTTTTTTATTCACTATATTCACTATAAATGACCTACAGATGCTCTTCTCCTTGCTGGTTTCATCCATCTGTTTACACATGTCCTGGGAAATGTTTCTGGTTTTATTGAATCATTTACTTTATTTATACTGTTTGTGTATGGAACTTAGAGCAGCATTTATACAAGATATTCTCACAGCTGAGCTGCAATGCACCACTCTGTCTATGGATGAGTTATCAATATTAACACTTGTAGATGATCCAGAACCAACCGTGGATTTTAAATTACATTGTGTCAAAGTTTTACACTTGCTGTTAGATTTGGAAAGGCGCTGGTTTCCTGGCCAATAATATAAAAAATAATAAATAAAACTAATTAGAAATGGAACTCCTTATTTGTGATTTCTATCCCCAAAATAAATATTTTTAGGCTACCAAAGATATCAATTCAATAAAATTAAGCAATCTTAGTTAAGTTATTTCTAGAGGTGATTTTGTGTCTACTTTTATTTGAACAGGCAGCAAATATTCATCCTGCATTGTGAAAAATAAAAAAATCGGTTTAAATACATACAAACCATTTTAATCTTAGAATAATTTCTAAGATAAAAAATTATCTTCAGACTATAAAAATGGATATGATTATAAAATCACATAGGACTGAATGCTCTATGACAACCTGAGTGACCTGTTCACTAATGAGATTTGTCTCTTCTTTTGGTTGAAATAAAGTGTGATTACACCAGTCTGGCGCCGCAAATGGCTGCCTCAGTGTATTTACACCAAAACAAATTCCTAGTATGTCCTGTATGTACCTGGCGAATAAAAACTTATTTAACTTAAAAACTTAACTTAAAAAACTTAACTTTAACTTTTAACTTAACTTGAAATAATGTGTGGGAACTGCAATTTGTTAAGTGCATAATATTCAGAAAACAAAACATGTTCATCATGTTCTATAGATCTTAAATGTGATGCATTTTTTAAATCTAATTTGGAATATGCAGAGCAATGTTCCCATTGCTGTTGTTTTGTTGCCATTATTGTAGAACAAGTGTATGTATATTTTTTGCAGGTGAAATTGTTGATCTGCGGGATTTATGTTTTTGATCTTTCACAGAGAGAAAGACAAGATCACCACGAAAACCTTGAAAGCCAGGATGGATTAGAGCTTCTATTTCTTTCTGCACATCCTAAAAAAACAGTTTTGTATAAAAATGCTTCAAACACACCTGTTCTGTTTTCTTACTGATCCTGTTCAATAAATAAAAAAAATGGCTTAAACAAATTCTCGCCTTTAATGAGCTTGAAGTGATTTACCAGCTATGACAGATGTCATACAGTAAACTGGTACAATAAATAAATGCATTATTTAAAGTATTTTCTGCTGTCCTGGATGTACCTGACCTATCGGCCCCTGGAGATGGACACCAGGGTAAGCAGGTAAAGACAATAAATGAAAAAATTGGTTATTTCACTGTTATTTCGTGGTTATGTTTTGCAGCTCATCAATTTATTCTATGTAAAAAAAAACTTGACCAACGAAGTCAGTTGCTAACAGTGGTCTTATACTTGTGCTTTAAATAGAAAAATAAGACACTGGTCAAATATTTCTATTTACTTAGCATGAATGTCTGATACAAATTCTTGACTCTTTAAACATTTTTTTATTCCAACAGTAATATAAAATTACATTAGATTAAATGGCAGCTACACAATGTTTGTAGCCAGAAGCCAGTTTGTAGTTTGTTTGCACCTGATCAGGATTTGTAGAGTTAATTTAAATCAGGCATTATTTTATTTATTTAGCACAAACTCATATTTTCATATATTCCAAAACATTTCCAGTAGTTTTTAGATCGAAACGTTTCTAGAGAACTGTTAACCTTTTTACACTGGGGGAAGTGACATATGACGTAAATCAGTCGGCACATCTGTAGTTATTTTGTGTGGCAGGGTTCCTGCCACTCTCCTCAAAGTTTCAACGAGCTGTAAGTCGTCGTATAACCACAAAAGTTATGAAAATATTTTTTGAAGGTTGAAAAGTTAGTGTTGTGTTAAAAGCAACGTGTAAAGAAACCCTTAAATAATAATATAAATGTTCCAAACAGCAAAGTAACTTTGAACATGTTACTGCACTTTAAATTGTACATAATACTCTTCCAGCGTATAATAATGAACATATACTTTATTTTCAAAGAGATTTTTTAATTCAGTTTGTAACTTCATCTGTGAATTACTCAGTAAGGAGAAAACCCTCATTAAATCACAAAAATTAGGCATTTTGGTGCCATTTTCCTCCTAAAATGTGTAAAGTTATATACTAAAAAACATCAACACACACACACTGAGGACAACAAAAACAAGATAAAACTCCCTTTAATATGCAATGCGTAATTTTTCAAGTAACCTTTTTTTTCCCCGAATGTCTGTAGGTAACAAAACAATACTGTTTACAAACACAAAATTGCTACATTAATGTAAACAAGATATAAAAATGATCATTATGGTAGTAAAACATATATTTGCTGTAGAATTGCCCTTTTTTTTTTTTTGTTTCACGAGAGTTTGTTTTATTTTTCACTCCAACCCGCCTCCACCAAACTTTCGGAATACATTTTTCAAAAATATCCAGAGACATTATGGCAACATAACATTCAAAGAGTTGTTTTTTTCCTCTCTCTCTTTTAATCCTTTTTGTTGGTTTAGTCACAGCACTCTGATGTGAAGTTAACTGGTTCAATGTTAAAAACGGGTGCTGGAGTCTCATGAACACATCAGCCATGCATTATTATTATTATTATTTTTGACACTGCATTCATTTTAGTTCATATGCCGTGATATATTATGTTAATCTCCTAATTTTAAAGAGAAGCCTGGCGGCGACTGTCAGGGACATTTGTCATGCAATCTGGCTTTTCTGCACCCGTTTGTCCAGAAGAGAATTCATAAAAAAATAATATAAAAGAACAGGGTGAACAGAAACCGAGGAGACTCTACGGACAGACATGGTAAACTTGCTGAAGCTGACACTCCCGTTCAAGGCATTGGTGAGACAGTTTTCGTGCTGGCGTGAGGAGCAAACAAAGGTGTTGGAGAGAGTAGACGCTTATTGGGAAATAGAAAGGACGAGGGAGGTTACTGGGATTTGAATTCACAAAGTGAGGAAGTGGCTGCGATGTGTAACAGGCTTCAAAGAACCTAGCTGCAGTAGCGCTGCAGGTTGTTGGATCCTACTGCATGCTTGTTTCTTTTGTTTGTTTGTTGCTTTTAAGACGGGGGGCGACAGACCATCACACAGAAGAGAAAGTGTGGCATTTGACTGATCAATGACTGGAGGTGACCGGCAGGACCGGAGGGCGAGTCTATGAAAGGATGTTGGACATGAACTCGTAGAACCGTTTGGAGTACTGCTCCGGGTTCACAGTCGAGATCTCGGCCCCTGCCTGAGGAAGAGAAAAACTTAAAACTTTAGAATACATTTGACGGTGTTCTCATCAGAAAACCAAGGCTTAGTAGTGCAGGACCGTATTAGTTAGTTCAGAAATATTTGCTATGATCACTTTGACCAGCAGGAAATGAATACATCACTCTCAAGGGATTAATGCATTGTGAACTGTTATTGCAATTCTGCCTCAAGCTGCTTTTGGTCTGTGGACTTAAATTGCAGGCATACTAAGGTCGCACTGGAAGCTCATTGTCGCCATCTAGTGGTCAGAGCATAAACTTCATTCTTTTGTGATTTTGCAGCATCAGGATGTATGTTTAGTAAGCTAAATACCAATTTAGACTCAATCTAGTTTTCTCTAAATCAAAACGCAATAAAAACTGTAAATATTTGAGATAATTTTGGCATTTTTCATATAAAACTATGTACCCCTCTGACAAGGTATTGTTGTTTTGTATGTTCTGATTATTATTCAAGACATTCATTGTTGTTAACTTTGCACTGTATAATACCTTTATTGTAAAGATATTATTATTGTAGACTGTGCATATCATCAATAAAGATGCATTGAAAAAAAAACTACCCATGCAAGGCTACCTGAACAAGACATGCTATTGGTTAGTATTTGTTGAAAACAACAATGCTTCTCCAGTAGCGTTAAAATGGTTTTTGGTGTCTGAACTACTTGGAAAAAAAAAAAAAAAAGCAGTTAGGAGCGTTTTTACATGTCTAACCGATCTAAGCAACATGTACTGTTGAATTAGCTGTACGCAGATGAAAAGGATTTAGCTCTGTGGATTTCACAACCATGTTTTTCCACACAAAGCAGAGTCGATGTTAAAAAGGCGGCTGCAAGCCGACAACTGTTAATCAAATATTGCCTGGGTAGGTTTAGTCTAAAAAATGTCTGACCAACATCAGAACTTTAAAAGAGAAGAAAAAAATGTAAATATACTAAAGCTAAGAAACATGGTCTTTTTTCATGTTTATCCAGTGTGATGAAGTACAGAGTGGTCCTGCAAGCACCACCTGCTCATCAGGCGTACCTTAAGGACTTTGCAGGCGGGGAGAGGTCTCTAATGTCTCTCTTTAGTCCCTCTGGGATAATGTTAAATCACAAACCTTTAATTAGTCCCTTTTTGACTGATATACACAAAGAAAACATGATTTTTTTTTAAGCACTTAAGAACATCACGATCTCACCTCCAAAAAGCTTAGAAAATTACAAAAGAATTCATTACCATCAATTTGAATCTTTGACAGTTTCTTTTTATGACCCTCTTTATCCGGTCTACTGTGAAACACTAAGAATTAAATTCAGAGTTCAACTGAACAACGACAAAAAAGGGATTTCTACCCTGCTAACTCAGCAGATTTATGCATAGCTATTGTAATTGAAGGAGTGGCTTACAGCACCTTTAGAGAGGGCCTGACTGATGAGTATAATCTCAGTTATAAACGGATTAAAAACTAAAAAAGTTAAACTAATAGATCAGAATATACATTTCCAGCGGTTTTAAATTACCATCACTGCTCATGTGTGACAATTTTATTTACTCTGTATTTTGTATTTTTACTGGTTCAAACAGAAATAAAGGAAATTACTTAGTTCCCGCTGCCAAATTCAACGACACCTCAACTAAAACATGCAGAGGATTTTTTTTATACGATAGAGTCGATCATTTAACATTTGACCGATCTGTCTCTGCTCGGCTTTCTTTGCACAGCTTGATCCTATTTCGCGTCCCTTTTTTTGGGGAGCATTATTATTCATATGAAACCCTCAGGTTCCCCTCTTGACCTTGTCCTCACATCATTTTTAATAAACCTTTTTACCCTCTGTTTGAGCTTCTGTTGCAGCGGTAAACCTACCTGTGTTGTTCCTGATGCTTCAAAAACAAGCGGTCGTAAATGCATCAAGTAAAAAAAAAACTTTAGTTCGTTTCAATTTCAGACCAAACCTCAAACTTCCTTTGCTTTCTAAAATATTTTTTTTAATTATTGATTTAATCAACTTTTTACATGAGAATAGGATTCTGAAATCTTCCAGTCTGCTTTTAAACATTTCCAAATCACTGAAACAGTTCAGTGACGCTGTTGAACGATATTTTACCAAATGACTCTTTGTGATTCTTGAGCTGCCCCGTCCTCACAGCAGCGCTTCGTAATTTTAAACACTGTATCATATTATCACAGTTTAAACAATGGGTAGAGATTAGCAGGTTTTCCACCGTTACTTAAGTGACAGATGTGTTTGTGTTAGTGTTGGCACCCTTTTCTTTCCACTTCAGCACCTCTTGTATGCGTTCATTTTCTTTTTTTTAGCCGCTTCAGCTGAGCTCTGTTTTAAATAAGGACGGTCTCTCCTTTGACCGATACGCTGATGATAGCCAGATTTATCTGGCCCTGAAAGGGAATAACGGTTATTGCTCTATCAATTCTCCATTGAAATGTCTGAATGACATTAAGGCCTGGATGGGGTTAAACTTCTTACGTTTTATTGTTGATAACCACAGTTATGTGTTAGATCTTGGTTTCCTTGAGTCGAATATTAAACTGTTGAAAATCTGAGGAGTTTGGACTCTGATTTTAAGCAGATCAACTCTGTTATACGTTTCTTCCGGTTAAGGAAAACTTGACCCAGTCTTAACCAGACCTGACCTTGAGAAATTACTTCATGCCTTCATCACAAACACACTTGATAATTATAATGCACTTTATGTTTGGATAATTCACATCTTCATTTCATGTTTGCAGCTTGTTCCCGGGTTTTCTCCTCCCTTCTTTGGTTAAAAAAGATTTCTAAGTTATTTTGATTACTTATAAATGCCTACATTAGCTGGCACTCTTGTTTCTCTCCGACCCGCTTCAACCTTATGCTTCCCATTCTCTGAGGTAATCTGATCAGCTTGCTTTTGGTTACCCTAGAGACTAAGGAGGAGATTGAGGAACGACTTTCAGCAACGACTCCCAAACTCTGGACCAACCTTTAAAATTAGACTGGCCTCTTCACTTACGCCTTTTAAATCACATCTGTTCTTGCTAGGTTTTAATACAGCATGAGTTTCTTTATTTGTGATACTTTTATTCAACTTGTTTCTGTTTAAAACCTCTCTTTAATTCCTATTTTTATAACATTTACTTGTAATTATGATGCCTGGTGTAAATAGTGAAGCACATGGTGTTTAAACACTTTATTTCAACATGCCACACAAATTAATGACATTTTGCATTAAAAATGCAAACATCTATTCAGACCTTCTGTTGTAAAAACAAACCAGGGTTGCTAAGCATAGCAACACGTTAGCTCTCAAACAATTTTGAATGTTGTACTATAACTTAAATGTGCTTTAACAGAAATAGAAACAAATGCTAAGCCTGTAGCCAGACCTGCAGGACTGGACTGTGGGACAAGAGCCAACATAATCAGAGAAAAGCCCAAGCTGCAAGTTAGCCGTCTGCATTTGAGTAAGCTACTTTCTAAAATCAAATGTCGATATTGTTCTGTGCACTCACATATGCAAAAATGCTTACCTTCCTGTTTGTCCACAGATTAAAAGCCAAAGCCTCCATGTGATGAGTTCATGCCTATATTTACCTCCCTGATTGAGCTCAACATCAACAATAATAAACACACCCTGAAATGAAGGCAGCTGGATTCAGCTTTCCCATGGATCCAAAATCTAAAGGTTTCTGAAACCGCAGTTACTGGGATAGATGTCGATAAACGAGTCCCGTTTTAAAGTCCACAGAAACAGATCAGCCATATTTCAACACTCACCCCATGTTTCACAGTTTTGGCAGCGTGTGCAGCTTTTTTCTTAGCGTCGTAGTGCGTGAGGATGTCGATAATGGCCATGAAGTACACCTCCTTCTTCACAGCACCTGGAACGAGTAGAACATTCACCTTTTGTTTCACCTGTGATTACCAAAAAAATGCTAATAAAGTCAGGAGACAGCCGAATAATCTCAGTGCCGACAGTTTTAATGTCACTGATAAAGATGTTGGAGATGGTTCGATTCAACTTGCTTGCATAGAGGTTTCTAACTTTTTGACATTTTGCCGCTTTAAAAAAAAAAACTTCAATGTATAAAAAATTGCATTTTATGGTAAATATGTACATAAATATATATATATTAAGCTATTCAATTCAAATTCAAAAATACATTAAGCCTACAGGGAAATTAAATGCTGTTGTGACTAATGTTATCCAGGTTTGTTCAAACAGTCCTTACTATAGGCAGGAAGGATTTTCTGTAACAGTCTGTATCACAGCACATTTGTTGAGCCTCTGACTGAAACACTTGTTGTGAAGTATGTTTCATGAAAACTCCTTCTATGCACTATCATCTCTAGAGGTTGAACAGAGCCATCAGGTTTTTGAGCCTTTGCTCTTGTGTCTCTAATCGAGTGTGTTGTCCTGTCAAACACTGAGGCAGTTAAACTCCATGCCAACGTCCACTTCTTCTACTATGAAAGAAACGCTGTAGGCGGAGGTGTACAAATATCTTGGTGCTCACCTGTACAACAGACTGGGCTGGTTTGGTTCCATTCCTTTGGCTGGACTAAGTGTTCATAGTGACCTTCAGTGTTTATTAGTTGTCACGTAACTCATTGTTTTTGTTCTTTACACAACCCAACAGTTCAATTTTACTCTGATTAGATCAGAACGTTACAACTATCTCACAGCTCTTTTCTGAATTAAAACACTCATCTTCTGTATGTGTTAGACACGGTTTGGCATATTTCAGGGTGACACACGGGCTCCATTTTTATTTAAGGGAGAAACTAGTGAGAATCTATAAGAGGGCTGATCCGACTGGTCTTCAATAAAAACAGGTGCCAGCTAGCATATGCTCATAACTTACTCATCCATTTATGAGAAAAACGTAGAGCCTGACCCTCTGACATCAGAAGCACAACTAACGGCCACTCATAGGAAAGAGGTCTCATTCTCTTCATTGTTGCGTAGGTTGTTGATGGAGGCGTGATGGTACACCTTAAATTAGAAGACCTTAGATGTACGCTTCAGGGCAATACAAACAGATTCTCTCAGATCTCTCAGCCCTTTATTTCTCATTTCTAACACAGCTCTCAACTTTTTCTTTTCCTTTATTTGTTTTAATATCCATGTATTTATTTTTAGTATTGTTACTTTTTATTAGTCTATTTTAGAGTGTCTGGGCAACATGGTTGGTGGTATACTTGGATGTCAGGTAATAGGGTGACTTGTCTTGTTCTGGGAGGTCCTTATATTTATATTTGTCGGCTGGGTTCCTTAAGTCTTTATCGTGCTGTTTGTTCACTAACAAACTTTAGAACCCTTCACAGAGCATCTATATTTATACTTGGATGAAAATATACAGGTGGAGTCTGTTCACTCATTAGGTTGTGCTTGGATTTTTATTTTAGGATATCGGTGTAAAGCTGGCTGAACACCAAATATTTTTACTTCTAAAATATATAGAGGCACAAGTAGTTCCTTTTCACTTCCCATTTAAACTCTAATCTCAATAAACAAGGTTGGGTTTGTGTCACCTGCTTCAACCTTAAAGGTATTAAAGGGTTATGAATTTGGTTTAAAAGTACTGGGTGGAGCTCACAACTCTAATTAACCTTCAATTGTTCTGCCTGATAAAAATAAACGGGACTTCTTTGAGTTGTAAAGCAAAGGATCTCACTGTCGTGGCTCTTGATTGCGTAAACATCCACAGACGGGTCAAACTCCCCGGGGCCAAAGAACACCCCGCAGTTGAGGGGGTTTCCGGGGCTGTCCGGAGGCGTGCCGAAAGACCCCGTCAGCACGCCTCGCCCCATTTCGTCGTTCTCGAACTCGTCGTCCTCGCCAGCGGCCTCTACGTCCATCTCCTCCTGCTCCGCCCGCTCTACGTCATGGATGCCCACCAGCAGACTGTAGTCCATGATCTTCAGGGTGGCCAAGAACTGAAACACACGTACGGGGAGAGATTCAGAGCCCAAGAAAAAAACAACTAAAAAAAGTATTTTTCCATGGAGGAAATAAAAGCTGCATTCAGGCACAGATTAATTTCAGACTTATTTCGTGAAAGCAGGGCTGTGATCCAAAATGTCAGGAGAACAAACCAAAGTTTCTCTACCTCCACATCCCGTTTTAGCTTCTCCAAAAAGTACTTCTTGTTATCGTCTCCTATCTGTAGCTTGTGCCCTTCATTCAGGAAGTCATTGTCTTTGAAAGTAGGAAGCTCTTTAGCCTGCAATGGAGAAACATATTAATTTTCCGTCGGTCATTTTTGAAATCACATTGGTTTTTACTGGGTAACCGAACATTCAGAGGACGCTTGTGCATCAGAACAAGACTCGGAAAGTCTTCATGTTAATATTTCAAATGAGGCACAAGATATTACCAGGGTGTATCTGCTTTCGTCTACCAAGAACAACTTAATTTAGATGTCATTTGAAAAGTTTGCTTCGGGAGTCAGTGGAGAGGGGTTTATTTTTGTCCCTTCGTACCAACAACCATCAGTGGGTAGGAATAAGGCTCACCTTCTCCTTGTCGCTGGCTTCCCGTGCAACAGTGGAGCCCTAAAAATCAGGAAATATAAATATTTAAAAAAATGTAAGTTCACAGAAGATTTTAGGTGTACCGATTTATAAACAGACACGAGAAGTGAAGCTGAGAAAAGGGATGTGAGATTGGTTTGACACAGTAAGGTTTTATATTAATACTCAGCGAAAACAGGTTTATCAGGCTTTAACAACAAGCTCTGATATGGAGCTACATTACTGTCCTTTTACCAAACGCTACTACCAACATGTAATAATTTAGAGACAGAGAAGACAACACACCATTATATGGTGTATAATTTTTTACATTAAACTGTAGTTCTGCTTCCCTTTTGTCAAGAGGTTAAAAATAACGTCACCAAAAATTTGTCACACTAAAAATAACAAAATAAAATCCTCTGTCCACACTCGAAACCTCGTCTTTTTTGGTCATGACAAGTTGGGCTGATGGACGGACAAGCAAACAAAAAACTGACAGGTGGATGGATCAATAGAAAAGTGGGTGTATGGACGGACCAACGGAGAATTGCACAGACGAGCGGGAAGATAAATGGATCGAATGTTGGACGGCGGGACAAACAGTCTGAAAATTGCATTAACAGATTGATGGATGAGTAGATAACAAACAGATGGATGTTTTAAAGGAAGGACAGAAAGGCATGGAGCCAAAATTTTGACCACACAAATGTTGTTTTATTATTCGTACCAGTGAACAAAGAGGACTACAACAATAACAGATTGATTAGGTGATTAATAAACAATCTGTTAAAACATTTTTTATTTCAATGACAATTGATTGTGTGATTTTTGATTAGTTGTGGTTGAAATGTGCTCATTTAAATCAGACACGCCTACTTGGTAATGGTCAAATCTTAAAAACTGCTCAGTAAAATGTAAATCTGTCCCAGGGTCCAGGGTGTACCGAGCCTTTCGCTCAATAACCACTGGAGAAAAGCACCAGTAAAGTCACTATTCTAGTGCACTGCAGTACACCATGAAGCATCCAGTAGCAGAAGCATACAGTTTTATGTTTAAGTCCTTAAATGGGGAACATCTTAGGATTTTAGTTTTGGATTCAGATTTGCTACATTCATCAGCAAACTTGGGCATTAGTTTCCCAGTTTCTTACCTTTAGGTCATACTTGCGGTGCACGGTGAGACGATGGCTGAAAACGTTCCGGGTCACCACCATGTACGTCTCCACGCCGTCCACCGTTAGCCTGTACATGCCCAGGAACTGAGGCAGCAGCGTGTTGCCATGACACTCCACTATGAACTGCAAGCAACGAGAGGAGACGAGCGCGGAGCGTAACAAGGAGAGTGGGAGTGAGGGAAGAAATGTTCAGCTCACTAAACTGATTAATTCGCAGCGCAGCTCTGCACGACCGTTCTTGGTTGTTTTTTACGCTATGCTGCATCAGTAACATCATAACAGAGTAACTATACAAAAGATTTCCTTTTTTTGTTTTTGGACTCGTAAGTAAACATAAGTAACTTCTTTCTTAGTCTACCTGATGATATTTCTTTAGAATGTTGTGCATCTCAGCAATGTCCTCGCTGGATATTGTTTTGATTACGAAGCGATGGTCGTAGCTGGTCAGGAAACGGTTCCCAAAGCGGCCCTGGGAGTCGCTGTTAAGAGGGGCGCTCCTGGTCAGGGAGTTCTGCCAGAGGAAAAGAAAAACAACTAATGTGTTTCATTTCCTAAACCAGTAATCAAAAACACTGTATTTTTGATTCTATTTGATTTGCTGAATCATTTAGCAAACAGTGAGTACCTGGTAGTCCTGGTCGTCGATGGAGAAGCGTTCCCTCAGGTTTCGGAACACCATTGGACAATACTCTTTAAACTTAAATCGACTGGGTAGGTTTTCTCTGACGGGGAAGAGACAGACGAACGGTAAACGTAAGGAAATATTTCTGAGCATCTGTGCCAAACATTTAAAACAAATAACGAAGAAAACAAGTGAACAGGAAACTAAAAAAGTATTTATGTATATATTAATTTTTAAAACCGCGTACATCGTGCCACAGTAGCGCTCATAAAAGAGGTTTTCACAGATAATGTGACCTTCACTCAACCTTCACTCAGCATTTACACACCGTAAAGATAAAGGTCACAGAGAGAAGCGCCATATATTACCTTGTTATACACCGATTATTAAAGAATGCATGTGTAACAAGTCTCTTACTTTTCTGATACAATCTCAGTACTTAAACTAAGAACCATGATTGTTTTCAATCTAGATCTCCCTGCTTAGAATGTAATTGTTTTAAGCCTGGCTGCAGTGAGTTACTATCCATTTGCTTTATGACATGCACCGGTGTCATATACCCATCACTGCTAAAGTAAAGTTAGCCTAGCCTTAGCCTACAATCACAGGAAGCTGCTGGGGTTTTAAAATATTTTGATATGAGCAAGAAGAGTGTGTGGAGCCCGCTATAGTAACAAATGATAAACTTAAAGCCAACAATATGTGATGCAATATCAAAAAAAACTTTGTAGCAGCTTTCTGAATCAAGTTTAGCCAGAGTTGGAGCCTTATGTTGAGATAATGATTATAAAAGGAGCAGGAGAGACTGCAGTAAGTGAGCAGAGTAAGAGGAACAACATTGCAACAATGAAACCGTTTAAAAGCTGCTGTATTATTTAACAAACCCTAAACACGGTGTTTGCTTTATTTATTTTTAATGGAGCATTGAAATATAACTATCAACACAAGCATAACTTCAAATTGATATCAGAAACGAAACAACATCTTGATTGTTTCATCTCCTTGAGAAATCCTTCACTTCTGCTTTAACTGAATCTACAACAGCTGGTAAAGCTAGTAACTGGGAGTACTCAGGGCTAAATACTGGAAATTTTATTTTATTTTAGGCAAATTTATAAACATCATTTTAGATTTATAACAAACAGGATGCTACAGAAAAGCAATACCAATACCGAGATGTAATTTTGCTTGTAAATTAGGACAAAGGACTATCAGTGATTTTGAAAAATGGCTGCCCAGGTTCTCAGAAGCGACACAATGGTTCTTGGAAAACTGTCTGAGGATCGGCAGCTTCAAATCACACTTAACCGAAACATTTAACTGAAAATCAGTAAGAGGAATCAAACTGTATGTGTCAGGACGATGTATTTATATCAAGCATTGCCAGAAAGTTCGTCACTTAAAAGCAAAACAAGAGTCCGGAGTGATTCTGCATGATGAACAGCATCATTAAAAAGCTCCATTATTAAACTCTGTTTTAGCGGATTGAGGTAATTACATCCAATACGAGATACATGGTCTAGACGTGTACGACCAAACATGCTCGTCTATTTAAACATAGCTGTCATTAGAAAATCTAGAAAATCTGTCAAAAAACACACCAACACAAAATTTAAGATATCAATTTACTGGCCGATAGGAACGGTTTGAGCTTTCATTACTAAGGACCTTTCATTAATAGGCAGAAATTACTTTGAAAAATTGCAGGCAGCACATGAACGGATGTACATACTTGTTAAATAGGTGGTTGTCCACTTTGATCTTACTGTAGGCTTTAAAATCATCTGGCATCAGCATCACCGGTACAGGCACATTACTTAACTCATTAATCTAAAGGAGGAAAAGAAGAAAGACAAAAAAGGTCAGAAAAGTGCTCCAAAAAAAAATAATAATAATAATAGTGTGATAGCAAAAAAATATTTACACAAATAAGGACCACATTTAGCAAAGGCGATTATGTTTTAGGACAACTAGTCATTCCTATGGTTATAAGTCTTTTTAATTAGATGATGTACAGCAGTAAGGCCCCTTCCCCACTTGTTGCTGCATACCAATTGTTGTCATTACAAGTAAGACAAATTAACTTTGTGTTTTTGACAACTGACAATTCATATATAGTGTGAAAATACAGGAGTGTCACCAATCGATCTTGTTCAAGCTGACAGTAAAGCTTAAGCGTTGCAAGCAGGTATGTCTGTTGAACCTCTGACTACAAGTCCCTGGTGGAGCAGACAGCCTGACTAAGCCACTAAACTCAGACATGTATTAGTCTACAAGGAGCAGGGCAACAAAATTGTATATTATTTTACACAAAAAGCCTTTCAAAACTTGACCACAATTAGGAAAGTTTATTTAGATTTTCCATGCAACACTGTTGAAATTGTTATCAATAAATTTTAGCAGTAGTACGAATAATGGTTGCATTACTGTTATAAATAATTAACTGTTAAGTCTCTGTGAAACATTTGTGTTTTACACCAAACAATAACAGCTTATATATTAATTCACTTTCCAAAATCAATCATATTAATCAATCAAAAGTACTTTATGTATTCCAAAGCGAAATTAAATGTATTTGAAACCAGCGACCAAAGGATATAACCAGACTAAATTAGTCCTTTTAACCAGGGTAAAAAAATTAAAACAACTAATATAGATCATTTATAAAAAAGAATATATAGCTTTTCTAAGAGCTTCTAGCATCCTCAGCTTCATGGGATGTAATGCAATCTTTCGTAGTTTGCAGCAGCATGTAAAAACTCTGACGAGAGAAAACATAGCTGAACTGCTGCTGTTCAACCAGTGAACATACATCTTGTCTGCAAAAACACAAGCAAACACGATTCTTGTAACTTACCTATAAAAATAAAAAAACATTCTGGTAAAACAAAGCAGTATGCTGCTAAATGTGGCCGTTTGGCAAATCCTCTAATTGCAGTAAGGAAATAAAAACCACACTAAAGCCCTAACTTTGACAGTTTTCCTTTCTCCACCCCTGCTAGGCAACAATTAAACATGCATGCAACTCCCGACTGGAAGGGGAAAGCTTTGATGTGAAGGCCGAATCGGCCCAACACCCACACCTCAGATCTCAAATCATCAGGCCTGTTTGCAGCACCCACATACCCAAAGTTCACCCGCTGAATACTAAAGATGCGGCAGTGATAAACATCCCATTAACGGCCTCCCTAATCCCCAGGTGTTTTTTTAAGCATCACTAAATTTAACAGGCTGCTGGTATTTGTTTGGTCCTGTTTCCAACACAGCCAACCACAGACAAAATGTCCAATTGGCAGATAATTTGGCAAAAGGTAAATCTGGATGAAATAAACTCATGTGAGTGTCAGTGAGATGATAAAACGATATTAGTAACGCTAAAGTTAAAACATAGGGATATTTATTACATTTTGATTTAAGGTCAAGCACTGGTTGAGCATGTCAGGACAAAAAAAAACCCACAGAGTTACAATTAAAAAGCATGGATGGTTTAGAGAAAAACAACAAAACAAACAAAAACTGTTGCCTGGACGCCCAGCACTCTCCTTCAAGCTATCCCATCAATCTCCCCACAGTTAGATCTTTCGACCAGTGTACCCTTAAAGCTAAGATGCAGGTCCAAGTACGGTACCAGCAACCGCCTACAAATGACAACAAAACTGGGATTTCTGTGAAATCTGTGTAAAAAAAAGAAAAGAAAAAAAAAAGCAACAATCGGACAAAGCCTGTTCCAAATATACAAAATAAAATGCATGTGTGATCTCCACCACTTATCTTTTTGTTTTAAACAGCTTGTCATGCGAATCTGTTTTTGTTAAATATACAAAAGAAAATTAAATTTTTATTACACGCCTCTTATTATTAATCCGAAAGATGAATTCTCACCGGGATCAAGCCAAACTAGAAGCACTCAAGTATTAAAGTCACATAATGGAGTCCAGTTACATTATTTTTGGGACAAGTAATGATTTTATTGAAATTTTGTTAAAAATTGTTTCATTTGAAACAAATTTTACCAAACTTTCAGTAAAACCGTTTTAGTGTGGTGATGATATCTATTTTATTATTTTAACACAGACTTACCCCAAACCTTAAATTAAGCATCCACTTAAGTCATTAATACTTATACTGAATTTGATATTACACCATTTTTCCCGCCTGACCCAAAAATGGCCTGACAATGGGGGTAAATAAACTGTCTTTCCTGTAGGTTTCTTCCCATTACAGTGATCAGTGGATTTTCATTGTCACCAAATTCTCGACCAGGATAACCGTTTGTTGCAAAGTTAACAAATAAACCCAGCTAGCCATATTATGTGCCGCAGGTTTTGAAGCAAACGACTGAATGTGATCCACAAAAGTTTGCTTTGTCATAAGATAAATTCAGCTAAGATGCATTAGAAACTGAAATCTCATGCTTAGAATTAAATTTATGTGAATAGGATTTTGAAACGCTTAAGCTCCGTATTTCATGAAATGCGTCAAAACCATCTGTTTTGTAAAAAGGCACCCCATTTGTCATGAACTGGTGCAACGTTTACAAAACAACCGAACTGACTTGAATGATGCTAGTTGGGTTCCAGATCTATACCTGCATAACAGGCTGGACATAATAGTTGCCTTGCAGTCAGAAGAGGAAGGCTCTGGGTTCAATTACAGCTTGAGGTCTTTCTGCAAGGAGTTTGCATGTTCTCCCTGTGCATGTGTGGCTGTTCTCCTTGACTCCCAAGGTCCAAAAACATCACTGTTATGTTATGAAGCTATTTTTGCATCAGAGTATAATGCATTTAAACTACAAGCTGTCATCAAAGTGGAATAGATCAAACCCATCTGAAACTCTTTGCTTTTTACATATCAATTTAAATCTAGATGTGTACAACAGACTGGATGTAATAGTTGGTAACGCTGTTGCTTTGCAGCAAGAAGGTGCCTCTGGGTTCAATTGGACCCTGGGGTCTTTCTGCAAGAGGTTTGCATGTTCTCCCTGTGCAACACAATCCTGACTATTAGGCTAATTGTATTCTCTAAATTGTCTCTAGGTGTAAGCGTGCATTTCCATGGTTCTTTGTCCTGTCTGTCACTGTGCTGCCCTGCGATGGACTGGAGACCTGTCCCGGGTGCGCCGCTGGAGATAAGGACCAGCAGATGGATGGAAAGGGTCCAGAACCAAAGCTCAGTAATCCATTCATCCGTCCTGCTAGTTTAACACACTCCATCCACCTATCTATCACTGAATGACCCAACCTGCCCTCCATTTTTTATTTTTTAATAGCCACAAGCAGCCTCAGCCAAAACAGTATGAGATAGATCTTCCGCTGCAATTACAGTGAGATGATGCAATGGAGTGAAGCAGCGAGAGTTGAACTGCAGCAGGCGGTAAATACAAGTTCAGAACAGGTTGGTTTTTTTTAGATGTGTGTAACCTGCTGCTCCAGGTTCCTGTCCCTGACCCTCCCACCTCAGCATGCTTAAACCACAGAAGCAGCACATCACGACTCATTTGAGGAAAAAAAAAAAAGAGGAGAGATTTTGTAATCCATAATAATCTATGATGTCAGAATAATCCCCATCTGAGAGGAGAAAAAAACAACAACCTCTGATAGGTTGATTTTAGCAGCTCAGTAGACATCATTCTTACAAAGATTGGTATTCAGCTATTAATAACAATAACAATTTAAATTTTTTAAATATTAGGTCCTAATGCATCAGATCAGATGCAAGTTTTATTTAAAAATCTGAATATGTAAAAAACATCTAACTAAACAAAGCAACCACAGCTGCAGTCGGAGGTAATGTTTATAATATCATTCATTTTAAAGACTGTATGTGAGGTGAGAGCTGGTCTGAGGGTGGAAGCAGGGCTGAGCCGGGGATGCGCTTACCGTGTGGTTGACTCCCCACATCAACACGCTCAGGATGGGCTCGCTGGCCCGGAACAGCTTCACCTTCTGACCGATGAAATGCTTCTTCTTCGTCTTGGTTTTGCTGGCGCTGACGACGGCCGCAGCGCTGGTGCAGTTGGCTGACATGATGATGATGATGCTCGTCTTCTTCGCTGGTTCTGTTCGTTTCAACGGCAACTAAACATAAAAAAAAATAATAAAAAAATCTAAATAAACCCCCCCGCAAAGTTAACAACGTGTAAACTGGGAGCTATGGGTGCATCGTGGTGGCTGTGAAAACTCCCCGCTGGGTCCGCTTTTGGTGGAAATGCGTGTCTGTGGTTTCTTATTATTATTGAAGGGGGGAGTCGAGTCAGCGGCGGAGCATTTTGCGCCGTCACCTCCCTTCCTCCTCCCAAGCAGGCCGCGGCGGAGTCCAGCGAGGAAGGAAGCTAGCCGGCCATCGCGCTACAACAGCGCCGCGCCCTCGGTTTATTTATATAAATATATGTAAATATAGTTATAAATTTAAAAAAACAGCTAGCAGAGATTAAAATGTCGCCTCCCGGCTCTTCTTCGGCTACTCCGCGAGTCTTTTAACAGGAAGCGGACGTTGCGCCGTGTTGCTTGAACGTGAATAATCCAGTCATGATGAGCCGGAGACGGTTGTTAACTGCCCGCCGCCAGACGAGCGATGCGGTCGGGGAGTCCTCAAGATGGCGTCTGGAACGCGCAGCGCCTCCTGCAGGCGGGCAGTGGGAACTGCAAGGGGTTCCCATTCTGAACCACAGAGAGATGACATGTTTGGTCGGAATTGGGTCATCAAAAAATGAAAAAGAAATTAAAATAAAATATATATATATATAAATTTTATTTCATTTACGTATTTATTTCAAATAGATTACAGCTGGACAGCCGTGCCTCTTTGCATTCTAGAGATCATTTTGAAGCTTAATTTTAAATCGGCATGTGTTTAATAGGCTGGATATTTGCCTTGCAGCAAAAAGAAGGCGGCTCTAGATTCAATTCCACATTGTGATCTTTCTGCAAAGGGTTGTCATATTCTCCCTGTGCATGTGTGGGTTCTCTCCTGGTATTCTATCTTCCTCCCATAATCCAAAAAACATGAATGTTATGTTGTAAGGCTATTTTTAAAGGAGGGTAAACCCTTAGTAAATACATTTTGCCCACAAACTGTCATCCAAGTAAAAGCAACTAGCTTTCTAGTATTTATTTTAGAGCTTGATTTCAAATCTATATGTTTATAATAGGTTATATTAGTTGGTAGCATTGTTGCCTCGCAGCAAGAAGAGGGCTCTGATTATAGAGATCTAAAAATCGAAACTCATTTTAGTAAGATTTTATTTTGGCATAGATTCAGCTGCACATATTACACATGAATGGGAAATGTAATTTAATTTTACAAAAAATATTTTTGTTTTGTTTTGCCAGAAATGCTGTTTGGGGATTTAAAAAAATGTCATTATGAGAACTATTAGGTTTAATTTATGGATATCTTTTTAAGGGCTTCCTTGGCCACTAAATGTTACAGCAAGCTGCCGTAATGTACCAAAATTAAAATGCACAGGTCTTTTTAACTATAATAGTTGTGGGAAGGAGATTTAGAAGGTGTTCATTTCCCTCTGCTGTTAAAACTCTACAAAACCCTTGTAGGTGACCACTCACAAACATTTATACGATAAACATGAAAACTTTGTGTGAGATATTCTTCAGTGTGGAATTATATTTTCATGTGCACCTGTAGCTATATATAACTTTATATGAATATATATGTACAACCACACCATTTTTGTATACATCTATACATTTGTATTTTCGTATTGTGCTCTTTTCTTATTCCCCCTGAACTTTTTTAGTCCACTGCTGCTGTGACAACCTAAATTTTTCCAAATGTAGAACTAATGAAGGTTTTCCTCTTACATGTCCTTAATAGGGAAATATGAATAAAGTTAATATCGACCAAAATAAGAGCAAATTAAGACTAAGAGAAGAACTTCAAAAGAATTCAAATGTTTTAATCTTTGAGAATACACTTACATTCGTAAAAGAAACAGGAATTGTTTAACACAGTCAAGGAACTGTCTGTTCTAACGAAAATACTTTATATCCAAAATAACTTAAAATAAAGTTGACTTCACATCAAAGCATATCTGTTGACTTGAAACTCTCACAACAACGCTTCTCTACACCATCCAATAATGGCGTCTAGAACCGTTAGTGTCATTTATAAGAGGTGTCTTGATGTTTCATAAAGTATTTATCGTTGGCTGCCACTAGTCTGATGAAGCTGTGTGGGGGATATGTGGAGGGAGAGATGCTCTGTGGGACAGGAGCTCGGCTAGGGAATGAAGCTGAGTCTGAGCTTAGGGGAAATAAGGGGCAGGTTGAAGGAGAAAGCAATTAGGTACAACCAAATGGTTCAGATTTGATTCAAGGATCCCTCACAGATTTCTTAAACATAAGTGGACAGATCCGTGAACACTGGGTAAATTTTGGGTATGGGAATATTCCAACATTATTTAAAGCCCCAAAAAAGTATATTTTGCATAATACTCACGTTAACAGGTACGTAATCTGTGAGCAGCAACTTGCGAAGAAACATCTGTGAACATCTTAGTGTAAGAGTCTATAATTATACCTTCTGTGGATATCGGAAAATTTCCAATAAATAGACTTGTATGACCAACTTTGTTTTTTTCATGTGACAGAAATAAGCCAAAAACACACACCAAAGTTATAGATATTGAATGTAAAGTATATCCTAGAAATTATATTTAAAAACCGAAATGTCGTCGATCCGGAAAATCAAATTAAAACAGGAGGCTCAGGTCAGAAAAACATTTTATTGACCTAAAACATGCACATTATGGCTGATTAAAAAAACCGAGCCTGTTGAAAAGCAACAAAAAAGGAAAGTTGAAATGTATGGACCATACAGGTTGTTTTTTTAATTTTTTTAAATCCCTTCTTCTTTCTTCCCCCCCAGCGTATGGTAGTGCTTTGAATGGAGTGTGATAATACAGCTGTAAATTCTCCATACGAGAACAAAACCGGCGGTTTCCGAGACGGGACCCTTCACAAAGTGCATCAACGGCTTCCCATAAATGTACACGCTACCCGATGAGGCGCCACGTTTGAGAAACTAAAAAAAGGCAAAGGATTAGCTTGTTTTTTGTTTCCTTCAACATCCGACTGTACACAGCGACTCGGCGCCACGGAAACCTACCGACAGGTCTGCTGTGCGAGCCGAGCGGACGTCTGTGAAAATAAAACGGGACTCACTGCATGTACGATACAAAACCGGTTACGATATCTTGTATAAAAGATAAGTTTATACATATGTATGCACACATGCTCATGTTTGATACATACTGTACAGTTTGTATGTGCGCACTGCTCTAGTCTACCACACAAACACGCACATACATACAAGTGTCTATTTGGCTGCACGTCTCAGTCTTTCCAGGTGAAAGATGATGGTGATCTCCCTCATGCCTGTCCAGAAGGATGAAAGCTTAGGCTTTTTGTCGGCTCCATTAAGAGAGTAAAGAAAGGGAGCAGTTTCAAGATCACTGTCCTCCCCCTCTACACCGTTGGGTGTTAAGTCGTTGGAGGCGCGCTGCTTTTTTCGCCTCCGCGCGCCTCCTCTTTGCTGGAGCTCGTGCCGTTCACAGTCACCTTCCGGCCGCTGGCGCCCTGTTTGGAGGTGACGGCGTGCCGCTGAGTGTTGTTGGGCGCGGCGGTGCCGTTGGGGCTTTGGACGGTGGGGGAAGCGGAGCCTGCCTGGGAGGGCGCTCTGGGCGGCTGGACCGCGTCTGGACTGTGGAGCTTGTCACTCTGAGAGTCGCTCTCCGACGTCGGACTGGTGTTGACGCCGTTGGAGTTGCCGTGGGCGGCGGACTGCAAAGGCCTCCTGCGTTTCCGGGTAGGTTTGACCAGGTACTGCAAGGGGATGGGTCCAGTCTGTGTGGAGTTACACAAATAAGATACAACTTCATGTTGAGAGTTTTGAGGATCTTTTAATAATCTATTAATCTTAATCACAGATTAACCCGTGATTAATGTTTAGTTTAATTAGTTTAATTTTCAAATGGCGATTGAACATACAGTTTTAAACCTTTTTTAACCTAATCCTTCTTTATGTTGTTCTACATCTTTCTACCTGACTTGTCTGATGCGTTCCTTGGCCATCCAGATGCTGTTTGCAAATTAAGGTTCTGCTGACTTTTCATAGGTAGGCTAATGAAGTTTGGAAACCATGCATCCCTTTCACAATGCTCAACTTTAAGTTTGACTACTACTAGAGCAAATTTATAGTCAAGAGATATAATAATATAACCTGTACATGGATGAATTACTGTGAGTCAAATACTTTGCAAGGAGGAGCCAGAAAAGTTTATTGTTGATGGCTAGTTTCTTTACACAAGAAAAATATCTGCTGTAGATCTCATATTAAATATAACCAGAGCAGTTTTAGGCTGAAGCCAATAATGCAACACAAATTTTTACATTTCGAAAATTCCTCAGATGTTTCTCAAAGGTTTGATATCTGCCACTTACTCTTCTCCACTCGTAAAAGTAGGCAATATCCATTAGTGTGTAGTAGTCCTTCAGCGGTTCGTCCCCATACAAGACCTCCACCTGTCACACATGGCAAGACAAATAAAAGTGTCACAATTATGACGCACAATTATTATTTAACATCAAGCTACAAAGACGCTGGTCATCAACGCCGTAAGTCCACCCATAGTTAGTGTCTCGATGTGAGTCCATCCATTTAAAACCTACGCAGTTGGAAAAAACATATGGCTCCAAAAACGTTGTATTTTTCCAGACTCAGCTTTATTAGAATTTCTTCATTTTTTTGTGCAACATTCCAGTAACAACAGCCATTTGTTCGCCAACAACATTAGTTGTGATTTGTGGTCCGCTTATTTAGTTTTAAAAAATGTGGGGCAAGAGGTCGGCCCAGGACTGAAGCTTCAAGACGAAGTTTTGGGGTAATAGGAACATTGGAGAAGAATCCGTTCAGGTACAACCAAATTGTTCCCAGGGAATCCTTAAAGACTTCTCATACATGGATAAACACTCTGGGTATGTTTTTGATATGGGAATATTCCAACATGATATATAGCTCAAAAATGTTGGTTTTACATAAAACGCTGACTTTAACGGGTACATAATCTAAGAGGTCTGTTCTAAGAGGGTGTAAAGGTTTTTTTGCAGCTATTGTCCACTTAAATTTTTTGGGATTTTTTTAAACTGTACAGATACTTTGGATCCACAGTCCAGACAAATCTGTAAAAACTATCATATAATTCCCCTTATTTATTTTATTTTTTCCCTAATCAAGGTGCATTTATTTCTAGGTTTCATTTGTGGTTAAAAAACCTAAAACAAGTCGCGTTGACAAAAAAATAAAAATAATAATAATAATAATGCAAAATGCAAAAACCTAACATAGGTTTTATAGCAGCAGTTGTCATGGTGGCAGATCCAGAATCATGATACAGAAAACCATTCACTAAACCATACGTTATCTCAATGAAACAAGCCTAAACCTATTAATTTTAAAGCATCACACCCGTGTTCCATTAGGTAAACCGTCTGCTTTGTGGTCTTGTTCAATTGTTGTGTCAAGGTTTTTATTTGGAGGATCCACATTCACCACTTTTCCCTCTTTGCTTTTAACTTAGCAATGTAAAATATTCCCAGAGCTATAAATCCGCAACCAATACGGTGTGAGAACTTTGAACTAGCTTTAAAAATCACAAAAAAACGTTTACAGAATGTATACATAATATTAAATAAAAAGGTTAATTTTCAACAGATTTGAAATATTTGTTTTATACTTAAAATGCACATTTTAAATGCAAACACTACCTCTTTCTTTTTCAGTAAGATTTTTTTTCTTTGCATTCGATCTTTGATTGTGTGTTACGGCACTGATAAGATCACATAAAGGTGTATAACAGCCTAAACTGGTGACACTTTGCTGCAGCTTAATTAGGATTCGGCCATCTGCCCAAAGAATTCTCACAGAACGCATATATTGGTGTTCATCATTAGTAATCTTTATAGAGAAAATCCTTTATTTTAAAATTTTTTAAAACTGTCACCAAGTCATTAAAGTATAATATACAACAAGAAAAAAGTTACAGTTTGCAGAGCTACAGGGCTCCCAAGCAGAAACGACCAATCGGAGCCAAGAGGAAGGTTTTAATTCAATCACGTACCTCGTCGCCTGTCAGGATTATTGGGTTTGCTGTAACTGTGCTCATGTGCAGAGAAAACATACAGGAAAAACTGTTTACCCACAATCATCTGTGGTAATGCTTAGTAAACTGTGCATTCAGCCTGAGGAGAAAGACAGCAGCAGAGACCAAGAAGGGGAGAATGGAGGAGCCAGGCTCTGATTGGTCGTTTCTGACAGGGAGCAAAGTTGAACTGCTGACTTCAATCGAACTTCAGAGAAAACGAGTTTTTCACAGGTTACCCAGTTGTAGTATCTCAGTGATAGTTTTACCAAATATGCAAAATTATAATTTTTTTTAATAGAAGAAGTTACCTTTTGAGGCTTTAAATGACTAGAAGCAGCATTTTCAGCACAACATACCAATACATCTGCTAGAAATTTAAATCTTGCACAAAAATGGGTTTTCCAAAAGGACAGTGCCAGCATTCTGCCAAATAATAAATGGCTGAAGAACAAAAGTTATCAGTGGGAAAAATCCTTCTTTCCATCTCCACTATAAAGGTTTTACTGCAAATTACTGCTATTTTGGGAGTAAAACAACTTTACCACCTTGCATAGACTTTACCTTCTAAAACATATTTAGTAAACACAGGTAGAACAGGAATACCCAAAAAGTGCTAATACATTTGCAAAATATTTTTCTGCTTAATTCTACACCTTATTTTTTTCCGCCAGACTCTAAAAGCCTTTTAGAAAGTCCTGCTTGGCCATGCCAGAACATCTCTTTAATAAAAACCTCTAAAATGTTTAGCTTCCTTAAGTGTAAAGGATTGCATCTGGCAACTTGATGGACATCCATTACAGATCTGCAGCACATCAACACTGCAGACCTGCAAAAGGATGCAAGCAGACAAAAAACAAGGAAGTAACCACTAACCCCTGTTTAGCTGCTGCAGAATCTAAACAGCACAGGTTACTGCGTGTGTGAGTCCAGTTACCCGGTAGTTGTTCGGTATGTCCATCTTGCTCCGGAGGAACTTTGCTAAGTGCATGATGGACATAGCTGCTGGGCACTGCAGGAAGCGTTTCCCATTGGACTGGGAACAAAAAGCAGAGCATCGGTAGGACGAAGGGCATAAAAATAAAAACACAGAGTATGTGGCAGTAATCATCTCTACCTTGTCTCCTTCTATCTCCGGCTGCTGCATTTCATTGCTTCTGCGGGGGAATATATAAAAACAAAAAGAAAAAAATAGGTAATTACACGATTCCATATTTGCATCATTTTGAAATGTTCAGAAACGGTTTATTTATTTAAGGAAACATTTATATAAAATTGCTTAAATATAATCTTGGTCCTATTGTGTTTATATTAAACTAAATTTAGCTTTAGGATCAAGAAAGAAAATAAAAAATATAATAAATGCATATTCTTCAAAGCCCATCGCTACCTTTATTCTGTTTATGAAAACTCTGATTGCTAAACCAAAATCCGGGTTACAATCTGAACTTTCAGTAAATTGGCCATTTTTAGTCTCTGCATTCAGTTAGCGAATAAAAAGCTGATACACTGTAAAGCGATTAACACGAGTTGTGATGTGGCAGATCAAATTAAGCACGCTGTACAAATAAAATAAAGAAATAAAATAACACCCACTGCATCTTTTAATCATTTAAGAGTTTGGTCCTTTAGTAAATAGAGGGAAAAAAGTGTGGAAAATATTGTTTTGTGATCTGTTACTTTTATATTTATTTCAAGGAAAAGTAATTAAAACAAACCAGATTACTTTCAATGACTCGGCAGCGGTTTAGACAGACAGTATTAAGCATGATAGTGAGTTATCACTTTTCCATCAGAAACTTTCCAAAAACACCTACTTACGGAGGCATAATGCTGTCATGGAGGGAAAAACATTTTTGAACACCATCACGTTATAACGTACTAATTATATTGTATAAATATATTTGTGATAATATACTGTAGGTAGAAAGCTTTTGGTTTATGGATATTAACAAAGGGAAGTAAAATGTAATTTTCGGGAGTTGGTCATGTTTTACTTCATGCTTGGTATTTGACATGGAGGGATACTGATGCTGCGGCAACACTGTGGATGAAATCATTATTAGTATGCACTAACCAAAAGGAAAAATAAGCTGCAGGGTTCTGGGAGACTTCCTGGATATACATTTCATCACCTTACTGTCCACTATGGATATGTTGTTACTCAAACCACAGTAAGACATCTGTTGTAGTTTTTTGACCCGTGTTGTGGAGCGAAAGTGAAGGAGGTGTTTAAATCGTGGACCCGATTCCATGTGGCATGTAGACTCCTTCGATAAACTGAAGCTTTTTTGGTGTTTGTATTAACGCGGCAATCAGTGGCTTTTCCATGCAAATTACACGACTTCATGCTTTCTCTACTAACACGCAATCCTAAAATCACAGAGAGGAAGGGAATGCCTGCACAAATCCGCAGATTTTGAAGAACCTTGGACCGCTTTGACAGTTAGATGTGAACTTGAGCTCGTACAATTTCCACACTACAAAAATATTTGCGCTGCGGTAAAAAAACAAGAAAATGTGGCATAAACTTGAAAAACAAAAACTTAAAACATACTTTGAATATTTAAATTATGACTTCCATGTCTTGTCATTTATTGTGAAACTTCAACTTTATTCTACTGTTGGGTCTCCTCAATGCAGACACACTACTGCCACCATCTGGATGAAAGTATAACATTTATACAACATAATTATTATGTCTGTACAATATAAGTATTATGTTATAACCTGATAGTGTTCAAAAACTTAAAACCCAAAAACCTGCTGCTTTTTATTAAAAAAAAACAAAACTGCAATGAAGAACAATAAACCTCAGACTTACCGGTTCCTCTCATAGAACTGTATGGACAGACTGATGATTTCATCTTCCGCAATATTAAACGTCTCCACCACTTCGCCCGGTTCCAGCTCACGGCTGTCCGCATAGAAGTCTCGCCTCCTTTTCATCTCGTCTGGGAGTTTGAAACAAAAACGCACCAGGATAAAAAATATATATAAATAAATAAATCGGACAAACCACACAAGAATGAGATGACGGCTGCGTCAGGTTGAGCTATCTTACCTTTGAAGAGCCCTGGAACAAGTTTATAAACTATATCTTGCAGAGTTTTGTCCGCTCTGAAAAGCGTAGAATAGTTTATTGAGGCAATGCTTTAAAATTAGTTGTTAGGATTACATAAAAATAAAAGGCACTTGATTACCTTATGCTGAGCTGTGGACATGTCTTGTGGACTGGGACGTCACAGCGGGGACAGAACTTATTTGTCTCGAGGAAGGTAACAATGCACGTCTTACAAACTATAAAAGGAACAAAACACAACATTCAGGCAAAGAGTTGCTGTAGACAAGGCTTAATTTTTAGCTTCTGTCTTGTGTCGATACGACACGTCAGAGTTTGGATCAGTAAATTGCAGACTCTGCTTAGTCTATGATTTAGGGGTGGGGTATGAAGATTTTTATTTTTGCATTAGTTTCAATTTTGTTTATTACTGATGTACATATACATATATACATATGTATATATACATATACATATATATACATATATATATATACATATACATATATATACATATATATATATGTATATGTATACATATATATATATGTATATATACATATGTATACATATATATATACATATATATGTATATACGTATACATGTATATATGTATACATATACATGTATATATGTATACATATACATGTATATATGTATACATATACATATATATATGTATACATATACATATATATATGTATACATATACATATACATATGTATACATATACATATGTATACATATACATATGTATACATATACATATGTATACATGTACATATGTACAATAACTGATTCACCAACGACTGCTTGGACGCAATAATAGGCGTCTGTCCGTTCTGCAGGTCAACACCACCTCAAGACAGGTCCATCAAATGTTTAAGCATGTTTTGGAAAAGCCTGGCGACAAACCACTCATATGATTCGGGTGTGTTAAAGCAATTGATCCCCTATTCTTTCCCCACCATCCTACTCATTAGTGTAGCGACCAGAGAAATGGACCTCTGTGTCAGGAAATAGCACAGCTCATACATTAGACATACAGAAAATGATGAGTAATAATTATGATATCAAACTTGGTGTGTAATATTTTGTGCCACTGCAAACAACTGCTCGACTACAACATCTGTCACGCAGTATGTCTCAAGTGTATCGCATTACTGATCTACGTCTCTATATGTACGTTT
>JAVLVB010000120.1:416341-453933 GCA_032876305.1 Orestias chungarensis | reverse complement strand
ATATATATATATATATATATATATATATATATATATATATATATATATATATATATATATATATATCCAGTATCAACACCCTCGATAGTTTACGACACCATCACATGCAAACGCAGGGATACTCCACACACAGCAAATTACAAATGCAAACCTCCAAAGACAATTTAGAATGACAGGTTATCATGGATTTTCAGTCTATGGGAGGAAGCTGGAGTACGGGGAGAGAACCAACCCATGCACATGGGGAGAATGTGCCAAAAAAGGGGGGAAAAAACACTCAGCAGTCTTCTCAACCATCTCACATTTCTATATAATCTATATTATCCCTATAGTATCAAAAACGTAAACATATTTAATGTACCAGCCACAAACAAAAGATCTGACCACAAAAAATCTCTGCAGGTTTGCATATCATCCACATGCAAAAGTGAGTGTTTTTTTTTTTCCTCTCTCTTTCGCTGAACCTGTGTGTATGCATGTGCAGGATAACTCTTCTTATCAGTGTTGGGGGGGAGACACTCACAGGAGTGCAGACACTCCACGATGGTCGTGGCATCGATCAGGTATCCGGCGCACAGCGGACATGTGAGCAGCGGGTTCAGATCCGAGACTCTGACCCGGTTCGGCTGCATTTTATCCATCTGGGCGGATCTGCAGACGGAAGAGGGAGAGGATGATAGGGAGGGGGAGGAGGAGAAGAGGCAGAATCACCCCCGCCTGCATAATAACGTGTTTGATTTGTTTATCTCCCACACCTCGTCCTCCTCAGTGAAACCACAACAAACAGAACAAAACCAAAACAACGCGTGCATCCTCGCTCCAGGCTGCAGAGTCGGCCTCATCTTGTGCGCCGAGGCTCCGGTCTCTCCCCACCCCTCCACCTCCTCCTCCTCCTCCTCCTCCGCCAACAAAGAGCGACTCCATTTCCCCCGGAGCTCCCGTCGTCATCCTGCCCGCCTACCTGGATCGCTCAGGCGGGCAGGAGGACGACGGGGCTTCCGGGGAGAGGAGAGGAGGGGGAGCCTGGCTGCAGGAGTCCCTCTGGTACACAAAGCAGCCATCTTAAATTCACTGACAGGGTCTGAATGTGGAGAGACACCGTTTGCTACCCTGTGTGTGTGCGTGCAGAGAAAAAACGAAAAAAAAAAAAACATAGAAAAGGAGAGCTGGTGTTCCTACCTGGTCAGACATCAAAGCTGCCCCCCCTCCTCCTCCTCCCCCAGTCACTGGTCCCAGTTCGACTCCAACTTGAAAGTATTTGGACTTGTGGCCAGAATTGTGCAGCGGCGCCAGAAAATGGCTTTTTTTCTCCCTCTCTCCCCTCTTGAGATAGCTCCGCCCATTTTGGATCACGTGGTGTTATTTTGTCGGGCCTGAAACCCTCTGCAGGCCTACCTGGCTCTATGCACGACGCTTTCTCCACTCACAGGCCGTGTATCGCACTCTCTCTCTATGGCGCTGCTTATTTATATCAGCACCTTTTTTTATTTATATATGTTTTGTTTTTTTTATTCTGCCACCGAATAGGGTTGAATGTGCACCACCACGCCCTCTGTTTGTCCCGGCTGAATGGAAAACAGCGTGTCTTGCTCCAGAGGCCCTGCAGGCCTCATGAGTCCAGGGCCCCAGCTCATAAAGAGCGCCTCAAACATCACTTTCATTGGAAATGCACAACTTTCTTTTTTTGCTTTGCATCCATTCGCATCTGTACTAAACAAGAAATAGTTGCATCACTGACAGAAATAAAAAAGATTTTATGAATTTATGTTTACATAAAATGCTAATAACTAAGTAGGCCAAATGGAGAATGTTTTATTTTATTTGTATAAATCATAACCACATATCAACATCCATCTGTCTATCCCTTTTATGCCAATCTACATCATTTGATCAGTTAAGTCATACAGATAGATTTATTTGTTGGGTAATCTTTCCAATTCAGTCCCAGTTACAAAGCTTCCTGATCCAATTGCAATGTCAGCCAGTGAAACGTTATATAAAAAAGAATAGTATCTGTAAACCGAGTCAAACTGTGAAATATGAACTTTGCGCTCATTTTCCACCTTCTAACCTTCACACACCAACCGACAAATGTTTGCTCAACTTTAGTATGAGTTATCAAAGCCAAACCAAAACAAACAAACAATAACTGATATGTTTGATTGTTTTAAGTTTTACATAGACAGAACCAATCCTATTATATGTAAATGTCCCACATCCCTCACATGTGGGTGATCTAAGACTAAAGTTTAAAACATGCATGTGTTTTGTGTTCACAAGTTGAAAATTGGGATTCAAAATATAACACTAAATGTTAATGAGTGTGTCTCACCCAACCCTACAAAGACAGGGAGGTTTAGATAACAGTTTGACTAATATATATATTGCGGCCACAATAATGGCCATAACCAGGATTGTTTAATAATGACAAAAGCATGGAAAATTATCTTGTTGTGTTTCTTTTTTACAAACTGAACAAAGAGTTTTGAGAGTTTTTGATCAAGATTTGTTATGTATCTCTCGATGTTACAGAATTTAGGGATTTTAGATTTTGAACTACAGGCAATTTACTGCACTACAGTTGCAATGAAGCAGATCTTTAATTTTTGTGGAATATGAAGAATTGATTGGATGCCAACTTATCCACAGCTGATCAGGCATGGCAATAAGCAATCAGACACTAGTTTGGCCACTGGAAGACATGTGATGGTTGCATCCCTTGGCTATGGTACCCAAACTGGTGAGTCTTGCTGCACATATGAATCTCTGTGATGGATCTTGTGGTCTTTTCTCCATAAAAAAAAAAGTTTCAGTAGCTTCTTTGAGAAAAAACAGAATTAAACATAGAGTAAAAAATCTTATAGATAATAAGAAGTATATATCGTTGCAAAACTAGCATCTTTAATAGCTTTGTCCAGGAGAGAGACAGGGTGAAAGATAGGATCAAGTGTGAAGTGGATGAAAGTAAGTCCTACGAATTGATGAAATAAGCAATTTAGCAAAAACGCCAACTGTTAGGTGAAGCTTCAAAACATTGAGACAAAAGAAATATAGAGTCAAGGTTCAGAAAAAAAACATCTTGTTAATCATAAGAAGCAAGTGTTTGTTATGCAAACATTATGCAAACACTTTCTAATCACTTAGTTTACTTTAAAATATTAGTCCCATTGTTAAGGTGTAAACCTTTATTTGCTCTTTAACACGGGATGTCATCCCAAGACAAGTAAAGGTAGAAGGTTTCCTCTGAATGTGTTAATAAAAAGCTGCAGTAATAGACAAACATAACCCTTATCAAAAATGTGATGTTATTGAAATAAGTCTTAAATAAATACATGTATAAGTAGGGAGAATTATTTTGGACAGAAGGGCTTGTAGAGCATGTCACCAAATCTTCCTGAGAACTGAAATACAATTGAAAGAGTTTAATAAGGAGAATGAGGAACCGAAGCACAAAATCCTTTTCATCTTCATCTGCATCATCCAGAGCATCTTGACCATCTCAGTCACTTTCTTGTACCAAGGCTTCAAGTCTCTAATCGGGACCACTGACAGAATATCGTAAACACAGCTGTGTTTATTACATGTACTTATTTGAGGAAAGACATGTGTCTTGCTTCAAGAGGAAGTAGTGTTGGGAACCCTGGCTTATTTCATCTTTTGCTTGTAGTTTTTCGCTTCCTAACTTCACGTTGAATAGTTTGAGTGCACAACAATTGAAAACACGCTACAAAACCTTTCTCCACATAGTTTGTTCTCGTTTTACATGTTAATATATATTTTAAATAACTAATAGCCCTGTGCCTGTGATCTCTCACTGTTCAAGCCCGGGTCCTCTACTAGAGGTCTGGGAGCTTGAGAGTTCTGCACACTATCTTGGCTGTGCCCAGAACTGCACATTTCTGGACTGGGCAGGACGACCAAGCCTTCTCCAGCTTGGTCGTGACTGGCCCTAGAGCAAGTTATTCAACGGTGAGGCTTTTCTAGCAAATAGCAGAATCCATCCGCCCACTGTCTTTACACATTTCTCCTATCAGAATGAACAGTCTTGGATTTAACTAAGGCAGTCATTGGATGTGAGATGCAGGGTAACCCTGGAGTCTTCATCAGTCCATCACAGAACAACCCTGGGGTATATTTTTAACTAGGAATGTCCCGATACGACTTTTTGACTTGTATCGATGTTCAAGTCATCAGTATACCCTGAAACTGATATTGACCTGACAACCTATGGGCACGAATCATAGATAATTTTATGAGTTTGCAATGTGAAAAGTTAGAAAAGGCTGGTTTAAATTATATTAATGAAATAGAGAACAGTAGTTTACGACTACAACATCACTACTACTCATTGTAGAAACACCTGAGTCTGGCCCAGCTTTTAAGTACAGTCCACACATTTGAGAAGAAAAAAAATCTTATTGGTACATTAACTTTGTGTTCAAGTTTCACCTATTTACTATTTTAGTTTATGCAATGTTATAGCGTCAATGGCAGCAAAACAAACCCACAGCACAATCCTGAAAACGAAACTGGTTGTAGGTTCCATGTTTTTAGTTTCTAAAGCTGCACCCTGACACAGTGAGAAGCAAATCAACCTTCGTTTTCTTTGTTTTTAGCACAGCTTCTTACTTGATGGGCAGCTCTGTAATCCGTGGTTATGGAAACCAAACCTCACTGCGGACAAACACTGGTGATCAGTCACAGGGGTAGCTTTGAGAGTCTTTCTGTTGTCTTTGAAATAAATTTTCCTATTGCTTAATTTTTTTCATCATCTTGTCCACAAGTTCCACTTGCCGTAAAACATCCCCAAAGCATGATGCTGCCTCCACCATGCTTGATAGTCAGTAATTTGCTGAATCTCACCTCTACACCTCCAAACACGAAGTACTTGTCATTATGAACAAATACTTAAATCTTGTCTCATTAGACAGTAGAGTCCTTGTCCAAACAAAATTGGATTTATCAGTGTTAGATACATTTTTTGCTCCTAAACAGGATAAAAGTTGAAATGTTATTTCAGATTTTGATGTGAAAATTCTGAATAACAGCAAAACAAAACTACTAGTTTAGTTTAAATATGAGTACCGATTACATTTGGTTGGTCCTTTTAGAAACCTACAACCCCTTATTCAAAATATGTAGATGTTGTTTTAGTCTGTTTATGTGAAACTCCAATTGTACAAAATTGTACAAACACTTTTTTTCACATTGGGAAAAGGAACATTACTGACCAAAAAAATCCGTAATTGGGATCCTTTTTCTTTCTTCTATGTTGTTGAGAAAAGATATTAGCTGAGATGCACCTGTGCTCATTAAGGTAATAAAAAGTAACCTGAAATATACGTAAAGGCGATGACCTACCTCAAAAAGTACATTCCTGCAAGTGAGATAGATGAAGAAATTTAGTTGTTTACTAAAGTCTACACCGTTTTTTAAAAGCATGAAATGTTTTCAAAATACTTGGGACACATTTTTAAATCTAACTACTATCCTTTTATGTTCAAAATATCTCCAGATTCTAAACAATAGATTTCACTAGCATGTCAGCTTATCTTTTGTTGCTCTAACGGCTCCATCCTTCTGTGAGGGCTTTTCACAAGGTTAATATCTTTTGTTACTGTTTGCTACTACACCTCTGGTTTTTAGCTCTAGTCTTTGTGTAGACCATTTAAGTTCTTTCAAGCCAAACATCCTTATGTACCTTGATTTGGGTACTTGTGCAGTCATGTTGGAAGAGGAAGAAACCTTAAAATGTCACTGTGTTGGTATGCTGAAGCATTAAGAGTTTATTTCACTAGAACTGAGGGGCTGAGCGCTTCTTCTAAGGTCAACCTCCAACCAAAATACTATCTGCTCTAAACTTTACACTTGACAGAATGCAGTCTGGCCAAAAAATAAATAAAAAATCCTAAACCAAGACTTAACCACAAGACTCCAGAGAAAAAGGAGTGATTCGTTGCTCTATAGAGCAAATCTCCTCTGCTCTAGAATCCAGTTGAAAGTTGCACCAAAATCAATGAAGCTCTTTATTAGTTGCAAGTAGGGTCGTCCCAATCTGATATTGACACTGGAGATCGGTCCGATATCAGCAAAAAACTAATATCTGCTTATCGGCCTGCAGACAGCTCAGATATCGGTACTCCAACACAATCTGTTCCAGCAGCTTGTATCAAGTAAGCAGAGCTCAGTGATCACTACAAAGGTGCTCAATAATTTGCTGTTGTAAACAACTTTTCTACATTTGAGTAATATCTATTAATCAAGGCATTGTTAACATCTTAAACTACAAAAGTAATATGTAAGCATTTATGATTCATGCCAATATAATTGGGTCAGTATCAGTATTCACTGATCCTGAAGAATGCAATATCGGATCATATCAGAAGTGAAAAAGTTGTACCAGGACATCCCTAATGTGAATATTGGAGATCCCTAGCTGTGTTCTCAGCAGAAAGTTGATCAACTCTGTTACCAATGGGATTTCACATGGCTGGTCTCATTTCTGCTTTACTTAGAATATAAATCACACTTTTTGGAATAGAAATATGTTGTAAAATCTCTTTTTTGGCAACTGTTTATTGCTACCCATCGACTGTCACTTATCCTGATTTCCCACATATATACAATCACCTGTTAGAGATATTTTTCTTGAACTTGTAGCTTTTTTATGTGTCAGAATATTAACACAGACATCGTATTTTGTGTCTAAGGTATCCTACCATTTTGTTATTCACCAAAACAAAAGGTCTGTAAAATCACACATTCGTCTGCAGAGTAAGTGAGAAAACCTTGGTGTTTTCATCAGTGCTTTTTAGAATCTCCACTTTAAGTTACAGCAGTTTAGTGTAGATTATTGGCAACATATCAGACAGATATTAATATTTGTGCAAAAGTTTATATCCTCCTGAGTGTAAGAAAAATCAAGACAGTGTAAAGGATTTCCTCTGATTGGCTGACTCAGTTTGTCCTCAGAGCCCTCTGTCTGCATCAGTCCATGTATTCATGCAGCGTGCCAGAAACGATGAAGTCCTGCTTGTGCGTGCCGTCGCAGTAAGGTGGGTTGTTGCTGTGCTTGCATCCGCAAAGCCAGGCCGTGCAGTCCTTCTCTGGTACAAAGCGGAGAGGCGTCATTCCCTGTGACTGGGTTTTGTGGGCTCCATCGCAGAATGGCTTAAAAAACAGGAAATAGAGATAATAAATACCTTTTTTTGGATTAAACAAAATCAAAAATTTCTCACCTGTTTCCTGCTGTAGCCACAGCTGCACCATGAGTAACGTTTTCCTCCAACAAGCTCTACTTTTATGGGTTTCTTATATGGAATGACAGGTTCTGGAGGAGCTGTACACAGACTGACCTGAGAATCAGAAAAATACACAAGGAAAGTTTTGTGCAAAATATTTTTTACTCTGTCTGTTCTCTTTTTTAAAAAAATGTTCAGCTTTAAAAAAAAACTACACAGACAGACCCTCAGCTGCACATGTCCAGCCAGACACGATGGAGACTGATCAGTTTTCCTGCTAGTTCTCAGATTTATATCTGCACCAGAGCTCATTCATTAATCATTACTGCTTGTTGGTCTAATTCTAAAGGAAATGACAGAGGAAAAGCACCCCACAGCTTAATGCCGCCATCACCGTGTCTCAGAGTGGGAAATCAGGTGTTGAAGGTTATGTGCTGTGTACGTTTTTGTTATCTTCGGTTATAATGTTTATTTTTGGTTTTATCTGAGACAAACACCTGTTCTTTGTCGCCCTTTTTTCTAAAAACAAGATCAGTAGAGTGCACAACTAATAGTTTTAACATCAAACTTGCTGTGGATCTCTCCAAAACCATAAAACTACCTCTTCTTTATATATTTGTGACAAATACATATAATCTTTACTTGTCTATTATACATATATTGATTCAAAATCAAGGTCTAAAGTAATCACTAGAAAAACAAAGAGACTCAGATAGATTTTATACATTCACTTAGATTACAGCATGTAGCTAAAATGTATTTTTGAAGGTTTAGTTTTGTATAAAAATAACTTATTTTCAAAAGATAGGGGTTTGTACAACATCATCCATATAAGAAATTGACATACAATTCATTTTAATTATTATTAGCATGGAAATCCAATATTTATATATTTTCTTTCTTTGTAGCTCATTTATGGTAAGTAAAAAACAACGATTAACTCTTTACCCACAACAACAGCGCCCTCTGCTGGTAAAATGCAAAAAGACAACATGTTTTAATATTGAAAAGTTACTCTTACAACTATTTTTTCCCCTTAATATATGGCACAACAATAGATCCAAACCAATTTCTAAGTTAGGTATAAGTCAATAATTATAATGATTAAAATATCTAGTGGGAGGAGAAAAAAAGGAAGAAGTACAACAGGGGAATTAATTTAGTACATTTAACAATCTATTTGTTTCTGCTGAAGGTTTTATGCAAAAACTTTTGTCTAAATATTCTATATGCTGGTTTATCTAATTGACTATGAACTCTATGATGACAGAGAAATGCGTTCTGTATCCCAAACTAAAAGAAAAATCTATATTTATACTCTTTCAGGCATCCACGTGTGACCTACGGGAACTCAGGGCATGTACTAACCACCTCAAGTAAAATAAAAAATTTCTCTCTCTGTTTGCAGAGACCTCAGACATATCCCAGAGTGTAATATTTTGCACAAAATTATTCCACTCTAAAAGTAAATAAATACATAAATAGAAAGAACAATAAAAAAACTAGAAAATAACAATTTTATTTTAAAAAGGAGCTTTTGACTTTACTATCAGTTAAAGAGAGGGCAATTGACCATAAAATGCACTTAGATACAAAATTACTTTTTTGTCAATTTATCTCAGTAAAATATGAGTTGTAGAAAGCAGTTTTCTTTGATTAGTTTTTGCTGGTTATTATTTCGCAAAAAATTTACTGTCTGTGATATGAATTCCTCTAATGTTTGTTAATTGATAGGCAGGTTAAACAGCATTAAACGATTTCAACTAAATCATTAGGACCCGTTTTTTATTTTATTTTTATAGGTACATTTTCTGTGGACCAGTTCAGCTTTTAAAAAGTGTTAAGTGCATCAGCTCATCATTATATACATTTGAATGAAATTTAATACAACTGAAGTTTTCAAAGCAAGTCTTATTTTAATATTAGTTTGAAAATTCTAGTAGGTACGTTTTATCAACTTCAGAACAAAATATGAACCCCTGATGCGACAGGGCTTGAACACAAACCTCATTTCTCCTTAAAAAACAAACAATTATTCATTAATTTCATCTGTAATTTTATGCATTGGTCATATCTAAATCAGTGCCTCCTTTCTTTTGGTTTTGTTCAAGTTTTTGTTCAAAAACTGAAAATAGAAGAAAAAAAACAATTTTGTATATAAAGCAAAAATCAGTTCATGTATTATTATTAAAACTATAGGCCCCATTTCTCAATGCCAGTAGTAGTATTATAATAAGTAATGCTTTAGTGTGATCTTTTGAAACCGCACCATATCTGGTCACAACTATTGATATATTGTAATAATGTCTATTATATGACATATCATATTATGTCAACTACACCATGTCTTTATTGTGTCTATGGTTAAGTAGCATAACTAAATAATACATGGGGTGTTAAAACCAATCAAATCTGTATTATTAAATGTTTATTGGTGTTATACTGCTTTGAGTTTTCATCCAGCTTTCAGCTGTTAGTGTTCTATACAGCAAAAGCGAAGCTGAATGTGTAAACTCTTACCTTGGCAGCCGCCGTAGCTGCTTTCCACGGTTGTCTGAAGGTTAAACTCCTCCATCCGGGCTGTGACCTGGCGAGGAAGCTGATCATGTTGTTGAAAAAGTAGCGACTGGGTTGCTTCACACCATAATCACAATAAATCACTAAGGAAACAAATTTAACCAGTAGCGAATAAACTTCCGGCCAAAAACTCGCAGCTGATTGGAGGCAAAACGTTCTGAGAAACCACGTGAGAGCGGCAGGGCCAATCAGAGAGCAGTAGGTAGTGACACAAATTGTTTCAAAATAAATACAATATGTATTATTATTATTATTATATAGAAAAATCGCTATTTTAGTATGAAAACAAAAGGATGAACTTTAAGCTAAGAAAACTTAATCAATAAAAAATGATTGAAAATTGCTTAAGGCAATTTAAAATTAAAAAAAATTAAAAGAACAACCTATTCATTTGTTTTGAATGGGATCCATGTGAATGTTTAAAACCAGCATACATAATAGTAGTTGGTGTGATTGGTTGAGTGTGAGAGATAAAGCAGGAACTACTTCTATATATATATATGTCTAATAAATGTTGTTTCTTATTGTTACCGATCTGTGCAACTTTATAAACAGTTAGTTCCGACCGAGTAATCTGATTCGACGAGAGAGTGCTGATATTCACCGATAACAGCACTGGGACTGTTCACTGGTGTATCACTCCGCTACACCAGAATTCTAACAGTTCATTTTAAATGATACAAAGTAGCTTGAGCGCAGAAAATGTTACCGTTCGTTGCTTGGCAACAGCCTTGTCGAGGAACTATTTGTGTTGGCGGAGCCAACAGATCATCAAATAAACAAATAAATCACAATCTTTTGTGGTGTAATATTGCTAACTAATAAAATGTGTTTGAGGTTGTGCTATATCCGTGAATGTCGGCACGTGTGATTGTCTGCGGCACTCGGCCTGCGGCCTCGTGCCTACGACAAAATCACACCAGTGCCGATATTCACCGATATAGAACGCCCTCTCGTGTGATATTGCTTTAGTAACATGCTATAACACAATAAATAACACAAAGGCAACAATTTTGTTCAATATTCAACAGCTGACATCTCACTGATGAGATTATAATCGCAATTAAAAACAGTTTGCCCTCAGAAATCTACTCAAAAAACATCAACAAGTAAATATTAGGGCTATAATGAGTACAAATTTAACAAAAGAAACCTCCCACACTTTCCACCTGTTTTTTTGTAAACATATGTTTTTTATTTTTATTAAACTCAAACATAATCCTGGTTCACGTTATTACAAATGATAAATGCCCCCTAGTGTTTAGCTACAGACAAAAAAAAAAAGTAAACTAATAAATGTGTATTTATTGAACAAAAATAAAAAAACAAACTTTGGATACAAACAAGAAGCATTTGTATTATATAAAAAACAATTAAACAGTGCCATACTGTTGGAGGCCATGATGGTGCTGAGGTAAAATATACGGGATTGGATTATTTAAAGAGGCCTTTAAGGTACTTCACCACATCCCTATAGATGACCTTGAAGTGTGAGCCGTCGCAGTACGGGGGGTTTCTGGTTTGCTTGCAGGCGCAGAGCATCACAGTCTTGTTTTTGTCGGGGGTGAAGAACAGAGGCAAAACATTTGGGGCTTTCGCTTTGTGAGCTCCGTTGCAGAAAGGCTGTAATCAAACAATAATAATAAAAAAGACATTTTAAATAACTTTATTGTAAATTTCTGAGATAATGTGAAGGCTCTTTGTTTCCATGCTACTACTTAGAAACTAGGTTTAAGGAGTAAATGAATGTAGACTTTTGTTTATGAGCCTGATTGATTTAGTATTATCCAAGTTAAAAAGGTTCATCCTTCTTTTTAAGAAACAATAACAAGTCAACAGTTAAGGGAGCAAGTTAAAGATAAGTGAGTCTGAAAAAGATTGAACTTTTGTACGTTTTCTTTATATTAATGAGAGCGTTTAACTGTATAACCAGTCAGCATGAAAGGCAAGGCACAATTTTTTGGACAGAAACAAAATACATACAAATGACTGGTTTTCTGAGAGCAGTTTTTTTTGTGTGCAGTATGAGAATATAAAATTTGACTCCTAAAAAAGGTTCATGAAAACCAAAAAGAAACCTTATAAAATTTCTGTGGGTGAATATTCTTTATTAGTCTGGACAAACCGTTCAACACTAATCCTGAATTTATTCAATTCAATCAAATCCAGTTATTTATACACCAATATATTGTGGAGTCCTGGTTTTTAAACCATTTAACATCAAGTTTAAAAATCAAACACGTGCTTGAAGACCTGGAAAATTTCCCTTCTGATGCTTCAACAAACACCAGGGGAGGGGAGGCAAGTATTGTTTGTTTTGTTCTGTGCGTAACCAAAGTCATTTAGTACAGAGATCGGTTTTATATACAAAAAAGGTTAAAATGAATCTTTATTCGCTTCTGGTGGGCCAAATATGTTGGTGTTGTTAATGACATCCAGGCTTTGTCTGGTTTCCCTGCGTGCAAAGGAGTGTTGATGAGTCAAAGCTCTCTATAAGCCTCGTCCCATAAGCGTTGTCTCAGCCGTGAATGGACTTATTTAACTTGAGTCATTTTAAGCTGCAGGACAAGATTGATGTGGACAGCATTCCATGTTCAGGAGGCTCTACCGTTAGCCAACGTGCGTGAGTGAAGACAAAGAATGCAGCACACACTGATACACCCTTCCTGACTCTTAAGTCAAAAGTCTGGCATTAGAAAAAAAGGCAAGAGAAAGTAAAGTCGAGTGTTTGAGACAAGGCTGATATCTCCATATTCAGCCATGCTCAATATATAGGTAGATAATGAAAAATTAAAATAGAAAAAAAGGACAGGCAACCACATATCACTGTCAGAAAAAGGCAGCCTAAACATAATTATATTCATAATATATTCATAATATATTTCGGTTACCAGGCTGAACTCCATCTTGTACATTATCATTGGTCGACTGCTGTTGGATAAACAATGTCAAACCCTCTCTCTGTACTTGATTACTTTCAAACAAACTAAAACGTTGAAAAGCAGAACCTGTGTTATTTGGGTATGGATTTGTCATACGAGACATATTGAGATTCAACGCTTAGATGTTCTGTGATCATGCCTCAACAGAATCAAGCAAGCTATGGAGAAGGATTTCATACTTATCCAGGGAACCTGTACACTCATTTCATTTCCAAACGCAATAACCCTGGATTGGACTCACCTGTTTGTTGCTGTGACCACAGGCACACCAGGCGTAGCGTTTCCCGGCTGACAGCTTCACCATGCTCGGGATTCTGGCAGCAGGGACCACCTGGGTGGACTGCAGGCGCCTCTGGACCTGGAGGACCAAAACAGCACACTTCCTGTTTACGCCTTCTTTTAACAAAAACCTCCGCCTCAGGTTGACCGATGACTTCTGCAACTGTGGTTTCCAATGTAGAGCATGGAGGAGAAGCTATGATGGCCGGGAAGGCAGAGATTGACGCTGATTAGCAGATAGGCAGAGAGAGCAAAGGTCACTGAAACACCAAAAAGGGTGCAGCTAATAACAGACTGTGGAAATCTGAGTGGAAACTTTGAAACATAATTTTGAAGTCAGTCACTTACTTTAGTTTGATACATTCCTAACAATAAATATACCACTATATATTCATACATTGATTCAGATTGAAGTTTGCTTGTTTTTTAGCTACTTTACAGGGAAAAATGCCATAAAGTTGAAAATAGATTAGATTTTTTTTATTGTTTCAAATCACAAAAGCACATTATTCTTAACAATACAATGTTAATTGATAATGTGCTTTACTTTGTGATTTTTCCCCCCACTCTGGCAAAACTCTTGCTGACTCTCTGCTTACAAACTCACCGTGAATGACGAAGAGGAGGACGGTAGCAGCAGCGCAGCCCGTCGGAAGGCTTGCGCATATCCTGCGTAGATCAGCCCGGCTGCGCTCATTCTGGCGCACTCTCTGCGGATCAGTCGCTGCTGGTACCCCTGATGGTTGCGCTTCCTTGGCTCCAGACAGCCGGAAGTTCCCGGGTCAGAGTTGAGATGTGGATGAATCTGAGGCTCCTCCTCACATTCGCCGCTCCACCTCTTTTTCCTCACGCTCATTAATTCTTCTTCTTCTTATTTGTGTTGGCGGTTTGCAAACAACTTATGGAGGCATTACCGCCACCGACTGGTAAGGAGTGTGGATCACTTGACAAAAGTAAAAACAAAATAATAATATGCCTATATCTTATCTTACATGTTAATGCTCTAAATTATCTCATATAAATTACACTGTTTTAAAAAATAAAATAAGACCTGGTATGCTCTATTTCCTGATTGTCTCTGCAACATTTCCACAATATCCAACCTCATTTTCATCTTTCTTGGGTTCTCAACCAACTGTTCTCTCTGTCTCGGATATTTCCTACAGTTCAAAACATGTTCTATTGTCTCTTTTTCCCCCGCACTCACATTTCCCCGTCTGATGTTTTCCCATTATAAATAATGTTGCCTTAACCCCGTATGTCAAATTCTGAGATGTAATATAATTGTCTCTTCTCTCCTATTTCTTACTGTTCTTCTCATTTCTCCAACTTTTCTTTATATTTAATAAAACCAAAGTCCTTTCCTTTCTTCCTCTCATAATTTTTGCCATTTCTCCTCCCCTTTCTGTTTTATTACAACCTTAACTTATTTGATGCCAAATGTCACATTAACATCAACCATTTCTCTATCAACACTGTCCTTAACTAGCCTATCTGCCATTTCATTGCCCTTAACCCCGTGATGTGCTGCTACCCATATAAAATGAACAGTGATCCCCATCATATTTATTCTGTATATTGTTTGTTGAATTTCTATTAAAATATCTGGTCCACTGTCCGACTGATTATTTTGCAAAGATGAACTTGAGTCTGAGCAAATTATTGATTTTAATGGTCTAACCTCTTCCACCCACTGAACTGCTAAAAGTAAAGCGAGCATTTCACCTGTATAAACTGATACACCATCACTAACCCTTTTCCCTACTTTAATATTAAATTGTGGAAGAAAAATAGCTATCCCTATCCTATTAATCATATTTTTTGATGCATCTGTATATATATGTACATAATTATAATATTGGTTTAGGTGTTCTTGTACACTATATTTATTCATCATAAAAAAAATCATTTTTATTCTTCTTCTCGAATAACAAAAAATCTATTTTAACTTCTGGTATTATCCAAGGTGGTACTGTGTATAATGGAACTATTTGACCTATATTTAATTTATCTAACTGAAACTCCTTCACTTTAGAAGTTATTGACCATCCAAAACTTTTTATTTTCTCCTTATCCCTTTGTTTTGTAATTACTTTTAATGTTGGATGATTATTTCTTTGTCCTTGTAAATTTGCCCAATAATTTAAAGAAAGTTGTTCCCTTCTAAGGTTAAGAGGCAATTCTCCTATCTTCACCTGTATAGCTGCTATTGAACCTCACACTCATTCATCTGACTGACAGCCTTTAATCAAAGGTTCAAGCCCATTGTGAGGGATAAACTGTTCTGCTGTGATTTATTACTTGAGCTGACAGAAGAACGAGGCTTCAGTCGAGGTGTTTAGGATGACAATCATCTACTAGTTGGTTCTTGAACTTGATCAGGTTGTTTGCTTTAGTCACAGTGGGCCTCCTTTTTTCCCCTCTAAAGTCTTGCACACATAGAAAAAACAAGAACTCCCAGTAGTAGAGTCTACGTTCTGTTTTCTTTTCTTCTCATCAGTCGTTATAAAATATCAGAAAGTGCAATCTGAACATGTTCTGTTATAGATCTGAAGGTATGTTTTTGGGTCATTGTCACTATCAGAGGGAAGATTCCTCTTCATCATCAGATTTCCAGCAGAAGAAAGGTTTAATATAATCTTTTGTTATGGCCACAGAAAAAAAAGGTCGTTCCAGCCCATGATGCTCCGTCTGCCATGGCTAAATAGGGATATGCATGTTCTTTTAGTGTTTCTGGTCCAAAATTATATAATTATTACCACAATGTTCCACCTTGGTCTCTGGAATATTTAGTTTTTACTCTGGAATGTTTTTCTTTTTCTACTTTTTGCCACCATTTCCTGGCATCTACACCTTTTACCAGTTTTCTTTTCCTTTTTTCTTTGTTTTGAAGTTATTGAATATCATCTATACTTGATGATCATAAATTCAGCCCTGAAAATCAGAAGGGTAATCAGAAGTAGTGGAAATGATGTTTAGGATTTTATTGTTTTCCAACTGAGTTGTTCCAAAATACCTTTCAAACAGCTATGAAGAGACTAATACTGAATTCGGGGAATAATGGAAGCAGCTATTCAGCAGAATTTACTCTAATAAACATTGTTTGCATCTCCACATTCACAATTATAAAAGTTACAACCTCCGACAAAACTTTGAGATAACACAAAGCTTATAAGAATATGCAATAAAAAAAACACAATTTTACAGTTCAACTCCTAATTTGTCACACAGAAAACCATCATGTTTTTTTCAGTGTCTTGAAAATTAATTTAGAGATCCTTCTTGGTATTAATAAATTACTGTGAATTGTATTAAATTTTTTAGGCCTGCACATCTTCACATCATCAAAGGAAACTGGGCTAATTTCTACTGTCTGAAAACAAACAGAATGGAACATGCTGTAAGATGACAGCAATATTACTAAAAAATGGCTTTTTGAGTTTATAAACTAATCAAACAGCGCAAGTCTTATGAAAAACTATTTTTAGTTAGTAGAAATTGCTAGAATTCATTGTAAAACGGTTTGTCTTTGTGAGGTTTTCCTCATAGCACCATCACAGAATACTGAAGCCATGAAATCTGTTAAGCAACTCATTTTGAGGAATCCATAAAACATTACAAGAGTTTTACTGCATTTCTACCATTTAGACTCCGAAAAAGGAAGTCAATTTTCCAAACTGTCAGAAAGAACAGACGGCGGCAAACACTGTGAAACAGCTCAGTAAAATACATTTATTGACAAAAAAAAAGTTATTTTCAATTTTACACACAAAAATATCAAAATACTTTACAGGGCTTTGAAATCTGAATATTATCAAATTGTTTCGATCATCAGTTCTGTCAAACAAATTCACTGTACAACGACGACAACGTGCTTTCGTTCGTATAATTCAGTGCTCACTTAATTTATCTTTTCTTTTTGTTAATTCAGGGAACGATGCATTTTTAAATAATGCATAGTTATAACTTGGTATGTAGCTATACATCTGAGAGACATCTCTGCATTCCATGCAATCCTTATCCTAATAGATGAAGTCTCTTTTGCTAGCTAGGTGCTTAAATGTTGCGATACATAAAAGATACACGACACGACATTCAGAACATGGAATAAGTTGGTTACACAAACCTCCAAGCTTATAAGAATGAATGTGTTTTTACACAAACGTTAAAAGTTTACAGGCTGTTTATTCATAAAAAAAAAAAAAAAAAAAAAAAAAAAAAAGTCATAATAAGCAATGTACATTTGGGCTCTGAAGGCCCCAGTGCAACATGACAAAGAAACCGCTTCCGAAAACTTTTGCCCCACTTTGTGTCAAATTTTTTTTTCTTGGCTGAGAGAAAGATCGTATTAATGTCAAAGATCAATTTTTGCAGTCGCCCGAATAAAATACGACCAACATTCACCTTCGGTCACTGCTACAAATACATATAGTGCCTGGCAAATAAAAAAAAACAAAAAACAAATCAGATCCTTATACTTATTTTTATTTTATGTCACAACCCCAAACCTCAATATATTTTAGGGGATTTTTTTTAGGTTGCTGGCCAAAAAAAAAAAAAAAAAAGCTGCAAATAATTGGAAAGTGATAAACAAAAGTTGACAATTTACTGACAATATATTGTTTTTACACATAAGTCTGAAAAAGTGTGGCGTGCAATTGTTTTTGTTCCCAAATACAGTGAAATCAAAAATTTAATTCAATGGAACTAATTTATAAAGTGACCTTCATAAGAAACAGTGTGGATGTGTGTAATTTAATCCCAGCATAAATGCAGTTTCCTTAGAGAACCGTAGGGAACTGTGTTTAAGACCGCAAAACACTGCAGACAGGCAAAAGAAGAAGTTTAAAGCAAAGGATATAAAACAATATCCTGACTGCAGAGGTTCAGTATACTTTGCAGGAGCTGCCAAGATTCAGAGCTCAGGTAGGACAATCAGTTGACTTAACAACTATTATTTATACTCATGACACAGAAGCAACAAAGCCAATAAATTTAAGTTTTACAGATTGTCTGAATAAAAAAAAAATGACTGAAATATTTTGCACAGAATCTTTTCGACTGACGAAGCTGGTTTGAGATTTACCTTAAACGACCTGAATATATGACCACAGTAAAAGCTAGCTGTAAAAACGATTCATTCAGAGGAGATGAACACAAATGCACGCCAAACTTTTTAGATTATAAAATGTTATAAATGAAACCATGCTACTTTACAATGATACACTACTCCCATAAGTTTCTGTTAAATTCAGATTTTCTGACAAATTTCCACAGTAATTACTATTTTTTTTTTTTTTTCTACCAAGGCACGGTCTCACAAAATAGGGATATGCTCGAATTTGCGAAACAAACCCAACATCACTAGTTTGGGAGAGAAAAAAAAAAGTGTTCAGTTTAGAAACTCAAGCGAGGTATAAATTAAACAAAAAATAAAAATGATTTGTTGGTAAAACAGAAATAAAATAGGATACACTTGAAGAATCAGAGTGGAGAAGAGAAGGTCAGTCGGTTTCATTGTCGTCTCAGTGCTGATAACAGTCACATTACCCATCCAACACTGCTGTGTCAGGAGTTCCTTCCTACGACTGCAACATGTGCTACAAATCAAAGTTTCTCAGTCTTCTGAAGCACAACAATAAACTAAAGAGCTCCACATTGGCAAAAAAAATTAAAAATGATAAAAATGTCACGATTGAAAATGATTTGACACGTCACTGTACTGTTATTCACAAACTTCCACCGTTGAAATCTTTAGTCAGTTATCAAAAGTATAAATGAGTTCAAGAAGGTTATTAAAAAAAAACAAAAACAAAAACAAAAACCTCCATTTGCCCAAGATAAAAACGAAACCTATAAAAGACAGAGTGAGCCTGTGGGCAGCGGGCCCTCCCTGTAAATCTACCCCATATATTAAGGCATCATCTATCCAGTATTGCTAAAATAAGACCTAGTTAAGAGTTATGCGCATGGGAAGGTAACACAAAGTACTTCAGGACAAGAGTGCAAAAATACTCACAAGTCATAAACTGCTTCAGTTTGCAGCGGCCTACTGAGCATCCTTTAGGAGGGATTTCTGTGGATTTCTAAACATGCACACTCGTTCAGGTAAATTGCTGATTTCCCTTTCCAAATGTTTGGTTTGATCTGTTTAATCTCAACAGCAACTAGAGGGATATAAAAGTTGGTAGAAACTCTTGCAGTGGGATCCAACACGAAGCCGACGCACCTTGGCGTCGAGGGCGGCCATTTCTTATTGACTGAAAGCTGCTACGGTAATGACTCTGCACAGAATTAACAATAGAGGACAGCCGGCAAAAAGGTTTGAGGTAATAACTAGCCTAACGTGGAAACATCACTAACAAAACACCAACTTGACTACGTCTGATACTTAAGTGCTAGCAACAGGCTGAAATGTTCAAAAGGATGTGGACGAAACATGGGTGAATGCAAACGGGAAGACGGAATATATAAAGGAAGACAGCCGAAGTCGCCAGAAGAGTCAGGAGTCTGTTTTCCTCGCGGACTGACTGGAAGCGCCAGGGAGGGACATTTGAGTGCTCGAGTAGTCGAGAGCGCAAACCCTCGACCTTCAGATCAAACATATAAAACCCGCCTAGCTCCTTCATCGGTGAGCTTCATAAGCAGCCTCTATTGGTCAAGCTAACAAAATAGTGCAATTTAAAGAAGAGTCCACTTTAATTGTGCTCTCTGAAAGCTGCCTAAATAATACAAAAAATAAAATAAACGATAACAAGGAAAAACACAAAACTTCACCTTAATGTCACATTTTACATTCATTCAAAAAAAATTTCAGATGAAGATAAGTCTCGGAAGTTCAGATCTTCACAGAAATTAGTGGTTCTGACGGGATGGCGTCTTCTGAACTGGACAGGAAGCTACAAAGAAAATGCGTCACCCGTTCTTGTCTCCTCCCTTCTCTCCGGCTGTCTGGTGGACAAAAGAATTCAGAAAGCAATTAAATCAAAAGATATTGTTTGTTAAAATTTCAATTAGTGATAAGTTTTGTTTTTATTTTGTGGCTTTGTATTTGGTATCCTTAAATGTTGTAGAATCCCCCTTTGGAAGATCTTTCAGGGTTTCTTCCACCACATTTAGAGACCAACACTTCACGTCCAGGTAACTCAGATGGAGAGCATCTGGTTAAGTTTATGTGTGGCCGTAGCTGTAATTAACTCTGTAATTTAACTAGACCATTCACCTTGACATGTTTTAAACTTTACTTAGAAATCAGGAACCTTTAATCCACAGAGACATGTCACCCTTGCTGCTGCTAAATAGCATGGATTTTTCTAATATCTGTTGCAGCAACATTTGTTTTACTGTGAAATTAAAGGAAGATATATACATATATATTTCTGTATTTAGGCTTAAAAACAAAACAAACTGTTGTAAGAGTTTAGAGTTTCTCTGGTAAAAAAACAGTCAAAATGTTTTTTCCAATTTACTTTATATTATTACACATTATAGATTTAAAGATGGGGACATGGTTGGGGGTATAAATAGCGGCTTAAGTGTCCCATCTATGGTCTTTTCCACAAGTTGGGCTTCTAGAAACGAATTAAAATTTAAGGAGCGCATCTTTACCTTTTTAAGCCTGCTAGACAGGAAAAGGACAAAACCTTGGAAGTAACCTACGAAGCCTGTGTCTGTGTTTATTTTATTTGTCCCTGACAAGAGGAGAGAGGCCCCTGAGCGGCTTCCTCATCAGATCTAAACCACGATTTATAGACTTTTTCCTAAGTTTCTGGCTTCTGATTAAACTGACTTCTGAGACAATTAAGAATGACTTTTAATCAAAACAAGGCATGCATACTGTTTTTGCCTCCGAACTCTTAAACTGCTGTTTATTAAAGTTAGCAACTGCTTCTTTATATGCTGGTTAAAGGTGTTTAACTCAGTCAGAGCAGTGATTGCTCTGCATCAGTTTAATCCATGTCTTCGCCCCCATCATTATTCACCTTTAAACACACATTTCAGCTGAGCTACGCAGTGAGCTGTCCTGGAACGTGGCGCTGCGTGGTCAGACCAGCCATGTGGATCACCTCGTTTGGCCATCGTCTAACTGGGCAGCCATCAAGGCTAATATCTACATTTACTGTCGTTTCAGCTGTTTATGCCCCTCAAGTGTTTTTATATCCATAGAAGCTACATCTGATTTGGGATTGTGTTAGTTTTCTCCCTCCAATGTTTGTACATGCATGCTGGGTATGAAGGACCCAAAACAATGCAAGTGATTGTCTGCTTATGTTGCCTGCTTGTATGTAAATAATGTATGGAATATAAATAAAGTGACATAAATAAGGCATCAATACCCAATTTCAAATGCAATACCTCACCAGGCTTTGTAGGAAATCTGATTTATGATGACGGATAGATCTGATTGTAGAAAACCTGTTAATCTATTTCAAAAAAGGAGCTCAAAAAAGAGATTTTGCAGCACAAAATCCCAAATCTTAACAAACCCTCAAAAAGAACAGAACAAATGTTAACATGTAAGAAGATGTTTTATACTAAAAAGGTTTGTAGTTTTTACTATAATGACTAGTTACAGCAGCCTTAGTTTAGTTTTAGTTGTGTGGCGGAAAATCAGGATCAGAAAACTCGAGAATTTGCACGTGAGGAAAAACAGGATTTAGTATTACCGGTCGAACAGGCTGTTAAGTTGAATCACAATGAATTTGGTAGTTTTTACGATTTGGCACAGCAAGAAATCCCACAGCAACACTTACTCCAGGTTTGTGGAGCACGCCGTCCTGCAGGCCAAACAGACCACTCCCTGCACCGCCCTGCAGGGGGGAGGCAGTCGCTGACTGGGAGACCATGGGCGAGTTGGATGTGGAGTTGAGCGATCCCGTCTGCGTGAGGCGCTGCAGCTCTCTCAGGCGCTGCAGCATCTGGCACAACACCGCCTGGTGCTCCTGGAGGAGGTGGAGATTACTGCAGGTTTACTGATCAGAGAGAAATCTAAAACAAAAAACAAAAAAAGGCTGGTGTTTCAGTCATCACTGAGGTCAGCAGCCATGTTTGAAACGGGGGAGAACCACCCTGAAACAGAGCTAGAGTGCTATACTCTGCAGGAAGCCAAGTAACCAGATCAACTGAGGTGATAACTGGATACAATTATCAATTTTCTCTAAATCCTGAGAGATTAATCTGCTTTACAAAACTTAGAGCTGTGTCTCGCTGTTATTGTTTAAATGTACTGTATGGTTAAAAAGCAACAAACCTTAAAAACCCTGTTTTCACAGTTTTTTTTTTACTGAACAAAAGCAAACATCTTCAGTCCCGCTATTGTGGTGACGACTCAACTTCACAGTCAAACAGGAAACAAACTGGTAGCTATAATTAGAGAGTCAAAGCGCATGACTGGTTGAAACCCCAGCAGACTTTCAGCAGTTTGCAAGTCAAATCTGTGTTGCTGCATCACTTCGGAGGAAACAAAACAGTCCACATGGTAGTGGCTTCTCTTAGCGCCTTAGGTTTTCACCAAGCAGCCTCCAAATGTTTAATATGCAATCTGTGTTGCTACCAACACACATTTATAGATTGTAATTAAATTAATTGGATTCTGTGACACACGGCAACGTTTACTTAGATTCTGTGTGCTCCATCAACATGTGTGAAAAAATTTCAGCTCTATAACAGGAATCTTTAATATTTAAAAAAAGATTTTATCTCATCACAACAGCAACACCAGCAAGGATGATGGCAATAATATAGTAAAAAAAAAAAACAGATAGTAGCAAAGGAATAATCATACCGGAAGTCAAGCATGTACAACAAACTGAGAATTAAACTAAATTTGACAGAAAAAAGAAAGGTGAAAAATAATGTATATATACAATAAACACACTATTTAAACATAAGTTATTATTTTAAGAGTTATATCTGATTTTGTCTACTAAGTGAAAAAGGATAAAACACACCCACACTCTGAAAAGTCATTCCCTTCCTGTTGCACACAGCAGAAACTAAAAGGGCAACCATGCTACCTCAGGCTGTGAAAAGAGTCGCAGCTTCTCTATTTTTTTAATGAGTGTGCCTGCATGCACACGTTAATTCTGGAGTACAAGTGATAAGAATAGAGGCACTACCGTTGTGAAGTTCTCTGAGGCAAGAAACTGCTGGAGCTGCTGCTCAAGAAAATGCTGCTTCTGCTGCTCAGACAGAAGAGAAGACCTGGAACAAATGTGGACAAAGAAAGAGCTTACGTGCCCCGTGCTTTGCAAATATGTTCCCTTTTTCTACATTTTGTGGTATATAAACACATAAACCTAGATCTGTTTTACTAGGAACAGATGGGATTGGAACATAAAGTGCATAAACTGTGAACTAAAAGTGAAATAAAAAGAAAATCTAGCATTAGGGCTGCAAAATATTAGCAAACCTTGGGATGGCAATACTAATGGAATATTCTGCAATGACTGTTTTTCTAGTCACTTTCTGGTCTGTGCTTCCATCCGTTTGTGACCTTTGATATTTTGATCATCATTTGTCACTGATGTCAGTATCTGCTGTTATGAAACTCTCCACAACTGACTAAGTACTAGATTAGCATGGAAAATGTAAGTTCATTACACTTGGGATATATTAGTCTGCAATTACAAGCAGTCCTTTGCAATACTTATTATCCAGTTCAAAAAGTTAATTAGTAAAAAGTCCATGTGTGTAATTTTATCTTTTCAGGACTGTACGCTAACTTTTTTAGCTTATAGCACTGGTGCGACAGAGGCTCCCGTTTTTTTTAGCACGGTATAAAAAGTTGTAGGTATTATGATAAGGCGGCTAACGCAACGCTAACATAGAGGGCGTAAGCGTGCGCATCAGCTTGTTGCCCAGTATGTGAATCAAAAGACTAATCGAAGGATGGATGCGACCATCTACTTCCTTCAATGCCGTGCGGTTGATGCGCACTCCTCTCGCGATCGACCAGTCGATTGTGATCGACGTACTGGGCACCACTGGACTACAACGCTATGTAGTGATGTGACATGGCTTTGCTGCTCCTAGTAGAAAAAAAAACTGCCTGGACGGCACAGACTGCTTTTTATATAGCACGTGCGACATATATGTAATAATTATGAATGCTCTGTTATTACAAGCGTATTTTACAAACCTGGAGTAATATAAGTTCTATAGCCGCAAACATTATTGTGTTTGGTGGAAAACTGAAAGTACACATTACCCTAAACACACCAGAAACAAAGATCTTCAATTTAAAACAAGGTGGTGGTAGTATCATGCTGGGGGGCGAGGTTCTTCTGAAAGGGCAGGAGAAATGGTCAGATTGATAGAAATATGGATGGAGCTACATTCCTGGACAAAAACCCATTAGAGGCTGGACAATACCTTACAATGGAAAACCAGGATGACTGTAAAATGACCAGAGCTACAATTACAGGGTTTACACCAAAGTATGTTCACAAGCTAGAGTGGCCCAGTCAAAGGCCAGACCTAAGTCCAATTAGGAATTCATGTTTAGACTTGAAATTGATGTTAACAGACATTCGCCGTCTCATCTGACACAATTCTGCAATCAGAAATTTGCAAAGATGAAAACTCAAATTAACTCTAATCTCAGCAAAGCTAGTTCTACAAAGTATTGATTCTTTAGGGCTGATCAAATGTGCAATTGAACCATTAACTGAAGGTGTTAAAAATATCAGTGTGTTATATCTTGTAAGAAAACCTATGAAACATTTAGCTCTTGTATGTAATGATGGAAAGCAGAGCATGCAGTTAATACTGTGAATACTTTTGTAAGATATTGCCTTCTGTGAATTAAAACTGTCTGCAGTTAATTAAAACTCCTGTTTTGGCCCAATCACGACTGATACCTACTGGCTCGTGTTCTTGGGAAGCTGAAACCCCTGTGCCAGCGCCTGAGGATTGAGCGGCGGCGGCTGCGGGCGCAGCGCCGGGAGCGACAGCTGCTGAGCGTTCTGTATGGGAGACTGGATCACGCCATTCACTCCGCCGAGAACACCATTCATGTTGAGCTGTGGGCTCCCGGCCATGGACCCCATGAGCCCACCCACAACCGGCAGAGCGGAGTTGCTGGACTGACCTATGCTCCCCAAGCCATCGATCGCTCCTCGGTTCAAACCGTTCAGCAGCGGCTGGCTGAAGGACGCAGGACTCTGCTGTGGAGACGGGGTTCCCTGGAACGAGAACGTCGAACTGCTGCGCGACGGGCTACCAGAGTGAAGCTCCTTGATCGACAACACAAGAAAGTAAATTCAGTTGTTTAATTGCGTCTTTCCTAATGTAGGGTTCATCATTAAACAACCACAGACCTGAGGACATTCTTCTGTTAAAAGAGGCTTTTAAGAGGTTATGTTGCTTGAGTGTTTGTATTTAGAGAGGAAGAGAAGATTCTCACCTCTGATGAGGTTACAAAGGAGGTGTCATTCAGGAAGCAGCTTTTGGAGATGGGACTTTTACTGGCGCTGAGGTGGTCTAAGGAAATGAGAGGCAGGGTAAGAACTACAATTTCTAATTTAACCCCAAACTAACATGTAGTTAACACCTCTGTTAGAACCATACTATCTCACTTTGGTCTAATGACATGACCTGATGCTGCTAAATTAAGCAGGAGAGCGAGAAAGCTACAAAGCCATAGAGGAGTCAGACCAGTTTCATGAAACCATGAAGATTTGAACGTAGGCGCCAGAGACAAAGAACCAAACCTTGAGAAGATGACAGAAAGCTGATCTGAGCCGAGGAGTGCAAGCTGGGGCCGGAGTGTATGTGGGGCTGGAAAGGGATGGCCAGCTCCGTGTTGAGCAGTTGCAGCCGTTCCCTTTTGGCTGTCAGGCTGAGGATTTTATCCTGGAGGCGCTGGTTCTCCTGCTGCAGCGAGTGCAGCGACTTCAACATGTCCACAACTGGAAGAAGGAGGGTGAATGTCACAAACGACTTTCAGTGATGGATGATATTGAAAGTATAAAAAAAATGAGGTAAAGGGGAGGACAGATGTAAAAAGATAACAAAGGAGTATCAAAGTATACAAGTAATAATTTGACAAGCTGTGTGACGCACTTCTCCAAAACCTGTTTTTTAAAGGCTGACAGCCTAATTTTGTGTGAAAAACAAGACAGACTGTGTATTAGGCAGCACACATAATTGTTTTAATTAATTCTTTCTGATCAGATGTTTCCAGTCTTTGTTATCTAACGCTTAGCGACAGAAGTAATCAAACTTTACGACATTTAAAACAAAGTAGTGTTTTGATGAAAATCCAAATACTGGTTTAGATATAAGTTGAAAAAGCTAACAAAGAGGCTGGCACACTTTAGTTGACGTGACAACATGTTTTTTTTTCTTGACCAAGACACAAATCAAAGCTGAATTACAGAAAAACCTTAATGGGACAAAAGATATGTCACTGTCAGGAAAAAATAAGATATCAAGCATTTACAGTTGGAACCAAATGTTTACATACACTGAATAAAGAAAACACTTCTTAAAATAAATTTGAGTGCTCCTTTAACATTTCCTTTTACAGAACGCCTTCAAACACAATTATTCCTTGTGTGACTAAAGAGATCCCGCAAGATTTCAGGAAGACAACTGTGGACATCTACAAGTCTGGTACATTCCTTTGTTATACTTTCCAGATGCCCAAAGGTCCCATCTATGTCTGTTACAGAAACTATTGTCAAGAATAGACGAAACAAAAACGCAACAAGTTAGGGATAAAAAGACCAAAACTGAAAATGTTTTAGAATGGTATTTAAGATTTATTACGCAAGAAACATTAGCTAAGTAGGTGCCTTTTGCTTTTTAACCCATTATGTAAGTTATAAAGTTGTTCCTTAACTCAAAGCAGGATCGTTTGACTCCTACTACTATGATAAAAAACAATGAAAAGACAAAAGCAAAAACAACTAAACAATGTTTGTTTAGCCGATGACTTACTGTTGACTCCCATCTCTTCATTTCCATGTTTCTCTAAAAGGAGCTCGATGTGGGAGCTCGCAGGAGGGACGTTCTCAAGACGGGCTCTGGCTGCCGAGCCCAGCCCGTCTCTCTGCTCAAACAGAAGAGGAAGACAGCTCAAGGGAGACCTGTGTGTTGGATAAGGACAAAACAGTGTCAAACCGTTAAGATTGTTTTTTGTTTTTAAACCCTCCTGTCACAATTTAATTAAGCTAACTGTTATTATCAAGGTGATATAAAATAGTTAAAGTAATTTTAGTTTTTTTAAAATCTGTTTGTGAAATAATCTGGCACAATTCAACAAACTGAGAAGTAAAAGCATAACAAATTACTCAATTTGAACGTGCACCATTAAACCGATCAACTAAATTTACAATTTAATTTGAAATAGAAAAAATTAATTAGAAATAGATCATTTTCTTTTAGTCACAATCATAAATTTTTGCCAATAGAATAAATTCTGTCATCATTTATTAAATTCTGTTAGTCTTAGATCTTCGATGTTTCTGTGTGCCGAACTTGATGGGATATAATAATATAACACTGATAAAACAGCAAAGACGTACTGTGAGGAAAGACTCTCTCTCGGTGAGTTTTCTTGACACTGGAAGCGGCACTCATCAATGTCGGACTCTGAAAACCAGAACAGATAACTTGACATAATTTGATGTTTAATAATTACATTCAGAGTTATTACAAGGAAAATATACGAGTAACATTTTGCAGAAGAAAAGTGAATAGACTTATCGTCACCTGGCAATGAAGTCTGGCCTTGGTTGATTAATGGCTGCAGTGTTGAGGTCGTGGACAGACAGCTGGGAAAAGCCTGAGAGGAGTTCAGACTATAGGAAGCGCTGGAACTGGAATGGACCTGTGAGACAAAGATCAGCATCAGAAGGACTGAAAGCCTCTGTAGAGGGTAAAAAACACGCATAATGGGAGGAATGGGTTTGGCATTTACAAATTAAAGCTAATGCACATACATTTTTTTTTAGAAGTGGCATTTTTTCTGATTTCTAAACAAAAAAAATAAACAATCTTAAAAGCTTAGGAGAACTGTGTTAAGCTTGTGAAACCAGCGATGGATTAATGCACATCTGTTTCAACAGCCATCTTTGAATTCTCATTCTCCATAATTCGCTGCTCTACGATGGAAACGTGACAAAATTGGATGTTTAATCTGTTTGAATATTCGTATAGTTTGATCAACTGAAGCTTTTCCATACTGATTAGGAATGAAACTGAAATGACTTTCCTGAAGGTGTCCGAATGAATGCTGTACGACAAACCTGTGTGTTCGAGACATTACTGACTGATGGAAGAGAGAGAGAGGAGCCATGGGATAAATGGAGTGCTGAGGACAGCGGGGTGCTACACATTGCTCCTCCCAGGGACACGGAGGTGCTGCACACTCCTCCGCTGAGGGAAAGAGGGGTGCTGCAGACTCCGCCGCCAAGTGTGAGGGGGTCCTTGAGACTGGAATAGATACCTGTGAGGATGGGGTGAAGAAACAAAATGTAAAAAAAAAAAAAACGGGAGAGAGAAACTAAACAGCCTTAAGAGTTTTTTTTCTCTCATGGTAAGTTATGAAGCTGAAAAACACGTATGGCACCCATGAGGCTGAGTCAGAATGTAGGTCAGGAAATGTGCAGCTCACAGAGCAAACCATATCTAGGACAATATCTCTGCCTCACACAGATTAAACAGAGCTCTGGAGCAGATTTACGAAATATAAAAGCAGTATCAAGAGGCTAAATCTGTTGACCCTGGGTGGCTTTCGACTTCCTCTACAACTCAGTCGTGATGCTAAGAAAAGCTGAGGGGGGTAACGGAAATGTTTAAACAAGTCCTGCTGCAAAGTGAATACAGCAATGTTAGAACAAAACACACATGTGCAGGAAGTTCAGAGGGCTACCACACAGCCACCCACTCAGACTCACCAGAGCCGAGCATAGAGTTGCTGCGACTTGCAGAAAAACTCCTAGCAGAGGAGGAAGAGGAGGAAGAAGAGATGGGAGGTAGCGTGGATGGAAAAGCAGGGTGCGATGCAGATGGTGGGCTCTGGTAGACTGGGGAACTCAAGGGTGGGGGAGGCGGTGCTGTAGAATCTTGATGGTGGTGGTGATGGTCTTCTTCCCTCCGCTCTCGGTTCTTGCTCCCACGCGGGCGCCCGGGGCCGTGGCGGCTCTTCTTGTTGCTGTGGTGTCTCCGTTCCCGGGGCGGCGGAGGCGGTATGATCTTTTCTTTCAGGCTGCTGTCGTCCAGGACTTCAGGAATGCTGACCTGAGATGGCTTGGAGAAGGATTTGGAGGACTTGTAGTCACTAGAAATCTTGCGAATTTTACAGCTGCCCAACCCCGAGGAGGAGGTGATGCGCATGATGGAACCAAAGGTGGAGATGGTGACTTTGTTCTCGAAGGGGCTCGAGTTGCTCTCCGTCCGCTCAAGACTTTGAGACCCAGCTAGGGGACAATCAGCAGGGGTCAAAGAGGGGGGCTTTTGGTATTTACTGTCTTCCTCCTCATCTTTATCATCTTTTTCCTCCTCTACCTCTTCCTCCTCCTCCTCGTGCACCGCAGGCCTCCTGTGACGCTCTTTACGCTTCTCCCCATTGTGGTCATCGTCTCCGCGGTCTTGTTCCAAGTGGGAGGAGGTTGAGAACTGATGGAAATCCTGAGTGGCCGACATGGATCCACCTGCAGAAGATACACAATCAGACAAAAAACATTCAAAATACCTTCTAACTGTGACGCACATGGTTGAGTTAGTACCTGTGTTGAACGGGCTCGAAGAGCATGAGGAGGAGGAGCAGCTTTTCCCAGTGCTTCCTGTCTGCTTACTCCGGTGACCATGGCCGTAGGAACTAAGCTTCTTTGATTTTCCTTCACCATCCTTGCTGCTGTGATGTGAGGTGGAGAGCTATCCCAAAACAAAAACACAACGTATAACACTTACGTTTGAGACTGTGGCAACATTTATACCAGTAGTTTTGGTCTTGGAACATGACGAATTCAGAATTAATTTCTTCTTTTTAAAGTTAAAACAAAAAGATAATATTTATACAGACACCTAAAATAGCTTTTTTGTAGCCCTGACATAGATGAAAAGTTAAAAAAGTCCAACCATACGCCTTTACGTAAGGGCATTTAGTCAGTTAAAAAATAAAAAAATTACACTATAATTGGTTTAAGGAGGTTTTGTTTTAGTACAACTCTTACAATAGCAGTGTAACTCTTACAATCCCTTTAAAATAAAAGAGACTAAAGTATTTTTCCATCTTGAATTGATCATTAATTGCCACAAGGCTTATCAACCATCCACACCTATCCTAGCAGCATGAACATTAACGATGATGGTAAGGAGGTAATATCTTTAAAACTTGAAATTGCACCAAGGAGTGGCATCTTGCGGGTTCGTCTCCTTGATAACATTAGAAGCCATATGCATGCCAACCAAGTGTGTTTTTAAGCTAAAATAAGAGAAAAACCTTCTCTGTCCCACCATCACAAATGTTTACATGCGCAGTTTTCCAAATGGTGCTTGGACTTTAACTGTAACCGGGAGCTTTGTCAGATTAGCAATAGATTGTGCCCCAAATTAAATACAGCTAAATAGAGTTGATCATTTACTATCGTGGACCCTTTGAAACAGAAATAGATTTTAAATTAACATGATAAAATAATATACAATAAGAACGTAGTAAGAGAGGATGGACCTTAAATCCCTCTAAATGCTCCAATCTTGACAAAAATGTATAGTAAAGCAGGAGTACCAATAATTGTACTACAGGTAATTTAAACAAATATTTTGTGGATTTTTGTTTAGCTATACTTTTAAAGTAAAATAGCAAATTATGTTTTTTGTATTTTTTGCTTTAGTAGGAACCTGATATCTTGTTTAAAAACAATTACCGTAATACATTCACTTTATGTCAGAAAGCTACAAGGCAATAAAAAGCCTTCAATACATCATTATATAATAATGTAATTGCCTTCATACCAAAATGTGAGACATAAACTTATACACTAAAGGAGGAAATGCTGTTAGCTTGCAGCTCAATTGCATCAAGTCTCTTTAATGCTTTGTACCACTGTGACCAGCACATCTTACGCCACTGTTTGCACCTTTTCGATGCTGCTTGTTGTTATGGAGGAGCTCAGGCTGTCGGCAGACTTCTTGTGTCGCTCTTTTTGACGAATCTTGTCTTTATGACTCTAAAACATACACAAACATACACAAACAGGTGATGCATAGAACAGCCAGCGTTCGTACTAAATAGCCTTTTCCTCAAAGATCCAAAGATTTAAAGGAAAAATTTTCCAATTTAACCAGCCTGTAAATTCAGCATTACATTTAAAATTAATACCATTACATTAAGTATTACAACTATGTATTTTATACTGGATTTTTTTTCTTGCACATAACAGTGATAATGCTTTCTGTTAAAAGGGAGTTGTTTCACACCACTGACACCTCAGGCGCCATCAGCATGAGAGAGAAGCCATAGTTATTGGCCAGAATTTGTCTGAATTAAGCTAATTTATGCACATTTGAAATGGACCTTCATTTTATATCAAGTGACAAATGTTTTTAATTCTGATCAAGCTTTTGTTTGTTCAAGAAACTCGTTAATTTATCTGAGTTTGACTTTATTTGCGTGAATGCCTCCATTCTACACCTGGACTTTACAAATTGAAATGGAAAAAAAACAGGTCGACTTAAAACTGATAATTTGGTAAGAACAGATATTGTCAGAATTTTTTTTTTTTTTACCAAGTTACCAACACTACACCAGACCAAAGAAGTGCGTACCTTCCTCTGTTTATGGTGGTGATGTTTTTCCTGTGAAGGGGAACTGGAACGCGGCTGGGAATGACTGAATGAGCTGCTAGCATTTTCACTGGAGCGCAACTTCTTCTGCTGTAGAAAAACAAAAAAACAAAAAGAAAAGTAAGCTTCCCCTTAAGAGCTGCAGGTCATTTAATAATACATAAAATATCTGATATAGAGTCTCCGAAAAACTAAACTAACATCATAACCAGTGGCTTTTAGGAAGACTGTTTCAGCTAAATATCCAGTTTGACCATAAGAAAAAAAGGAATAACAACAATTAAAAGCTCAGACATTGTTTAAAGTTATTCAGAAAAACAAAAGAAATGATTAACAACTCACTCATCAACCCAAGCCTTTGGTCAAAAACACAATGTAAACCTCAACTTCAAAGAGAAATTACTACGATGAAAAAACCCCAGCACGAATCTGTTAGAAATGTAGACTACGTCCAGAATGCTGTGCAAGGATGTTGCGACATAAAGAGCCAATAATTGTCTTTGTACCATTTTGTTGTAGTGATGCTTGCAGTAACCACAATATTTAACGTTGTCTGGTTCTGGGCCTTCTTCCTCACACAGCAGACCAGCCATCTGAGCACTTAGGAAAGCATAACACAGGGTCACAAGTCAGGATCCCAAACACAACAACACAGTTGTATGCTGAGATTAGATATATCTGGTCAGAGAAGGCTTTGCATGCGTCCATCCAACAAGATCTGGACTTCAGGGGAAACCTCATTACTCATTTTATATACACAAGCAAACCTGTGCCTTAAACTGCATGACCTAAAACAAAATAACTGTGTGTTCCCAGGTCACATTTATAAAAATTTTAGCGTTGTTTTTTGTTTATAAACAAAAGAAGACTCTAAGCTAGTTATTTACAGTATCAGTAATTGGCTTAAAATAAAGTCAAAGAACCAAAAAGGTGTGAGGAGCTATTTTTTAAGAAAATGACGCTTTTTATAAAGGCGCGTTGGCTGTTCATTAAACTTATAGACAGTTTGAAATGTAAGTTGATGACAAGAAACAAATGCTCTTGTACGTTCTTAAGCTTTCCTCTAGATAGATTGTAGTGGATTTGGATAAGTTGAAAACCTTTTAGAAAGTTCTCTTTATCCTCTGGAGTCAGATGACGTGCCAGCGCTTCAAAATTAAGTCACAGACTAAACATGGCGTAGCAGCAAAATGCATCGTCGATGAGTCGCTGTTTCAACTTGTGTACAAAGTGTGGACCTCAAACTATATATATCAGTTCTTAAATTGTGTTGATAGGACATGTAAAACCAGAGTTCTGATAAACTATTTACACCATACTTTTTAAATAAATTTTCAGCACATTCTGTATGTGTTCGGTGTGTGTGTGTATGTGTGGGAAAAAAAACACCACAACCCCTGTCCAATTGGTGGAAAGATGCACCATGTGAATCAATCAAAAATCATAATCGCAAACCGTGGCATTTGGTTGCTACTGGAAAAGGGAAATTTGTGGGATTGACAGCGAAAATAGAGAGAGACAGAGACAGTAAGCTTTGAGATTTCAGTGATTTGTAATATTTAGTGTGTTTTGAGTGTTTAGTTAGTGTGTAGTTGTCTAATTTAGTGTCTTGTGTTAGAGTCTGGTTTGTTTTTTGAGATAAAACAATGAGGCGATTGATGAATGTGGAGCGGGCATTGGAGCTCTTCTTTGAGCTGGAGGCAGCTGAGGAAGACGGGGCGGACCGTCACAGTCCAAAAGACACAGTCAAGACCATCTGCAGCTACACCGCAACAATGCTGCATAAAACAAACAATCAAGGAAAAATGCCAGTGGACTGACATACAAGAAGGAGGATCTGTATGACTTTTTGGTCTCCTTGGTGCCTATTCTCCAGGACAACTGGAGGAATTACATTTTGTCTGTGCTCCTTCCAGCCAAAGTGATGACCAGAAACAGGTTCAGGTCCATATGCTGGAACATTCACCTCAGTGACCCACAAACGTCTGAGGCAATGCCTGCATTTTATGTAGATAGTGTTAAATTAATTTGTTGTGATAAGAGACTACATAGGTTTTGAAATTTACAATTTCTATTCGCATCCAAAGTTTAAAATTGATTTGTTAAACATATTTTTGAGTCATTACATTGTTTTGTAAATACCTGTACAAAAAAACACCTTAGGTAATAGCTGTATTTTATGCACAAAAAAACCTCATAAATTAATTTGTTCTGTAAAAGATTGTATGTTGGTTTTGAAATTTACAATTTATATTTGTATTCTAAGTTGTGAAAATGGTTCGTTAAACATATTTGTGGTTTTCACAGTAAAAAATATGACTTTTATGTTTTTAATGTGATTTTAGGTTCACTGTCAGTGTTGCCAGATTGGGCCAAATTGGGCGTTTTTAAGTTTGATTTTGAGGGTAAAAATTGCTTTGGGCGGGTTGAGACAATTTGTGCTGGCCTGAAGTCAGATTGGCAGTTTTTGAGTTAACTTATTAAAACACATGTCCAGCCATTACTGGTTCATGGCAAAGCCTCCCTGACCTTTCTCCATCACTGATTAGATTAGCTAACGTTAGTGATGGGTCTGGCAACACCGATGTCGGCGCATGTATCAAGCTCATAGACACAAAACCCGTGTTGGTCCGCGTATTGATTTCACCAAGTCACGTGACCGATACAGCAACTGTTTCGAAATGACACTGAGGCACCAAACTGTGTTTATAAGGAAGCGAATCTGTCAACTGAATGCATTTGCCAAAAATAATTCTTGATCTTTTTGGTACAGCGTCAACTATGGAGCCTCAAGGCAAACAAAAGATGTCCGCAGTGTGGGACCATTTTTTAATCATTCATCGGAAAATAAGGAAATTGTTGTCATTTGGTTCTTTCATCCGGTTCTTTTCAGCTACTACTTGATCTATCTGAATCAAAATTCAGCTGAAATTGACTCTTAGTCGGAAAAAGCGTAACAGACAAAATTTCAAAACGTTGGAAAAACGTATTTTTTTGAATAAAAAATTGTGAAGAACAACCTCAGTCCACAAGCATCCTCATTTTAAACACATTCACTTAAATTTTCACTTTACGGTTCATGTTCACGTGATTTATTGAGTGTATCTAAGAATATAACATATTTTCAATTTAACTTAAGACATTAAATAATACAATATATATTATACAATAACATACAATGACTTAATTGTTATTGTTTACACTGGTTCATCAAATCAGTCTATCTACGTTGCCTGTAGGGATTTTTAATGTCCAGCAGGTGTCCGTATTCAGTGACACAGTATTGACGCAGTATCAATACAGTTTTGCTATGTGTCGAAACGCTTCATGACGCCTCATCTACCCATCACCTGCCAACGTCATCTGCCAGGGCGTTTACAACATAGATAGTGGCGCCACAAATTATCCTAGTTTTAGCAGCAGGTGGATAAATTTAGCGGGAAGATGCCGAAGTGGGGAAACTATAAGGAGAGCCGCCAAAGCATTAAGAAGGTGGGGCTTCGGAGCTAGACCGAAGGCTTTCATTGGATTCCTTTCGTCGTTTAAATCCGTCCTCTCTCGCCTGATTGGTCCAGAACCAGGAAGAGGTTGTCCGGAGCTGAAGCCGAGGATAGACAAAAACAAAAAAAAACGCATATGTGGCTGGGTCAGAGTTGTTCATGGAGAACAACTCTGCGCAGATTTTGTTGGATTTTAGCGTTTTGACATGTAGTGTTAAATTAACTGAAGTGTGTTTATGTTCAGACAGTAAGTATAACAATATATTAATTGGGCGGGTTGTTGTTTGATGTGGCAGTTTTTAACAGATTTTTGGGCTGGAAAACCTCGACTCTAGCTGGCAACACTGACCACTGTGTAAAATCCACTGTGTTAATATAGTATGTCAAAATGGAAAGATAACAAAATCCACAAAGGCTTTTGCTGAAAAAAAAACAAATACCAAGCAATGAAAGGTAAACAAACGCCCCATTATAGCTTGGGGTCTCAGAGGGTTAAGTAATAAAACACTGAAACTTTAGTCAGTCACATTAACAAGGCCAATTGGTAGTATAAGAAGCTAAAGACAGCCTGTAATGTCTGTCATAGTAGAGTTCAGTTTTATTAGTTATTGCTCTCACACAGGGTGTATAACACACTATTAATAGATTTAAAATATATTTTTCCAGCTGACATAATTAATTTATATTTGGAGCAGACGGACTGCTACATCCCATCAGAGAGAAATCACTTTAAAAGAAACCAAAAATGGTAATGAGTTCATATTTTAATTCCTGCTATATAACTTTTTGTAATTAGCTTGGTGTGCCCAGTTTCTTCCTGCGATGGTTGAGTAAATGGGGATGCAAGGATTTATTAACAGAGATTTGTGAGCTTTGATGCATCAAATGCTGCCTCTACTCGTATAACTGCGTTTTTGCGAAAGCATTTATTATTATTACAGTGATATAATCAATGAGAAAAAAACAAAACTTGTTTCTGTTGCAATCATTATTAAAATGGAGCTCCTTGTGGATATAAATAGGTTTTTGCACAGAGACCAAAATGCAGACATGACTCAAACTCCTTGTTTAGATTGAGGAGGTGAAGCATTCAAGAAAAAAAAATTATCAGGTGATCTGAGCATACCCCATGTAGCTAACATATTGTCAGTCAGTTTTTCAGAAATGCTTTACAGATTTGCTTGGTGTTTGAATATTATCTTGAAAAATTCACCATTTAATTCACTAAATCAAAAGATGAAGTGAGTTGATACATTGTATGCAAGAGCCGGTTGTGAGCGTCTAACGCTTTCAGTTGTTGTACTCAATTTTCCAATAAGTTTAAAATTATGTAACCTCTTTCTACTAAAGGAAACTATTTCTGCCAATGACTTCATAGAACTTCACTTCAAAATATCTGGGTTGGCCTTTTATTCTTAGATTTTTATAAGGATAACAAGGTTTATGGGTTGAGAGAGATTGAAAACTTTAAAATTAAGCAACTCTACGGCACATCATTTACCTTCTTGTTGTCTGCCGAAAGTCTTTCTCTCCTGCAGCTTAAAGGAACAAAAGCTCCGTATATAATGGAATATTCTGTGATTCCTTTATTTTAATTTGAAAGACTTAATTTTATAAATTAGGAGATACGATTTTCTAAGCAGATGTTGAAAACATCTTTCACGCTTAATGTTCATTCAACCAGTCTGGAGAGATAATGAATATTATATCCTGCAAGCTATTTAGAATGCAGCAGCCAGACTTCTTACTAAATGTAGCAAATAAAGTAGTAAATGACCAACATTTCTATCTTATTTCTATGCCGACAATCTTCTAAAAAATGTATAGAGTTGTAGTCAGATCGCTACATTTGTATTTTAGTGTGTTTATTTACATGTTTTTGTGTGGCTACATCCACCAACATGTGTTGTGTGTTTACAGAACCTCAAACACAAACATGATGACGGTGCGCATCACTCACCAGGTAACGTGAAAAGCTTGTCTGCAGCCCTGCCTGTTGCAGGTCATGCAGGCGCCGCAGGCCGCCTTGCTCTCCCTTCCGTGGTCCTCACAGATGTAACACGTCTAGATAGCGGCAGAGGCCAGAGAGAGAGAGAGAGAGAGAGAGAGAGAAAAACATTGTTCATTATTAACAGCATATCGCAGTGGTTATACCAGCGTGACCGGGGCAAGCATATGAAAGAGACTCAATCTCAATAAAAGATTAAACACTTTTTTTTTTTAAGATGGAGCTCTATTGTAAATGATTAGGATGTTTA